>JAKSZU010000003.1:86959809-87274993 GCA_026018925.1 Tupaia tana
TTATTTTGGACCCTCTCAGTAAGATAAATAATCCATGCTTTCTAGTTCTGTCCATGGTTGGTTTTGAAACAGAGCTGTGGGGACCTACTATAAAATAGAATGTATTTGGCTGTAAGGTATTTCTTTCTTTCTCCAAACACCAAAAAGATTATTATATAGACCTTTGTATTTAGGATAGACATTGTCCTGGGTAGAAAGAAATCTGGCAAATTTTTTCAATAATGAAAAATTTATTACATTTTTACTCCCAGGTTGTTGGAAAAGTCATGATGTACTTTTTCTGTGCAAAAATGCATCCTGGCTTTTCCAACAACCCATTAGTTGGTTGGTATTCACTGCACTTTTTTTTGACATTGCTATGACACTGATGAGCCTAAAGAATTAGAAGTTTGCAAATCATCTTTCCATACTATCACAGTCTTTCAAAATATCTTACCTTACAGAGCCAACAGGTGATATGGTAGTTAAAGTAATGGACTCCCACATGGCCAACCATATTTCGAGTCTGGGACCTGGCAGCTTGAATATCACACCAGGTACACAGGCATGCATGCCCAAAATCCCAAGAGGAGAACAGAGGAGAAGGGATTATGGTGTGGCCATCCCCCCTGGGTGGGGTTGGGGAAATTTCCCACTTTCTCTCTGTCTCCGGTGAGTACATGTGCCCTATGGCAAAATCTAAAAGCAAAATAAAACAAAACCAAAAACAAAGAAAGCTGCCTTATTGCAAACTCAACCAAATGATAGGAGTTTTCTAGTTCATGGCCATATCTGACCTGATTTGTGTCACATACAAATTGTAAATTTTATACTGATTTAGCTGCTTTATTGTTCAACACCTTCTTCAAAGTAGACTGTAATTCTTTGATTAGCTGTTTGCTATTTCATTTTATTTACTTTACATGTAAATACATGTACATTATTTTATACAATTATTTAATCTCTTAATGAGTTGGTACAGTAACATTACCTTGTTGGCCAAAGCTGTGGGCTGGTGTGAGTCTGTTTCTTGGCATAATGCTACCGTACTGTTTCCCTCAGTTCCGCTTTGCTGACGAGCTGGACACTACACTCATGGCCCTGGGAATACTGGCATCATTGGTAAATGGAACCTGCCTTCCTTTCATGTCACTGGTCTTAGGAGAAATGAGTGATAACCTTATTAGTGGCTGTCTAGTCCAAACCAACACCAGTGAGTATAAGACTTACTTTTCTGTATTGCTGGGAACACAAAAGTATTAAATAAATAAATAAAAACATTAACTTATAATGCACATTATTATATGGTGAAACAATAGTTATGTAATATGTACTTTAGTCATACATTCTTCCATTCTGCTAGATAACAAAGAGTCAAAATCTGTCATTAGCCAAGGTTCTACAGAGATAGACCAATAGGATGTGTGTGTTGTCTGTGTGTGTGTGTGTGTGTGTGTGTGTGTGTGTGTACACTGAGAGAGATAGTTTTTCGAGAGATTTTTGTTATAAGAAGTGTGCACTCACGGGAGGGACACAGAGAGAGAGAGACAGAAAGCAATAAATCACCCCCCATGGGGGATGGCCATGCTACAATCACTTCTCCTTCATTCATGAGAGAGATTTTAAGAAACTGTCTTATAAAATATGGAACTGGATTCCAACATACACATAGTAGACCAACAAGCTGGAGATCCAGAAGAGTACCAGTGTTACAGTTTAGGTCCAAAGATGGTTTGTTGATGGTATATAGGAATCATCCAAGGAGCTGACCTCATAGCTCAGTGGTTAAGGAAGCTAGAATCCACATGGCTGACCATGAATAGAATCCCATTCCTAGTAGCTGGAAAAACACACCATACACATATGTATTCATGCCCACAATCCTAACTACATGGTGAAAGGAGGGAAAAGAATGTGATATTACCACATCCCACTGGGGATTGGTCTCTTTCTCTCTCTCTCTCTTTCTGGCTCCCTTATTTTATGGCCAGAGTGTACCTTCTGGCAATTAAAAAAAAAAAATCATGAGGCCCACTATAGTCAGCTTGTTTCTCTAGAAATTCAAATAATATTCTATCTTTCTATCAGAAATGGTGATTACTTCAGGATTTAAACGAAAGTTTGGACCATTCAAGGAGACTTATCTGTAATGCACCCTTTATGAAGAAGACATCAAAAACGGCTAACTTCTTGGGACCAACAGTTAGCATAATGGCTATATCGCTGAACTCCCATGAAGTCAACCACAGTTCAAGTCCCAGATCTGGTGGCTTAAACTCACACACAAGATCCCGAGAGGAGAATGGAGGAAAAGGGATTGCAGTGTGGCCATCCCCCTGGGGGGTGATTTCTCACTTTCTGTCTCTCTGTCTCTCTCTGTCTCTCTGGCGAGCACACGTGCCCTGTAGCAAAAACCTCTCCGAAAAAAAAAAAAAAGGCTAACTTCGTTGGCTTACTAGCTACTTTGAGTTTAATAGTCACATATACACATGGCACAACAGAACATAATACAACAAGGAAGCAGCAATAAAAAAGACAAAAATTATAGCACCAGAGTCAAATCCTGAAATTAAGAAGAGAAATATAGCAATTGAGTGTGCAAAAAAAGTGTTTTTATATTACTCATTTACATTACATCCTTCATATATCCTTTGTAGTGTCCTATTTCAGGGCCATGTCCTTCAAGGCAACATTATTACTGAGATGTAAATCCCAGTTACTCTTCCATGTAATGACTTTTTTTTTAAATCTGGGAATATTATCAATATTAATAATTCCTTGATTTTACATGTTTTTTCCCTAAATTCCACACTAGGAAGTAACCCTATAGCTGTTTAACAAATGATTCATTAAAACCTGTACTGCCCTTTAGGCACTAGTGTACCTTTGTACAGTATGCCAGCTCTGTGCCCTCTATGACTTTAAATCTTAATTTATAGCTTCTCCGAGTTTTATACCTAAATGCTGATCTTTTAAGTGGTACAACCTTGTTTGAATGAAATAAATCCATTGCGTCTATCAATGTTCTTTCACACGATGATCTCATCTCTAAACTGTTACAAAGTTTTTTATATTTTAATGATGTAAGCTAAATTAAAGATATAAACTAAATTAAAATTTTGTATTTCAATAAAATAAATTAATTGCTGTTAAACAAATAGATTCAACAATTCATTGACTATTTACTGATTGCTAAGTCTCTGAATAAATGATAAACCCGGGAACCTAAGGCAGTCTACTTGAGAGGATTTCTTTTGTTAGCTCTGCTCTACAGCTGACTGTCTTACTCACCTGCTCTAGACAGGCCAGGCTGTGCATATCTGATTGATACTGCTATAAATCCTTATTTTTGTTTTTCTTCCAGGTTTCTTTAGTTTTCCAAATTTAATGATATAAAATGTAGAGAACATATAAATAGGTTTGATATGGATTTAGATAAGTCAATGGATATTACTGATACATTATAACATATTAAAGAGAAGTAGGGATATCAAAAACTGAATCTCCAACTTATTAAGAAAGAAGCATTTTATTCGCTCCTACAAATAAAATCATGAGTAATAACTACCATTGATTGGGGGCCATTTTTGTGCCTGAATTAAACTTTTACACATACTATCTCTATTAGTATGATATTATGCTATTTTGATATGATTATAGGTGCCATTTTGAAACAATGTGTATTCTCATTATTAGCTCAATTAAATTTCTTTAAAATTTTCTACCTTCACTTCTACCATTTCTGTTTTGACATTTTTAAATAAGCTGCTTCAAATTTTCTTCCTACCACAATTCCAGAAATATAATAAAGAGAAAATGATTATTGCATATAAATACCACAGATATTCTCATATGTGATGATATAATAGCTATGTAAGAGTTTAATTCATTTCAAATATTTATTACAGAGGCTTAAGGAAGAGACTTTTGATAGTAGATACTGACCATGGTTTTGTGCTGTTGATAAAATCAGGACCTTGTTATATTAATTAATTATGTATGATATAATTTTTACTAGAAGATAAATAGGAAAGTAAACTTGTAACCTAAGGATTATTTTAAACACTGTTTCATTATGTTGCTATCTGCATTATACTCAACATATTTTAATGAGCTTCCTTTCAGTTTTTCCCATGACTACTTCTAGAACTTTAACATGTGTTCTTGCTTTTCTTAGACTTTCTAAATTATTTCCTAGGAAATTCAAGAAATTCTAAATACTTGAACTCAAGCAGGAAAAGAGAATTCTATTACTATTACTTTCCTGACTATTGACCCATCAGAGGTTTCTTAAAGAATTTTTTCCAGATATGAGCTACATGGTTAATGTTTTCTTGTATTTTGTCACATTGCATGAATACTTTTTGAACACATAGACTGCTATTTCAAGCTCTACAACAGATTAACAAATAGAAAATAAGATGATCATAAGTCTTTGTGTAGGCACTAAGTCCATTTTCTTAAGAATGCACTATATTTGGTTTTCATAGGACCAGCTATGAAACAATATGGCCAATTACAAATGTTTCCTTTGTAATTTATAAAACTTTCTTTTTTACAGCAAATTATAGGAACTGTACTCAGTCTCAAGAGAAGCTGAATAAAGATATTATTGTGTAAGTACAAATGAAGTGCTAATATCACATTCATTGCATACTGCTTTATTCAACACAAGAAAAAAAACTGAAAAATTTAACTGATTATTAATATTAGGTTGTCAGAAAAGTCATGACATATTATTACATGTTTTTCTATGTAAAAAAATGTGTCATGACTTTTCTGAAGAACCAACAGTATATACATAATTGATTCAAATATGTTCTCTTCATTAGTTATATAAAATAAGTACATATTTTTCTTCTATCTGAAAGGTGTTTAATCATATGTTTTCAGTTGTATTTGACAAAATTATCATCACCAGGAAAACTGTGAGTTTTAGGGTTTCTTTTTTTTTTTTAGGTTTTTGCCATAGGGCATGTGCACTTGCCCTAGAGAGACGGAGAGAGACAGTGAGAGGGAAAAGTGAGAGATCACTCCCTCCTAAGCAGGAATGACCACAACTCCTTCTCCTCCTGGGATTTAGGGCATACACACACACATGCACCAGGTATGACTTTCAAGTCACCGGGTCTGGAACTTGAAACATGGTCAGCCATCTGCGAGTCCAGCATCTTAACCACCAAACCACCTGCTGGCCCCAGGATTTGTATTTTTTTTTTTTTTTTTTTTTTTGGAGAGGTTTTTGCCATAGGGCGCGTGCTCTCACCAGAAAGACAGAGAGAGACAGAGAGACAGAAAGCGAGAAATCACCCCCGCAGGGGGATGGCCACGCTGCAATCCCTTCTTCTACATTCTCCTCTTGGGATCTTGGGCACACACGCACACGCGCCTGGCGTGAGTTTAAGCCACCAGGTCCGGGACTCAAACCGCAGTCAGCTACATGGGAGTTCAGCAACATAGCCATTATACTAACTGCTGGTCCCAGGATTTGTATTTTTATAACAATTTTACCTCCTGTAACTGAAGATACATAACCTGAAGGAGAAAGAAATTGTTTTTCCCTTGTTTTTAGAATTATTTAATTTTATTTATCATCATTATTAATTTGCTATAGGACATGTGCACTCATCAGAGAGAGAAGGAAAGTGAAAAAGCAAGCTGCCAGGTCTGGGACCCAACAGTGGTCAGATATGTGGGAGGCCAGAGCTCCAATCACCATGCCATCTGCTGGATGCCCATGTTTCCTTCTTTAAAAAATTATTTTCAGGCCAGGCATTGGTGTACAGGTGGCTCCATCTTCAATGGAGATGCACCTCTCTCTCTTTCCCCCAATAAATAAACAAATTCTTAAAATATTTTTAAAATTATTAACTTTTAAGACCAGCAGGTAGTGTGGTGGTTAAGGTGATGTACATTCCCACACGGCCCAAGTTCGAGTCCCAGACCTGGTGGCTTGCGTTCTCACTTTCCTTCTCTCTATGTCTCTCTCTGGTCAAATTAAAATAATGAATAAATGAATAAATAAAAGTTAAATAATTCTTTTAAAAAATTAACTTCCTCTGAGCTTGTAGGTAAAATTATTTCTAGAAATACTACAAATAAAAAAAAATTGTGCAACAAATAAATAGTAAAAATATTAAAATAATTTTAAAATAAAATTAGTAAGGGGCCAAGGTAGTATAGTGGTAATGCAACTGGGTCAATATGAGGTTTCAGGTTCCTGTCCTGAGGCCTCCCTGTATATGCTGATACATTCACATTCCCACGATCCAGGCTGGCTGAAACTTGGGGTGGATCACAGCATGAGGACTCTCCCATGGGAGAAATAAACTTAAAAGCTGTATCCAAACAAAATTATAAGGTCTAAAAAATATATAACTTATAAAGATATTCTGATTTTTGTAATTTTATATATTAAACATTGTACTTTACCTTCTCATGAGTTAAATTTATTAGAGAAATGCTACATAATTGAGTATATTCACTGGATAGCTACACTGTCTGACCAAAACTATCAGAGTCTTTGCTATGGGCTTAATTTATCCCTTTTTTCCACCAAAAGTAAAGTGCCCCCATTGCACAACTCCAAAGTTAACCCAGCACACTGCAACACAACTTCGAGCTTCAAGGCCCTCTTTTATTTTTTTATTTAGTATGGGCCAGAAATTGAAACTGAGCCTCCCATGTGGCCTCAGCCTGCCAAGCAGCAGTGTCCAGTGCACTATCCTGGCTAGTCCTGGGCTTTAATTCTTAATCTGCATTGTCCAATACATTAGTCACAGCCATTTGTGGCATAAATCTGAGTAAACTTTAAATTCGATTACATTAAATAGTATTAAAAATTTAGTTCCATAATCTCAGTCACAAGTCAGGTCCTTGACAGCCACATCTGACTAGCTGTTGTACTATTATATAGCACAGATATTGAACATTTTCTTCAACACAGAAAGTTCTATTGGACAGTGTTATTTTGAATTCAATGTGAACAATGCCTCCTCCGACTGTTTTTCTGAAGCCTCCCCAACTTTCTTTGAGGAAAAGTTCTTTTTTGACAACTACTATGTAAAATTGATTTCTATTGAATCTTTTTAAAACATACATACATTTATTTATTTATTTGTTTGTTTGTTTCTTTACTTATTTGTCATGATTTTCAAGCTTCCCGGAACAAGACTCAAACCATGGTTGGCCATGTGGGAATCAAGCACCTTAACCACCAGGTCACCTGCTAGTCCGAATATATTGAATTTTTTGAAAATTCTGTTAGGATCCAGGGTAGTGTCTTCTACTGGTCTTACATTATTAAAACAGGGTTCTGATGTATAATAAAGAAGTATAAATTTCTTACAAATAAGTTTAGAAATTCTCAAAATTGGAACATCCATTTTTAAAAAACAGATAGTAAAAGGGAGAATAAAAGACCAATGAATCTATAAGGAAACCTTCTAAATGTTTCTAATGTATTACTCATTATGCCATTGTTTCTAAAACCAATGTTCTATTTGAAAATATCTAAGATATATGATAAAAAAAGATTCCATAGTCAAATTGGTTTAGAAAATCTGTATATGACAGTCTTCTATCAGATACACACATGAACATAACAAAGGGTCCACTTAAATAACTTTACTTAATCCAAGTTTCCCAAACCTATTGGACTGTAAAATCTGATTTCTTTAAAGAATTATTTTATTTAACTTTATTTTATTTATTTATTTATTTTAATTTGACCAGAGAGAGACAGAAAGAGAGAGAGAGAGAGAAAGCAAGCCGCCAGGTCAGGGACTCGAACTGTGGTCAGCCATGTGGGAGTCCAGCATCCTTAACCATCATGCCATCTGCTGGCCCCATAAAACCTAATTTTATTGAGACTCCTAAAATATTCAGACAATAAGCCATTTTAAAGCTGAGGTGTGACCTGGCCTGTTCTGGGAAGCTATGTTCTAAACTCCATCTTCTAGATTCAGACAAGTGGAGGAGGAATTTTGTCACAGAATGACAAGAAACCACTGCAGAGGCACAAGAAACATGAGAAACCAAGACAATATCTCTCCCCTAAAGGAAAAGAGCAAGCCCTCATCATCCACAGACAGTACAGTAGAACTCGTAGAAATGTCTGATAGAGAATTCAGAATATTCATAGTGACAAAACTAAACGAGATGCAAGAGCTGAGAGATAATGAATTCCAGAAGATGCAGGAGAAAAGAGACGAGATCCAGAAGGTGCTGAAGTTCTTGCAGGGTCTGAAAGAGGAAATACACACCATAAAAAAGAATCAAATGGAGCTATTAGAGATGAAAGATGACATTCAGGAAATGAAAACCTCCCTCAAAAGTATTAAAAGCAGATCAGTCCATGCAGAAAATCAAGTCTCGGATGTTGAAGGCAAGCCCTCTGATCTAGAAAAAACAACCAAAAAAAAACTGAAAAAATAACCCCCCAAAATGAGAATACTATACGAGAAATACTAGACAGCATTAAATGCCCAACCATCCAGATATTCAGTATCCCAGAAGGTGAGGAAACTAAAAAGGGCATTGATAATTTATTCCATGAAATCTTGGAAGAAAACTTTCCAAATCCAGAGAGGCATTCAAATATCCACACCCAATAAATACAAAGTACCCCTAATAGAATCAACCCAAGATCTTTTCCAAGACACATCATATAGCCAGACTGGCCAAATCTGCAAAGACAAGATACTAAAATTGGCAAGAGAGAAACGTCAGGTTACTTGTATAGGTTATCCAATCAGGCTAACCTCTGACCTCTCATCAGAAAAAATGCAGCAAGGAAAGAATGGAAAAATATATTCAAGGTGTTAGGTGAAAAGCAGTTTCAACCAAGAATACTCTATCGGCAAGATTATCTTTCATATGGAAAGAAAGGATAAAAATTTCTCAGATAAACAAGACCTGAAAGAATTTGCCAACTGCAGACCCACTCTTCAAGAAGTTCTGAAAGGAGCACTCTACCAGGAAAACTAAAGACATATACAGAAATAAGAGAACAAAAGGCAACCAAGAAAATGATCAATTGAATGTTAGGAAGAAATATCAGTAACAACATTGAATGTTACCTTCCAGCATTTAAACGGAAAGATTGGACCACAGTAACACTGCATATTCAACAGAAGAGAGTTTGAACCTAAGACTGAACTGGCAAAATAGAATTTTATGACTTTTGAGTAAAACATTACAGAATTTTCCAATTTAAGCATTTTGCTTTTTTTTTGAGCTGTTGATAGGTTCAGCAATTTGTTAAAATATTTTTCTTGTTTGTTTCTTTAAATGGAAACATAAACTTTTCTTCCTTTCTGATCCCTCTGAAATTGGGAAATAATTGGGAGTATTCTTATTTTGTGGCAAAAGGGTTACTTGCATAAGTTCAATAATGCTTGTTGCATTGAATCAGAAATCGGAAATACTCATTATTGGACAGGGCTTTGACTGGAATGTCATATATGAAGATTAATCAGAAAATCATGGAACTGGGGCCAGCAGTTAGCGTAATGGCTATGTTGCTGGACTCCCACGTAGTCGACCGTGGTTCGAGTCCCGGACCCGGTGGCATAAACTCACGCCGGGCGTGTGTTCGTGCCTGCCCAAGATCCCAAGAGGAGAATGAAGGAGAAGGGATTGCGGCGTGGCCATCCCCCCCGGGGGGTGATTTCTCGCTTTCTGTCTCTCTGTCTCTGTCTGTCTGGCGAGCGCACGCACCCTGTAGCAAAAACCTCTCAAAAAAAAAAAATAAATCATGGTACTAAGGTGGATCTCAAATAAGCCAACATCTCAAATAAGCCAGTTATGGCCTGGCACCATAACTGTGCCTAGCAGAGAGGATTAGAGAAGACATATGAAAGAAATTATAACAAAACAACCTGGACTTTTCCAGTCCAGCATTGTAATCAGTAGTGACTGCAAAAGAGCAACCACACCAGAGGATCATCTTGAGAAAGACTTTGAAGGAAGAAAAAGAGACTGATCTTTGCTAGCAGATGGTATATCACAGAATACTTCGTAGGTAGGGCTGAATAGAGAAGGTTTATGTGTGACTTGTGTGCTGGGCATTTGCTTTTCAACAATTTGAGTAGCTGACATGTAAATATTTTTTCAAAAATATTTAAAACCATACTATCTCTGTTGTTATAGAGTCACAAACAAAATTATAGAAAATTATAAGAAATATTTTGAACATTATTGTTAAAATTCAGTACTTTGAAATTTTTGGAAGTTGTTTATTAACTGTCAAGAACTATGGAGTATGAGCAAAACTTTTTGGACATGTAAAGTAAATGTGGGAATACATAAAAATAAAATGAAAAAGAAAAAAATAACAAATTGAATTAAATAAATAATCCTTTTTTTAAAAAAAAAGAAAATTCGTTATGTCACTCAAAAAATTAAAACAGATGTCACTGTAATGACATCTTAGAAAATTACGTTTATAAATTTTTTTTATAAACGTAATTTTCTTGCCCTAACACTTATTACATCCTGTGGAACTTTGGTTCCGATGAACATATTTTGGTAAAGCATTAATTTATATAACTATTTTTGTTGAGTATAAGGTAATACCTCTTCCATCTATAATCATCAAGAACTAAAGACTTTCATTCTATTAGTAGCTAAGTTATTATCCAAAAAAAATCATAGCTTTATATAATTTAATTTTTTAAGGTTAAGGCTACATTTTATCTTATTTATCAGAAAATTATTCTGAATATAATTTAATCTTGCCTTGCTGACTCCAGATCAGAATGACTAAATGAGATTATTCCTGGTCAATGATAATGCCTCCTCTCGTGGTCAAGAGTTAACTAATTAATTCTATGTGAACTCCTAAGCAATTTGCGCTTTCCCTTTTACTATTTCTGATTGATCTATTATACAATAAGATGGCCTACGTGAAAACATAGGGGCAAACTATACAATCAAGTCTGTGTAAGATTAAGTTCAACTGCATCTAACATAAAACCATAATAATAAGCATTTTTGCATGTACTTTTTAAATACTCACATACTTTAATTAATTCACTTTGAATTAATATTTGTTGGGGCAAGCAGTTGGCATGGTAATTAAGGTGCTAGACTCCCACATGGCTGACCATGGTTTGCGTCCCAGACCTTATGGCTTCCTTTCTCACTTTCTCTCTTGCTCTCTCTCTGGTAAGCACACATGCCCTATAGCATATTTTAAAACAATAACGATAAATAAAGTTAAATAAATGTTTTCATCTATTTTTATTCATAAATGTTTTTAATTTTTGCTAATTTTCTAATTCAATCACTATATATCATTACAACTTATAAAATGAATTTTCCCAGCATGAATACACTGTATATTAATAAATACACTGTATATTAGTTCAGTTAAAGGTATTATCATATACATTATCAACAGATAATTTTCCATTTTTGTGTCCCTTAAATATTTTGCTTCTTTCTTTCCCCCTTAATTGCTTTCTTCTCACCCTCCCCTATTTTCCATCCTCCTCCAACACTGTCTCTAGTATCTACAATTTTTCTCTATACTTTTGTATCTTCCAGTCTTTCTGTTTCTGCCATAGAGTACAGACATTTGGTGTATATTAAGTAGGGACATACAATGCCTCTCTTTCATGATCTGGCTTGCTTTACTTAGCAGTAAATCTTCCATATTCATCCACTTTATATCAAATGCCAGGGTCTCATTCTTTTTTATTGCTGAGTAATATTCTTCAGTGTACATGTGCCACACACTTTTTCAATCCCTTCATTTGTTCATGGACACTTGGGTTGGTTCACAATGTCTTAGAAATTGTGAATAATGCCACAATAAATATGGATATGCATATACTTTTCCAACTGAATGTATTCTTATACTCTGGGAAGACACCTAGGAGTTAAACTGAAAGATCATATGGTAGTTCTATTTCTAAGTATTTGAGAAGCCTCCATATTGTTCTCCACAGTGGCTGTACTAATTTGAATTCCCACCTTCCCACCAATGGTGTAAGAGTACCCTTTTTCACCACAGCCTCACCAGCACTTATCATTTTTAATTTTTATTAATAGCCATTCTGACTGGGGCTAGTTGGTATCTCTTTGTGGTTTTGATTTGCTCTTCCTTATGAAAAGGGATGTTGGGAATTTTTTCATATGGTTTTTGGTTATTTGTATTTCTTCCTTAAAGAGTTAGTTGTCTGTTCAGCTCCTTTTTCCATCTTATAACTGGGTTGATCTTTCCCCCCCCCCCCACCAGGTAAGCCACTTGAGTTCCCTGTATATTCTGGTTATCAGTCCCATATCTGAGGCACAGTTTGCAAATATATTCTCCCATTCTGATGGTGCTCGATTCACTCTAATTATTGTTTCTTTTGCTGAGCAGAAGCTTTTTAATCTGATGTAATCCCCCTTATCTGTTTTGGGGATTACTGCCTGTGCTTTGGGGAGTCTTAAGAAGTCTTTGCCTACTCTGATGTCTCCCAGAGTTTCCCCAGTGTTTTCCAGCAGTAATTTTATAGTTTGAGGTCTTAGATTTAGATCTTTGATCCACTTTGAGTTGATTTTTGTTAATGGTGAGAGAGAGGGTTCCAGATTCATCTTTCGACATTGGATATCCAGTTCTTCCAGCACCATCTGCTGAAGAGGTTTTCTTTTTCCCACTGGATACACTGGTGCCCTTTATCAAAAATCAGTTGGCTGTATACTTTGGGGTTTATTCCTAGGATTTCTATTCTGTTCCATTAGTCACCCACATGCTTGTTTTTGTGTCAATATCATGCTGTTTTGAATATCGTAGCTTTGTAATATTTTAGGGGTCAGGGAGTGAGATGCATCCTATTCCACTGTTTTCACACAGAATTGCTTTGGTGACATGGGATCTTTAATGATTCCAGACAAATTCTGTGACTGTTTTTTCTAAATCTGTGAAAAGTGTCTCTGGTAGTCTAATTGAGATTGCATTAAGCTTGTAGATTAATTTGAGTACGATTGATATTTGATTATGTAAATTCTTCCAATCCAGGAACATGGTATGTCTTTCCTCTTCTTTGTGTCATTTTCAATTTCTTTTTTCTATTTTTCATAGTTTCCTTTGTAATGGCCTTTGACTGCTTTTACTAGGCTTATTCCTAGATACCTTATTTCTTTTGGGGTTATTATAAATGGAGTTGCTTTCTTCAATTCTACCTCAGTCTATTCACTGACGGTGTATAGAAATGCTACAAATTTTTGTATGATGATTTTGTGTCCAGCCACTTTATTATACTCATTTATCACTTCTAAGATTTTTTTGTGTGTGTGGATTCTTTTGGGTTTTTTGTGTATATAATCACATTATCTGCAAACAGGGATAATCTTACTTCTTCTTTCTCTATTTGAATGTCTTTTATTTAGTGCCATGTCTGATGCACTGGCTAGGATTTCCAGTATTATATTGAAAATAAGTGGGGAAAGTGGGCAGTCTTGTCTTGTTCCAGTTTTTAGTGGAAAAGCTTTCAGTTTTTCCCCATTTAGTATGACGTTAGCTATGGATTTTTCACATATCGTTTTTCTTGTGTTGAGAAATGTCTCTTGTATGCTGAATTTGCTGAGAGTCTTAATCATGAAGGGATGCTGTATTTTATCAAATGATTGTTATGTATAGATTGATATGATCATATAGTTTTTTATCACTTTCTGTTAATATGGTGCATTACATTTATGGTTTTGCATATGTTGAACTACACTTGAATCTCTGGAATAAAGCCTACCTAATTGTAGCGTATAATCTTTTTAATGTATCATTGAATATGACTGCTAGTATCTTGTTGAGAATTTTTGCATCTATATTCATCAGAGATATTGGTCTGTAGTTTTCCTTTTTTGCTATGTCCTTATCTATTTTGGGAATGAGGGTGGTGGAGGCTTCATAAAATGAATTTGGGAGGGTTCTTTCCTTTCAGATCTTTAGAAATAGTTTTAGTAGAATGGGTGTTTGCTCTTCTTTAAAACTGCTGTAGAATTCATAAGAGAAACCATCAGGACCTAGGGTTTTCTTTGTTGGGAGGTTACTTATCACTAATTCGATTTCATTGTTTCTTATTGGTCTATTCAGGCTTTCTATGTTTTCCTGACTCAGTCTGGGTAGATTATGTGTGTCCAGAAATTTGTCCATCTCATCCAGGATTTTTTTGTTTGTTGGGATATGGTATTCTCTAATGATGTTTTGTATTTCTATTATTGCTGTCGTAATATTACCTATTTCACTGCAAAATGGATTTATCTAGTTCCTTTTTCCCTTCTCAGTCAGTCTGGCTAACGGTGCATCAATTTTGTTTATCTTCCCAAAGAATCAGCTTTTGGTTTCATTTATTTTCTGTATAGTTCATTTATTCTCTATTTCATTTATTTCTGCTCGAGCCTTTATTATTTCTTTTCTCCTGGCATTTTCTGGGTTTTGTTTTGTTTTTCCAATCCCTGGAAGTGTGCTGGTAGGTTGTCTATTTGCCACCTTTCCATCTTTTTCTCATGTGCACTAATTGCTATGAACTTCCCTCTTACGACTACTTTTTCTAAGTCCCATAGATTATGGAAACTTGTGTATTAACTATCATTGGTCTCAGTGAATCTTTCTATTTCAGTCTTAATTTCCTCAATGGTTGTGAAGTCATTCAGGAGTAGGTTGCTTCATTCCCATATGTTTGTGTGTGTTTGAAGGCTTTTATGAATTTAATTTAGGTTTGATTTAACTTCAAGTTTAATGCTATGATGGTCAGAGAAGATGCTGGACATAGTTTGTATGCCTTTGAATCTGTAAAGGCTTGTTTTAAGCCCTATTATGTGGTCAATCTTTGAAAACGTTCCAGGCAGAGGTGAGAAAAATGTATCTTTTGTGTTTGTTGGGTGGAAAGTTCTATAAATATCTGTCAAGTTCATTTCATTTATGGCATTGTTGAGATCCTATATCTTTGGTTTTCTGTCAAAATGATCTGTCTACAAGAAAATCAGCAATATTTTAGTCAAGAGTCATAAATTTATACTTCACCAATTCAGTCTCATGTACTTTATCTTCTGTTGAATTTTTTCAATTAAATTCTGGGATATAATATTCAACTCCAGACTTCTCCCTACGATTAAGTTGGCCACTCTCTTACTTTTTGAACTCTTATTTCTGTGTGTCTGTATTTAATTTTCCTGATACAGCACTCCCTTGAGAACTTCTTGGAGATCTGGTCTGGTGCTGGTAAATTCTTTCAGGTTTTGTTTATCTGAGAATGTTCTTGTCTTTTCTTCCCACATGAAAGATAATCTTGCCAGGTACAGTATTCTTGGTTGAAATTGTTTTTCTCTTAACACATTGAATATATTTTCCCATTCTTTCCTCGCTCACATTGTTTCCGATGAGAGGTCTGCTGTTAGCCTGATGGGATATCCTTTGTAGGTAACTTGATGTTTTCCTCTTGCCAATCTTATTATCTTGTCTTTGTCTGTGGTTTTGGTCAACCTGGCTATAATGTGTCTTGGAGAAGATCTTCTTGGGTTGATTCTATTTGGAGTCCTTAGTATTTCTTGGGACTGTATCTTTGAGTGCCTCTCTAGGTTTGAGAAATTTTCTTGCAGGATTTCATGGAATAGATTATCAATGCCCTTATGGGTCTCTTCGTCTTCTGGAATGCCAATTATCCGGATGTTTGGACATTTGATGGTATCTAGTACTTCTCGCATATTATTTTCAAATTTTGGGGTAATTTTCTCAGTCTTTGTGGTGGATTTTTCTAGGCCAGCAATTTTCTCTTCTATGTCTGAGATTCTATTTTCTCTATTATCAAATGCTTGTTATGTATAGATTGATATGATCATATAGTTTTTTATCACTTTCTGTTAATATGTTAATATTAATATTATATTAATAATAATAATATTATATATTATATTATATTATAATATTATATGTTAATATCTAGTCTGTTTTTAATACTTTCAAGGGAGATTTTGACTTTCTGTATTATATTCTTCATCTCTAACAGGTCACTTTGATTCATTTTTAAAGTGTGTAATTCCTCTCTTAGATCTTGCAAGAATTTTCTCACCTCCTTGAACTCAACTTCTTTCTCCTTTCTCTTCAACAGTTCATTGTCTCTTTTCTCTTCCATCTCTGTTAGCTTCATCATTATGACTGCTCTAAATTCTTTATCAGACATTTCCATAAGTTTCATTGTACTGTCTGAGGATGAAGAGGAGTTATTCTTTTCCCTTGGAGGAGAGGTATTTTCTTGCTTTCCCATATTTCTTGTGGTCCTGTGGTGATTTCTAGTTATCTGATGAATGGTGTATTTCTTCCTAATTCTTGAAGTTCAATCTGAACATTCAGGAGCAAGCAGAAAGAGATGATCTGGAATCTCTCGATCGTTCTGTTGTGACTGCTTTGTGCAGCAGATTCAGTAGATATTGAAGAATATGTTAACCCTAATAGTATTTAGATGTTTAGCTACAGTGCCCTTAGATCCATCTGGAAACACAGTAAATGGATAGTGAAGAGTGAAGAGACAAGAAAAAAGGAAATGAAAGAGAGAGAGAGAAACAACAAAGAAACAGAAAAAAAAGATGAAAAAAAATTGTAATTGTTTTTATTTAAACAAAAAAATAGCACAAAATAGAAAACCACGTGGCGTGCAAACTATTTCACAGGAGCCATGAGAGATCTTCTCCTGAAGGCCTGGCCTCTCCTGCCTGGGTGGAAGGACCAGAGGGGACAAAAGGCAGAGCTCAGAGTCAGAGAAAAACTTTACCTTTAAACAAATTTTGAAAAGGGAAAATTAAAAAAAAAAAAAAAAAAAAAAAAAAAAAAGAGGGGACCAGCAGTTAGTGTAATGGCTATGTCACTGGACTCCCACGTAGTCGACCGCAGTTCGAGTCCCGGACCCAGTGGCTTAAACTCACGCTGGGCGCGTGTGCGTGCGTGCCCAACATCTCAAGAGGAGAATGGAGGAGAAGGGATTGCGGCGTGGCCATCCCCCCTGGGGGGATGATTTCTTGCTTTCTGTCTCTCTGTCTCTCTCTGTCTGGCGAGTGCACATGCCCTATAGCAAAAACCTCTCCAAAAAAAATCAAAACAAAACAAAAAAAAATGAGAAGACAGAAGCAGGGAGAGATAGAGACACAGGGACAGACATAGAGGGCCAGAGGAGCTCCCTACCACGCTAGCTTGTTTGCTGGAGGCTGAATTATCAGTAGAAAATCTTCATTTCTCTTGTACCCTGAACTGACTATTTCGCAGGAGCCATGAGGGATCTTCTCCTGAAGGCCTGGCCTCTCCTGCCTCTCTTCTTTGTCTCTTACAGTTTTTGTCTTAATGCCTATTTTGTCTGATAACAGTATAACAACTCCAGTCTTTTAAAAATTATTTAATTTCATTATTATTATTATATTGTCTGCTATAGTGCATATGCATTCACCAGAGAGCAGCAGACTAAGAGACAGAGAGAGACAGAAGGAAAGTGAGAAAGCAAAGCAAGCCCTCAGGTCTGGGACTTGAACTGTGGTTAGTCATGTGGAAGTCCAGCACCTTATCCACCACACCACCTGTCAATCCCCAGTCTCCCCCCCCCCCCGCCCCCACTTGGACAGAATATCTTTTTCCAGTCTTTCACTTTTAGTCTACGTATATCTTTATCCATGAGGTGCGCTTCTTGTAGGCAGAAAATAAAGGGTTTCTTTTTTGTTTACTGGTTTGTTTTTGGTTTTGTTTTTTACACTTAACCGGTCTATGTGTATATATACACATATCAGTTATTTAATTAGGTTCTTGGCAAAAAATTCAGAACACCAATTAGTGAAGATAAACTCCATTTGTAAGGGCAAACACGGATAGCATGTAGCCCTGGAGCTGAGGAACAGCCTTGATTTTTGGTAAAATTTGCAAGTCCACAGCTTTCTGATCAATCTTGTGCTGCTCTGAAATCTCGTATTTCTCCTTCTCTGTGTCGAAGATCTCACCTTCCTGGTGTCTGGGCTTCTACAGTTTCTTTTTCTTTTTATTATTATTATTACTTTTTATTTCAATTTCTTTTATACAATCACATATATCACTTAGCTTGCAAAATAAATATTCCAACAAGTATACATTTCTTTTTTTAGATAGATTTTTTTTATTTATTTCTTTTTGTATATACATTCAATCGCATTGTTTAGCTTACAATGTGAGCATTTCAATATGTGAACATTTCTCCCCAGTCCCGTTGATCAAAATATCTTCAACCGATAACACCACACTTCCTCACACCATCAATGTTCTACCTCCGTATCCCTTTCTTAAAGTAAGCATCAGTAGGGTGCTTTGGGATTTTTACTTTGCTAATATCAATTTTCATGGAGGTGGCAATACCAAATTTCTGGTGTGTTCTACACAGTGGAACTCGATTGAGAACCAGTGGTCCAGTTACAAGTAGCAAGCCACTGCTTGGCTGCTTCAGGAAAACCACTCTCTTGTCTCTGTGGCGTCCATTGAGGATGATCAGAATGATCCCAAAGTGATGCTAGCTCACAGCTTTTTTACATGCTGACTGAAGGGGTTTTTGCCACTGATCAACAGCTTTTGAGGCATATCTTCAGTAGGATAATACCTAGGCATTTTGTGCAGTTTAATCACCCAGGTACCACCATTCTTGTCTCCACCAACTGGTTTTGTGACAGTTGCAAGTAACTTCTTTTTCTTTTCGATCCTGGATTTAGTGGCCAAGTATTTCCTCTTGTACGTGGCCTTCCTAGAATACATGGCAGACCGGGAGTATCTGCCAATGTCCCAGACTAGGACAGGGTTTTGGCCGCAATGGGGCTTCCTCTTCTTGGGCTTTTTAGCCTTGGGGTCACCCTTCTTAACCTTGCCAATGGCATCAGCCTTCTTGGCTTTCAGGTTTCTCCTCCTTAGCATCCTGCTTTGCAGCTTTTTCACCTGCCATCTTGTATAGTGGAGCCAGTCTATGTCTTCTAATTGGAGAATTTAATTCATTAACATTCAATGTTATCAATATTTGTGGATCTGTCCCTGTCATTTTGTTAGCCATTTTCTTGGCTGTTATTTGTTCTCATTTCTGTCTCTCTAATTTTATAATACTGCTCCCTTCAGTACTTCTTGAAGAGCTGGTCTAGTATTGGTGAATTCTTTGTTTTTGTTTGTCTGTGATGATTTTATTCATTCTTCCCATTTGAAGGATAACCTTGCTGAGTATAGTATTCTTGATTGAATTTTTTTTTCTTTTTGTATTTGAATATGTCTTCTTATTCTTCTTGCCTGCATTGCTTCAGTTGAGAGATTTGATGTTAGCCTAAGAGGTTAATCTTTGTAAGTGATTTGATGTTTCTCTCTTGCCATTTTTAGAATCTTGTCTTTGTGATTTTTACCATCCTGGCTATGATGTGCCATGGAGAGAATCTTCTTGTGTTCATTCTGTTTAGAGTCCTTTATATTTTTGAGGTCTGGATATCTGAATGCTTCTCTAGATTTGGGAAGTTTTCTGCAAGTACTTCATGGAATAGATCTTCAATGTCCTTGTCCAATTCTTTGCCTTTTGGAATATCTATTATTTCGATATTTAGGCAATCAGTAGTGTCTAGTATTTCTTGTGTGTTGTCCTCATTTCTTTTAATTATTTTTTCATTATTTTTGGTGGTTTTATCTAAGTCAAATGTTTTGTCTTCAAGCTCAGAATTCTGTCTTCTGCATGATCCAATCTGTTATTCTTTAGAGGGAGGTCTTGATTTCCTGAATTGCTGTCTTCATCTCTAAAGTTCTGATTGATTCTATTTATGGTGTCTGCTTCCTCCTTCAAATCCTGTGAAGACTTCCTCATCTCTGTCCTCATGAATATTCTGAACTGTTTCTGACATTCCTGCAATTTTTTTAATGCTGTCGATGGCTGAAGAAGAGTTGCTCTGTTCTACTGAGGGGGAGGTTTCCTGCCTTTCCATATTTCCATATTTCTTGTGTGTCTGCACTGGTTTCTAGTTTGGTTTCTAGTCATTTGATGGTTTATATGCTTCTTCCTACTTTTCTGGTGTCAACTCTATAGTGTTAGAGGGCCTTGTCTTCCCATCAGAGAAGTGTGTATATAGCCAGCTTTAGGTGTTGATTCCTTTCCCAGTCTTTCAGGACCAGGTGCACCTGTGGATGGCTGAACGTTTCAACTGGGGGAGTGAGCATGGTTCAGAGAACTATGAATTCTCAAAATATTCCTGGATGGGCAAAAGACAGCTAGAGGTCTGAGATGGTCTTCCTGCCTCAGTTTGTCGCACTGACTACTAGTCTCCCTGCTCCACAGAACAAACTCTGGGGGTAATGGTGCCAAAGGAATATGGGAGGAGCCACTCCAGAATGTACCTAGGGCAGCTGGAGGGCAGTGGAAGGCCTGAGGTGGTGGTATTCTTCCCTCGGTTTGTCTCAGTGACTACTGCTACTCCCTGCTCCATGGTGTGGGCTCCAAATAATTAGGTAAAAAAATGTATTTGTGAATAATGTGAGATAAGGATATAAATTTATCTTTTTTACATGTGGCTCTCCAGTTATCCAGCATCATTTATTGAAAAGATTATCCTTTCTCCACTGAATTGCCTTGGAACCTTTGCTAAAAGCCAACTATCTGAAAATGCAAGAGTTAGTTTCTGTCCTTTCAATTCTGCTGCACTCTTTGGTATGTCTATCCTTATACCAATACCACACTGTCTTGATTATTGTAGTTTCATAGTTTAAATAAATAAAGTCAGAGGGTATAAGCCCTCCAACTTTTTTCTTTTTAGAAATTATTTTGGATTTTCTGACTCCACTACATTTCTATATAAATTTTAGAATCACTCTGTGAATTTCTGCAAAAAGGCCTACTGAGATTTTTTATAGGAATTGCATTGAAGCTATATTGGAGGGGATGATTGTCATCTTAACAACATCAAGTGTTCCAATCCATGAATATGTATTGTTTCTCTATTTAAATCTTCTTTCATTTCTAATTTTTTGAAAGTTGAGCAGATGAGGTCATCTCATACTTAAATCTTCCAGTGGTCTTCTTGGAATAAGACCTAAATGATGCATTGTAGCTAAAATCCCTATGATATGCCAAATTTTCCAACTTCATCATTTCATACCACTTTGGACTTGGACTTATGTTATTGGAACATGCTAACCTTTATTTCTGCCTCAGACTCTCATGTGAGAAATATGTCTTTTCTCTTCCTCAAATACTCTTCTTGTTTTGTTTTTGTTTGTTTGTTTTTTGGGTTTTTTTTTTTTTAAGAGGTTTTTGCTATAAGGCGCGTGCACTCACCAGAAAAACAGAGACAGCCAGAGAGACAGAAAGCGAGAAATCACCCCCTGGGGGGATGGCCACATCACAATCCCTTCTCTTCTAGTCTCCTCATGGGATCTTGGGCACGCATGCACACGTGCCTGGCATGAGTTTAAGCCACCAGGTTTGGGACTAGAACCACAGTCGACTACATGGGAATCCAGCAACATAGCCATTACACCAACTGCTGGTCCCCTCTTCTTGCTTTTTTTACAACTGGTCTTATTTTACTTTACTTCATTTTACATTCTATATTTTACCTAGCTAGAATATTACTTCCACAAAGAAATCTTTATTTAAAAAATTATTCATTTAATTTGTTATAGGGCATATGCACTCACCAGAGAGAGAGAAAGAGAGAGAACGTGAACTGCCAGGTATGGGACTTGAACAGTGGTCAGCCATGTGGGTCCAGCACCCCAACCACTAACCCCAAAGAAATTTTTCTTAAGCAATCTATTCTTCTGTACTAGCTCTCCTAGTCTACATTTACCCACTAATTATTCTGTAACCCATCACCCTATTGAGTTCCTTCATAAAACAATCAAAATTCTTTCTCTTTATATATTGTCTGTGTGCTACCTCCACAATGGAAAGATTTACTATCTTGTTCATGGCTGTATCTCTACAGTCACACATACGAGTGTCCAGTATATGTTTGTATATGTTTATTAAAGGACTACATTTCTTTTCTGGTCTCCTACTGTTAGACACTTTGAATGTCTTCAGCTTACCTTGGGGTAAATTCCTTCTTATTGAATTCTGGATTTAATGGTGTGTGTGTGTGTGTGTGTGTGTATGTGTGTATTAAGAGAGTTTTCCTATAGGTGCAAGGTTTCACCAGAGAGACAGAGAGACAGAAAGTGAGAAATCACCCCCCAGGGTGGGATGGCCATACTGCAACCCCTTCTCCTCGGATGTCCTCTCGGGATTTTGGGCATAAACACACATACACCTGGCATGAGTTTAAAATCGCTGGGTCCAGGACTCAAACCACGTTTAACTAAGTGGGAGTCCAGCAATGTAACCACTATGCGATCTGCTGCTCACAACGGTATGTATATTTTTAAAGTTTTTTTATTAAATGTTTTAACTACTACAATTTTCTTTTTATTTAACTCTTACATTTACTTTTTCATGAGTTAGAGAGGCCAAGAGAAACAGTATGCCCAATAGGGTCTAGATGCCAGGATCCACCCCTAGCACTTCAGCCAGTCCTGGATCATAGGCAAGCAGGTGTCTGACATATTCAAAGAGGTCTCTGGACTTGAACTGGGAGCCTTCCCATGTGGGATTCCTTTGCAGGGCACTGCCTTTTACCACTACATCACTGTCTGGCCCCCATGACCACTACCATCTTCTTTGCCCTCTTGTTCAATCTATAGCTATCTTAATTATCTCCGTGTAACTTTTTCCTATGAAAGAATCAACTGAAAGAAGATATAAAGAGCAAGTATGTTTTAAACTACTAATTCCTGCTGATAATATAAAAGAGGCATACCCTAAATGTCCTACCAGGGAAACTTAGACATTCAACATACTTCTCCCTCTCTCTCTCATGGCTGGTTATTTTTAGTCATATTTTAGGATCTAGCATAAATTTTCTTAATGGAATACTATAACAGATTTTACTTTATTTCATTTCACTTGGTATCAAGGGTAAAAAAGTGTCTAACATTTATGATCATCTTTCTTCAGGTTGACCCTGTATTATGTTGGAATAGGAGTCACTGCCCTGATTTTTGGCTACCTGCAGACTTCCTTTTGGGTTATAACTGCAGCACGGCAGACCAAGAGAATGAGAAAACAGTTTTTTCATTCAGTTTTGGCACAGGATCTCAGCTGGTTTGATGGCTGTGACATTGGTGAACTTAACACTCGCATGACTGAGTAAGAGGACGAACATGCAGTACATCAACTTTGTCTTCAAATATGACATATAAATACTTAACTACATTTCTTTACTTGTTTTAGTGACATCAACAAAATCAATGATGGTATTGGAGACAAGATTGCTCTGTTATTTCAAAACATCTCTACTTTTTCTATTGGACTATTGATTGGCTTGGTGAAGGGCTGGAAGCTCACCCTGGTGACTCTATCCACGTCTCCTCTTATCATGGCTTCAGCAGCAGTGTGTTCTAGGGTATGCAAATAGCTAATGAAGTGGTTGACTGGGGACAGAAGTGTGAACTAGATGTCTTAGTGAGTTTGTCAAAAAAAACACATTTCATTTTTCCATGTCCTAGAATACAAAGGGATACTAGACATTACAAATACTTTTGATTTAGTTCATTATTAATTGCATTTCTATCTTCAAATTATTTGCCTAAAATAATTATAGCTTGTTTTTAGCATCTTTCTAACATTAAAAAAAATCCTCTTCATTTAGCAGCCTAATGCAACTTCAAATAGTTACATGGATTAAGTAATGCCATTTTACATGCAATGGTTAGTTGTCTCTGCTAGGAGACCCTTGTGTGTTCTAAATTCCCAAATAAATTTGTTTCTCTGGCTAAAACAGAATGAGAAAATCCTAAAACAATAAATAATTAAAACACTTCATTATATCAGCTTCAAGTTTTTACTTTTTATAAGGCTTTGAATTTTAAAATGACTGTTAATGTCTATTTTTATGTGCTACATAAAATATGTTCTCATGTACTTAAACTATGCATTTGCATTCTACTGGATTGTCAGAAAAGTCATGACATATTTTCCTATGTTTTTCTATACATCATGAATTTTCCAGCAATCTACTATATTACATTGTAGTCTGTTATACTATGAGCATACCACAAGATGTTAATCTTATTTATGGTCTGTTTTGAAACTAAGGCTCTTTGTGAAGTCCAAAAATAACTAATATATCCTTAATATTCTTCACCTCATCTTGTCTTTGGCAATTTTACCAGAATATCTACCCATCTTTTAGTTTAGAGGTATAGGGGTTTTAATTTTACAATAGTAATTGTTCTTTATGGAAATTAAATTCATAAAATTTACTGAGTTAACTTACTACATAATATATAAACTTAACCAAACAGAATTTTCAGGAAAAAATTAAGGTTGACTAATTCCTTAACAATAGGCTTGGGTACTAAAACAACCAATCTTTCTTTTTTCTTTTTATTTATAGGTAGAAAGTAAAGCTACTTTACTTTTTTAAATTATAATTTCTGGTTTACAAAAATTATATAATCCTCGTACATCTTTGTGGGGTACAGTATTTTTGTTGTTGTTGTTGTGCTGCTTTTAGGATTTTGCCATAGGGCAAATGTGCTCACCAGAGATAGACAGAAATAGAGGGAAAGTGAGTAATCATCCCCTGGGGAAAATGGCCACACCACAATCCCTTCGCCTCCAGTCTCCTATTGAAATTTTGGGCACATACCTGGAATGATTTTCAACCTGCCATGTCTAGGACTCAAACCACGTAGTTGACCATGTGGGAGTCCAGGACCTTAACCTCCACACCACCTGCTGGATCCTAGAATTTATTTTTATGTGCCAGAAGGAGTATATGTTCTCCAGAGAGATAGACAGAGAGACAGACAAAGAGAAAAAGGAGAAAACACCCCACGGAGAATGGTCACATCACAATCCCTTCTCCTCTCTCTTCCTTCTTTCTATATTTTGGGAATGCACACACATGCACCCAGCGTGTTTCTCAAGCCACGGTGTTCAAGAACAATGTGATCAGCCATGTGAGATTCAGTAGTCCTAACCACCAGGGCATGGATCCAGCCCTAGTACGGTTTTATAAAGCATGTATACAATGTATAATAATCAAATAAAGGATATAAACATATCAATCTTCTTCAACATTGAATATTATATTGTTAAGCATATTTGATATTCATTCTAATACTAGTATGTATTAAATTTTCAATAGCATATCTTGCTCTGCTGTGTTACACTGTTCTATAGCCTATTGCACTTGTTTACATGCATTTCTGTGTCTGTTAAATCCTGTTCTCCCAAGCTACTTCCCCTGCTACCCTATCCCATTCCACCTCTAATCCCTGTATAACTTCTGATATCTATCAATACTCCCTCTATACTGGGCCATGGACAGCACTGGTCTGTGGGACTGTTGGGGTTGGGCTGCAGATGGATGCTGGCCCTCTAGGCCCCATGGCAGGGGCTGGGCAGCCAATGAGCCAGCAAATGAGCACACTTCACCTGTGTGTTTGCAACCACTACCCATCACTTATATTGCCACCTGGGCTCTACCTCCTATCAGATCAGCAGCAACTGGTTTCTTATGGGAGTGCAAATCCTATTGTTATATGATTGTTTCCTGTGCATTGCAATGTGGTAGTGGTGGAAATGGGGTGTACAGTGGATGTGGTACACTTGTGTCATCCCGTGACCCATGCCCCACCCTCCCCTCCCCTGTCAATAGAGGGATTGTCTTCCACGTGGCTAGTCCTTCGTTCCAGGAAGGTTGGGGACTACTACACTATACTATCAAGTCCTTTAGCTTCTGCTAAAGAAGATGGACACTCTGAGTACATGTTAAGTGGGGACATAAAGTATTTGTTTTTCACAGCCCGGCTTATTTTACTTAGTATTTTATCTCCTAGGTTCATCTACTTTTCATCAAACAACAGAATATCATTCCTATAGCAGAGTAGTGTGCCAATAGATAGATAGATAGATAGATAGACAGACAGACAGACAGATCTCATTTTCTTTATCATTTACTATGATTTCTAGCATTGACCTTGTAACCTTTGTTACATCTTCATCCCCAGTTCATTTGAAATGAGGAC
Organism: Tupaia tana; assembly: GCA_026018925.1. Classification (NCBI taxonomy): domain Eukaryota; kingdom Metazoa; phylum Chordata; class Mammalia; order Scandentia; family Tupaiidae; genus Tupaia; species Tupaia tana. The sequence continues at coordinate 86,985,866 of JAKSZU010000003.1, forward strand.
CTCTTGGGACCAGCAGAAATGTATAATGGCTATGTTGCTGGACTCCCACATAGCCAATCATGGATCAAGTCTCAGACCTGGCGGCTTAAACCTCACACCGGGCACGTGGGTGTGCATGCCCAAGATCCTGAGAGGAGAATGGAGGAGAAGGGATTGTGCCATGGCCATCCCTCCTGAACAGTGGTTTCTTGCTTCCTGTCTCTCTGTCTCTCCAGCAAGCGCACGCACCCTATAGCAAAAGTCTATCTCAAAAAAGAAAGAAATGAGGACATATTAGTAGAAAGACTGCCAAGTAGGTTACTAAAATCAGGGCCTTACTTCCCAGGGAAGAGAGGTTAAACAGCAATGAGAAATCTAAGTTCTGCTTCTGCATTAACTGTTCATTAAGAGAAAGAAAATGAAGGTCATGGTTATTCAATGACTAGAGATTCCAGGGCAAATTGTTTCCAGCTTCCTTTGATTCCATTTAATTTGCCAATCATTTACTAAATACTCACTATGTACAAAGTTTTGTGCCTCCTCCAGTTATATATTATGATTAATTATATATGATAAATAATTAACTTTACTACATGAATTCAAAAAATTAGTATTACTTAACCTTAGACAACCCTCTTACTTAAACATCCAAATATGTCTTACATAAAATTAACTCCAATTACATAGAAAGTATTTTGAAAGTGAATAGATTTACTATGTGAGTAGCCATTCATTATAAACTCACAGCTCTGATGGCAATGTCCCTGCTATCTCCTTTCATAAAGCTTCTGCACCAAGTACAGAAATACAAAGGACTAGTAAACGGGACATATAACATAGAAAAAGGCACCTTCTGATTTCAAATTTTGAGAAATCAAGTAAATCTGTTTACTAACACCACAGTGATATATTCTCCTCTTTCTCTCTAAAATAACCTCTGATGTTCAAAGACCTATTTCCCTGGCAGGATGCATTCTGCAGCAGTAGTTTCTAGGTCACACCCCACATCTATGAAGGATCATGTTCAGCTTTCTGCTACAGTTCTGTGACCCATACCCTTTTGAAGCCTTGCTTAGTACATGATCCAAATCAAGTCAAATCAGATTAATTCCCAGAATTCATCCAGAAGGAGTGATAGTTCTAATATCCTTCTGCAAATCAAGCTTTTTCCAATCTTACCAATATAGATACCCATTTCTAAAAATGTTTTTAAAAAATACAGAGAGAATAAAACAGTAAAGTTCTACAGGCAGAGGAAAAGTGAACAGAGATTAAGCTTCTAGGTAAAGTTACACTACCAAAACTTCAGACTGTACCTGAATTAAATGCTCTAACATTATTACTATCACGGATTCATTCTTTGGTTAACTGTGGTCATGAATTATTACAGATGGTCATCTCACTAACCAGTAAGGAATTAAGTGCGTATTCCAAAGCTGGGGCTGTAGCTGAAGAAGTCTTGTCATCAATCCGGACAGTTGTATCCTTTGGAGCCCAAGAGAAAGAAATTCAAAGGTCTGTCCCTTTATTTATGACAAAATATACTTGGCTTTATTTTACTCAAAGGCTATTACATTGTGTTTTGTCTTTATAAGGTACACACAGAATCTGAAAGACGCAAAGGATGTTGGCTTAAAAAAGGCTATAGCTTCAAAACTGTCCCTTGGTGCTGTGTATTTCTTCATGCATGGAACCTATGGACTTGCTTTTTGGTATGGAACCTCTCTGATAATCAATGGAGAACCTGGTTATACCATTGGAACCGTTCTTGCAGTAAGTCTTGTTAGAGAACAAATACAATAGTCCTAACCTAATCTTCTTAGTCCCTAGAGTTTAGAAAAATTCCTCTTTGAATGAAGATGATATTCAAAGATGAAGGTCTTTAATAAACAAGTACGTTTCCCTCAAATGATTTGTACATACCTTTAAACTGTAGTTAAGAATTGACGGGATTGGGGCCAGCAAGTGGCATAGTGGTTAACATACTAGACTCCCACATGGTCAACTGTGGTTCAAGTCCTGGCTCAGCAGCTTGAAACTCATGCCAGCCACGTGTGTGTGTACCGAAAATCCCAAGAGAAGCATGGAGGAGAGGAAATTATGGCATGAAAATCATCCCCCAGGGGGTGATTTCTTACTTTCTCTCCCCCCCATCTCTGTCTTTTTGGTGAGTGTATGAACCCTAAAGTAAAAATCTCTCCAAAAACAAACAAAAAGAGAATTGACAGGGTTTATTCACCCAACATGATTTAGTGTCCTTGTCAAGCCAACTATCATGCTTTTAGAACACACAAAGAGACATTGTGGACGAATGGAACAGGATAGATACCCCAGAAATAAACCCCAAAACATACAGCCAACTGAACTTTGACAAAGGGTACCAGTCAATCCAGTGGGAAAAGGAAAACCTTTTTAGCAAATGGTGCTGGAAAAACTGGATATCCTCCTGCAGAAAGATGAATCTGAACCCCTACCTCTCACCATTGACAAAAATCAACTCAAAGTGGATCAAGGATTAAACCTAAGACCTCAAACTATAAAACTACTGCTAGAAAATACTAGGGAAACTCTGGGAGATATTGAGCTATGCAAAGACTTCTTAAATATGACCCCGAAAGCACAGCCAATAACCCCAAAAATAGACAAGTGGAATTACATTAGATTAAGAAGTTTCTGCGTGGCAAAGACATAGTAATTAGTATAACTTGACAGCCCAGAGAATGGGAGAACATTTTTGTAAACTATACTTCAATAAGGGAATAATAACCAGAATACACAGTGAACTTAAGTGGCTTGCCCTTCCAAAAAATGATCAACCAAATTAAAAGATGGGAAAATGAGCTGAATAAACAACTCTCTAAAGAAGACGTATCATCAGTCAAAAGGCATATGAAAAAATGCTCAACATCCCTTATGATAAGGGAAATGCAGATCAAAACCACAATAAGAAACCACCTAACCCCAGTCAGAATGACTAAGATTTAAAAAAAAAAAAAAAAAAAAGGTAAGTGCTGATGGGGATGTGGTGAAAGGGGAACTCTTCTACACTGCTGGTGGGAATGTACATTGCTCTAGCCACTGTGGAGAACAATATGGAGATTCCTCTAAGATCTACAAATAGAACCATCATATGATCGAGCAATCCCACTCCTTGGTATCTACCCAAAGGACAGAAGAACACTTAGTTGGAAAAGTGCTTGTACATTAATGTTTATTGCAGCATTATTCACAACTGCTAAGACATGATGGAATCAACACAAATGTCTACAAACATAAGAATGGATTAAAATGTGTGGCAAATATACTCTCAGCCATAAAAAACAAGACCCAATATTTTGACAGAAAGTGGATGAATATGGAAGATTTACTGCTGAATGAAGCAAGCCAGGCTATGAAGGGTAGACATTGTATGTCTCCACTTATTACATACCAACTGTCCATACTCTTATGGCTGAAACTGAAAGAGTGGAGGATATAAAAACATAGAAAATGGTTATAGATACCAAATACAGTGTGGGAAGCGGGTGAGAGAAGAAGGGTCTGAGGAAAGACATTAAGGAGAAAAATACAGAGGTAAGACATTTATGGGATAAATAAATATCATCTGTTGATGATAACATGTACAGTATCCCCAACTGGACTGGTAAGAAATGTATTCTTGTTGGAACATTCACTTTACAAGCTAAGTAATGTATGTGACTGAATGTGTAAAAGAAATTTAAAAAAAAAAATTGGGAAGAAAAAGAAGTTATCTTTATCCTAGAAACTGAATTTGAGCCAAATAATAAATCAGCTTGAGGTCAGCCAGTGGCATGGTGGTTAAGGCATTTCCCACATGGTCTAGTGCATCGCTGGATCCCAGATCTGGCGGCTTGAAAAACACACTGGGCACTTGTGCCTGCATGCCCAAAATCCTGACTGGAGACTGGAAGAAAAGGATTTCGGCCTAACCATTCCCTCAATTTAGTTATTTCTCACTTTTCTTCTTCTTCCTCTTCCTCTTCCTCCTCCTCCTCCTCCTCCTCCTCCTCCTCCTCCTTCTTCTCTCTCTCTCTCTCTCTCTCTCTCTGTCTCTCTCCAGTGAGTCCATGGGCTCTATATCAAAAATTAAAACAAAAATAAACAAAAAAGACAAAAACAAAACGCCACAGATTTCTGGATCCCAACTCCCAGAGTTCTGCTCCAGTAAATCTGAGGTGAGGCCCCTAAAAGAGTAAACCAACCTGGCCTATGGAATTTTTAAAAAATAATTATTTAATTTTTAAATTTATTATTATTATTATTATTTGCTATAGGACACACACTATCATCAGAGAGAAAGAGAGGAAAAGTGAAAAAGGAAGCTGTCAAGTCTGGGACTCAAATCCAGTCAGCCTTGTGTGATTCCAGTGGTCTAACCATCACACCACCTGCTGGACCTGGCCTATGGAATTTTAATTACTGTTTTTAAGATATATTACTAACTCAATCCTGAGAATGATACCGAACTTCAGCTCTGAAATATTGATTTCCTTGACCAAAAATGAAGAGTTTCTGCTGACACGTCTTACTCCAGATTCATTTCTAGTGGGTAGGGTACCTCAGCCACCTTCTCTCCATTCCTCTCTGTCTCTCTCTGTCTCACTGTGTCTCTCTGTGACTTTTAATTTTTTTTTAAGTTAAAGTATTCTCTGGACTCTCAATCCCCTGCTTTATTGTGTTAATTGCTGCCTTTCCACATTACATTTAGGAAAGGTACAAACCCAGGCCAGGCTCATCCTGAGTTGAATACTGAACTTCAGCTTTGAAATATTGATTTCATTTTTTTCAATTTTTGCTTTTTAAACTTAAAAATCTAACTTTTTTTTATTATCTTTATTATTTTTTCTCCTTTTTTTTCTTCTTCTTTTCTCTTCTCTAATTCTTTTTCTTTATCTTTATTCATTGGCTGCTCAGTCTCTATGCAGTAAATTCCTAAACAGGTCCAAGGGGAGAGCTTCCAAACACGTGAATATGATTAGGTTCAGAACATTCCTCTATTCCCACTGAATTTAATACTCAAAGAGTGAAAACAGAATGGAAGAGAGATTGCAGATCACCTCCTTCTGGATGTCTCTGAATGCTCAGACTGAAATTCAAGAATTAGGAAGAAAAGTACTATCCATCAGATGACTAGAAATCACTGCAGGGTCAAAAGATATATGGGAAAGGAATAAAATTCCTCTCCTCCAAGGGAAAATAATAACTCCTCTTGATCCTCAGATAGTATAATGAAACTCATGGAAATGTCTGATAAAGAATTTAGAATATTCATAATGACAAAGCTAACAGAGATGGAAGAGAAGAAAGACAATGAACTGCAGAAAAGACAGGAGAAAGGAGCTGATGAGTTCCAAGAAGTGAGGAAATTCTTGCAAGATTCAAAAGAGGAAATACACATTATAAAAAAAGAATCAAATGGATCTGTTAGAGATGAAGGTTATAATTCAGGAAGTCAAAACCTCCCTGGAAAGTATTAAAAGCAGACTAAATCATATAGAAAATCAAATCTCAGATGTAGAAAACAGAATTGATGTCCTAAAAATATCCACCATGAAGACTGAGAAAATTGCCCCAAAAATGAGAATAATATACAAGAAATACTAGATACCATCAAATATCCAAACATCCAGGTAATTGGTATCCCAGAAGGCAGAGACTCATAAGGGCATTGATAATCTATTCCATAAAATCCTGCAAGAAAACTTTCCAAACCTAGAGGGGCATTCAAATACCCAGACCCAAGAAATACAAAGGACCCCAAATAGAATCAACCTTCTCCAAGACACATTATAGCCATTGACCAAAACCATAGACAAAGACAAGATACTAAGATTGGCAAGAGAAAGGTGTCAAGTTACCTACAAAGGACATCCCATTAGGCTAAAAGCAGACCTCTCAATAATGTGAGCAGTAAAGAATGGGAAAATATATTCAAAGTGTTAAGGGAAGAGCAATTTCAACCCAGAATACTGTACCTGGCAAGATTATCTTTCATATGGGAAGAAAAGACAAGAACATTCTCAGATAAACAAAACCTGAAAGAATTTACCAACACCAGACCAGATCTCCAAGAAGTTCTGCAGGGAGTGCTATACCAGGAAAAGTAAATACAGACACACAGAAATCACAGTTCAAAAACTAAGAAGATGGTCAACTTAATTACAGGGACAAGTCTGGAGTTGAATATTATATACCAAATTTAATCAAGTAGATCAAACCACAACAGAAGATAGATTGAGTACATGAGACTGAATTGATGAAATAGAATTTTATGACTTTTGACTAAAACATTGCCGATTTTCTTCTAGGCTTTGTTTTCAGGTTTTAAGGATTTTTGTCCTGTCTTGAGCTGCTGATAGTTAATGTACCTACTATTTGAAAAGAATCCTAACCTGCTTAATGGCTTTAAGTTGGTTTTTTTTGGTGTTTTTTTTTTTTTTTTTTTTTTTGACAGGTTTTTGCTATAGGGCGCGTGCACTCGCCAGACAGACAGAGAGCGACAGAGAGACAGAAAGCGAGAAATCACCCCCCAGGGGGGATGGCCATGCCACAATCCCTTCTCCTCCATTCTTCTCTCGGGATCTTGGGCACGCACGCACACGTGCCTGGCATGAGTTTTAAGCCACTGGGTCTGGGACTCGAACCGTAGTAGACTACGTGGGAGTCCAGCGACATAGCCATTACGCTAACTGCTGGTCCTAATGGCTTTAATTTTTAAGTAAAGTTCCTTAGCATTTCTTTGATTTTTAAAGCTAAAACTGCTTTTCTTGAAATTAAAAATATATATTAAAAAAGACCTATTTAATGACCATAATAAGTTGTACCATCGGCCAGGTGCTACCTTATAGTATATTCATTCTACTCAGAGTTTCATGCCTAAAGTCAGACATGTACTCAGATATGTATATACCAGCTGAACTTGCTATTTAAAGTGATTAGATTATTTAAGAAATTCTGTGAATCAATAAAATGTTGGGGGGGAAGGAATGGAAAACAGTGGTAAACACCTGAGAGAGTGTGGGAGGAGGCGAGGAAATGGCAGAAGGTGAGAAATACGAGTTAAAAAAATATACAGATAGATAAATATGAAAATAGAAATGGAAAATTATTGATGATAACATGTATGATAAAGCCACTATGCAGTATATTCTGGATGAGAAATCATCTTGTATGCTGTGATGATGCTCAGAGAATGAATGTAAATTAATTAATTTAACAAAAGGTTTCAGAAGAAAAAAATATGAAAAAAGTTTTGATATGCAAAGTAAATTTATGTGGGAAAATGTTAAAGAATAAATAAATAAATAAACAGAAAAAAGATATATTACTAACTCATTACAACTCAGATAACTAATAACTTGAAGTGAGCAATATTATTGGAGAGGATCTTCCAGAGGCTCAAAAAGTAAAATCCCACTGAAATATTTGTCCTAAACATGTTTTAGATGAAACCTACTCTGTAATAAATATTACTAGGCCTGGAGAAAAAAAAAAAGAATCAAAATTAAATTCTCTGCTGGGAGACACAGAGTTTTCTTAGTCCAGCAGTCAAAAAGGTCAGTCTCTAGAGAGACTTTTCCTTGTTTTCCTGCTGAGATAAAATGACACTCTACTTTCACCTTGTTAAGTGTCTTCCCTCTGCAAATATTCTGTAATTGGATGTACTTCCTTTTCCTCTGTCCTCTCAGCAGACAGTAATGGTATAACAGACTACATACAGCTCTGTCCAACATCACAACTTAGAATCTTTCATTTCCTATGGATTATATATATATTTTTTAATAATTATTTATTGTATTTTATTTATTCATTCACTTATTTTTTTAATTTGACCAGAGAGAGAGAGAGAGGGTGAGAGTGAGAGAGAGAGGAAGTGAGAAAGCAAGCCACCAGATTCAGGACTTAAACCCTGGTTGGTCATATGGGAGTGTCCAGCGCCTCAACCACCATGCCACCTGCTGGTCTATTAAATTACAATTTATTAATTTATCCTATTAAGTTTCAATAATAAACAGATCAGTTCAAGATTAAGAAACATCTGTTTTGGGAACCAGCAGTTAGCGTAATGGCTATGTCGCTGGACTCCCACGTAGCTGCCCGCGGTTCCCGACCCGGACCCCGGTGGCTTAAAACTCACGCTGGGCGCGTGTGTGTGTGTGTGTGTGCCCAAGATCCCGAGAGGAGAATGGAGGAGAAGGGATTGCGGCGTGACCATCCCCCCTGGGGGGTGATTTCTCGCTTTCTGTCTCTATGTCTCTCTGTCTGTCTGGAGAGCGCATGCGCCCTATAGCGAAAACCTCTCCAAAAAAAAAAAAAAATAGAAACATCTGTTTTGCTGAATCAAACTGATCTGTTCTATATACTTCGATCCTCCTTTGGCCTTCCTATTAATCATAGATTCCTCTCAATTAGATTCACTTTTTTAATCTGAAACTAAGCTTTTCCTCTATCTCATATAAAATAAAATATGAGCAACAAGAATTTTTGGCTCACGCTGTTCAATTTGTGAGGGACTGGATAAATGACTTGTTCAGCCTTATCAACCTCACCTATGTGATTAAGAGTACTGCACCAAAGGGAACCAGCAGTTAGCGTAATGGCTATGTCGCTGGACTCCCACGTAGTCGACCGCGGTTCACGTCCCGGACCGGTGGCTTAAAACTCACGCTGGGCGCGTGTGTGTGTGTGTGCCCAAGATCCCGAGAGGAGAATGGAGGAGAAGGGATTGCGGCGTGACCATCCCCTCTGGGGGGTGATTTCTCGCTTTCTGTCTCTATGTCTCTCTCTGTCTGCCTGGCGAGCGCATGCGCCCTATAGCGGAAAAAAAACCTCTCCAAAAAAAAAGAGTACTGCACCAAGCTTGTGGGATTCTTTCCTTATTTGACTTTTTATAAAGAGAGCTGTCTGAAAATTAAAAGTTGTTCAGTAACACAATAATTTGAAAAAGTTTGGGCAGAAATAGTATCATGTCTCTGAGCTAATGAAATCTATTATAATCTTCTCTTCAAAGCGCAAAGGGTTGGTTAGCAAAAAGAGGTTACTCCCCTTCTTACCCAGGGAGCTCATGCATGGCCAGCACCCTCAGTTGGCAGCTTTTCCTGCTCAGATCTCCCAGCAGGTGATAACTACAAGACTAAGGGATGATCAAAAATTGTTCTGCTTTAGAAAAAAGCTGAGGATACTTGGATTAATTTTTGTTTCCTTCATATTAGATTGCTTCTTCCATTCCTTCTTACCTAATTAATATCTATGAGCCTAAATCAATTATAAACTTCATTCTGTTGTCTGTTTTATATAACTGCAGAATGATAAATATTACTTTTTCCTTCCTGTAGGTTTTCTTTTGTGTAATCCATAGTAGTTACTGCATCGGTGCCGCAGCCCCTCACTTTGAAAGCTTCACCATAGCCCGAGGAGCCGCCTTTAATATTTTTCAGGTGATTGATAAGGTAAGTCCTCTTATTGCTTTAAAGAATAACTATCATGAGTGCAAGAGAGAGATTAAAAAAATGTTTTTTCTAAAAGAAAAGAAATAGACACACTCATTTCTGTTAATGGTAGAATATGTCGGACATGGAAAGAGACATTGCTTTTAACTCTTTCCATGAGGGGACTACACCTTACTGAAACCTTCATGTCTAATTCAATGTAGCTCTATGGCAGAAAGAAAGCCCCTGTAAAAAAAAAAAATTAAACACTATCTTTAAACTATTTTTAGAATAGAGTATCAACTTAGTCCTTTGAAGATTTATAATTTTCCCTTTGTTTTTCCAAGAAACCCAGTATAGATAACTTTTCAACAACTGGATATAAGCCTAAATGCATAGAAGGAACTGTAGAATTTAAAAATGTTTCTTTTAATTATCCATCAAGACCATCTATCAAGGTATGTAGAATAAAATTACATAATTGTACAGTCTTCTGATATTATCTTCTAATGATTAAGAGCTCCTCTTAAGAGATTTGGAATCATTTTGATAAAGATTTCAGATACTTGAGAGATTTGAATAGGTGGGAAGGCAGGATCAGTTATGAACAAAAACTAGTCAGCTATATTTTGCAACCTCTTTTCTATATTCAATTGATTAAAAGCATTGTTTTGAACTCCCTGGAATTTCTACTATGGATTTGGGAACACAGCAAAATATGCTGATGACTGGATATAGTCCCCATTCAACATAGATAACTCCTTTTAACCTCCTAGTCTTTCTTTGGTGTGGGGGGGAGGCATGCACATACACACCTAGCATGGTTTTCAAACCAACAGGTCCAGAACTCAAACTGCACAGTCAGCCCTATGAGATCCAGCTGCCTTAACCTCCACGCCATCCTAACCTCCTAGTTTCTAACCTGGGAAATTCCGCACTAGTTGTGCTTTTCCCCATATCCTTTCCTAGGGGCTTTTACTGCACCAGCAATTGTGTTTCAGGTACGTTCACTTTTACATGTACAATACCCGCATATGTACGCACTTTGCCTGCACACACAGGCAGGTGTGCGCATGCACACACACACAATTTGTCCTCCTCCATTAGGTTTTGATGAGTTTTGTGAAAAGTTCTGTCTCCTATTTTCCTTCTCCTTTTATTAGTGTTATTCCCCAAAAGTAGCTATTGTTAAAGATCACAAAGTGTAATTACTAATAAAACACTGGTTTCATAGAAAAAGGAGGACATGAAGTGGATACAATCACTAAGGTCATCAACCCCTAAAGTCCCTCATAGAATCACAATTTTAAAAGATTTATCTATTCCTACTTCTGTATTCTTCTCTGATAAAAACTTTAATTTAAATTCTCTTTTCAAAGTTTTCTTTAAATATTTACTGTTAAATTTTTACTTAATTACTACTGTTGGAATAATGCCTACCATTTTTCTTAACATACAGTATTACAAACTTCATTTTGCAACCACATTTGGAAGTGAACTCTGGAGTCTTAAACCTCAATTGTGTCATTAAATTGCATGGAAAAGTATTCTCTGGGTTTTAAACAATTATTTTTAAAACGAACTTTTGAAACATAATGATTTTTGTTAAGATGGAGAATAATATTTTTAAGTCTACTCACTTTAAATAAATAAAACACCAATTCTAACAAGGAATGAACCAAAACCAACTCTAAGGTAAAAGAGCAAGGAAAAGAAGAGGTGCTTCTACTTGAGTCCCATTCCTCACCTCCTATAAGTTTTTTCTCTGCTTGGCCCTTTGAAGGTTTTATGTTTGGCTTAGTTAAAGGGTTGTTTTTTTACAAGTGGAGAGATCAAAGTGAGAGAATCCAAGGGGAAATTTCCTTGTTGGGGGCTGAATACATACAGATGCAAGCCAAGGAAGGTGAGAATTTCTCTACAGGATCTCTATTGTCATTTTGGGAGGGTCATTATTGTGAGGCTTCTCTCACAAAGTAGATCCCTGGGACACCAAATGCTGGTAGCAACCCTCAGTCATTAAGAAAAAATTTTAAATGTTTCCTCCGTGTTGACAAGGCCCCCAAGAGATCGACCACTGGAGAAGGCTTCTTATGGTGAAAACTCATTCCTGGAAGTCACTAAGGAGCCTGGCCAGTTGTTTTACTTTACAATATACGTTGCAATGATCCTCAGTATTATCAAAGGAAGAGCTTCCTTAAATTGCTCACAAAAGATATCTGGCAAGATTTTATTTAGTTGTTGTAAATTAAAAGCTAAAACTTTCACTAACTTGGTAATCACAAAATTCACATACGGTGCTTTAGTTGAAAATACAGTTTTCTGTGGTTTATTAGTATTCTATGAGTACTCTTAATTTATATATCCTCATTATGTAGAGAAACTATGAGAGATTCTTTTACTATTATTTTCCAGAATTATGTAGGTTATTATTACACATGTATGTAAAACAAGCATAACAAGATGTATATTAGTTTTTTTGTTTGTTTGTTTGTTTTTTTTTTTGGAGAGGTTTTTCGCTATAGGGCGCGTGCGCTCGCCAGACAGACAGAGAGAGACATAGAGACAGAAAGCGAGAAATCACCCCCCAGGGGGGATGGTCACGCCGCAATCCCTTCTCCTCCATTCTCCTCTCGGGATCTTGGGCACGCACGCACACGCGCCTGGTGTGAGTTTTAAGCCACCGGGTCCGGGATGCGAACCGCGGTCGACTACGTGGGAGTCCAGCGACATAGCCATTACGCTAACTGCTGGTTCCCACAAGATGTATATTAGTTTTTAAGCTTCACAGAATAATTCATTTTCTGTTCGTAAGTATACATTACATTTCTGAAAATATGTCCATTATATTCTAGCTTATTTTATTTTTGTTATTTTCTCTTCACACATTCCAATAGATTCTTAAAGGTCTGAATCTCAAAATTAAGTCTGGAAAGACAGTAGCCTTGGTTGGCCCAAACGGCAGTGGGAAGAGTACAACAATTCAGCTTCTGCAGAGGTTGTATGATCCCAATGATGGCTCTGTAAGTACAGCTAGGAAAACAATGAACATTCCACATGATGAGACTTGGAAATGCCACCTATTACAAAGAGCTGACAACTATGTCAACTTTTCTTTTTGTTTACTTCTTCCACATGAGAAAGAAGCAGAGAGACAAAGATAGGAACACCGCTAACAGGATCTCCATGCTGCAATCCATCCCCAACTTCAGTGGCCCCAGATCATGAGCATATGAACATCACCTAACATGTACAGGGAGACCTCAGGATAGGACCCGGGACTTTCTTATGTGGCCCAAGGACCACGTAACATTGCATCACCACCATGGATGGTCTCAACTTTTAATTATTTTTGCCAGGTGTGTGCACACACACAAGAGAGAGAGCGAGAACTCCCCAACAAGGCCTGGTCATGGCATAATCCAATTCTCTACCCCATGAGGATCCACGTGTGTGTGTGTGTGTGTGTGTGTGTGTGTGTGTGTGTTATGTGGTCTCCAGGACAGGAATTTGAACCTCGGTCAGCCACATGAGATCTGACTTCTTCTGCACAACACCTTCACTGCTGTGCCCTGAGTCTGGCTCAACTTGGAATTGTTAACAGTGGAGCTAAAAGAGAAACTGTATTGTTTCCTATCATGTGTATTCGTTCATTTGACAAATATTTATTTAGTACCTATTTTGTGTCAGGCAGTGTTCTAGATCCTGGGAACACCTCAATAAACAATACAGACACAAACCTCTGCCCTTGTTGAATTTGCAGGCTAACAAGTGAAAACACGATAAATAACATAAGTAAACTATATAGTCCGTTAGAAGGGAATGAATGTTGTGGAGAAAAATAATAGCAATTTGTAGTATCTAGAACTTAATGAGAATTTTGAAGTTTGTCAAAACATTCCATAAGAAATAATGTGTGTAGAAAACATCCTCCCTGGGCCAGCAGGTGGCATGGTGGTTAAAGCCTAACTTCCACATGGCTGACTACTACAGAATCCCATAAGCCTCCCGGACCTAGTAGCTTGCTTTCTCAACTTCCCTCTCTTTATCTGTCTCTCTGTCTCTCTCTGGTGAGCACATGTGTCTTGCAGCAAATTAAATAATAATAATGATGATAAATAAATTATTTTTTTAAAAAAAGCATTAAAAAAAGAAAACATCTTCCCTCTTTTATTCTGTAGTCTATTAATACTGCACTTAGCTTTCTCACATTTGTAAATAGTATAGAGAATGAGACTGTGACACTCACAAGTGCATAATTCCTAATATAGTCAGAGTTATAATTACCAAACTCATTTCTGTCACTGGAATATATTGGGATAACAGGTAATGACACCATCTACAGGAAAGACAGCTCATTTACTATTATTTATAGCAGTGAATAGAAAATGCTTTGCTGTGTGTCAGTAAGATATCAAAGAGAAGTAAAGATGGCTGTTCCCTAGAAGAAATTAAAACATCATTTAAATCTTAAAATAACAGAACTGAGCCCAGACATGGTAGGACACAATCCTTGATGCTGCTTCTTGGCAGGAAAGGCTAAATAGGAAGCCCAGGTTCAAGGCAGTAAGATAGAAACATAGTGAGACCCTATCTTAAAAATTGATAATAAGTCTGAAATTTGTTACATGTGTCTACATAATAACATTTGTGGCACCTTGGATATATTTTTTTAATTGCCAGAGTGGGTGTACACTTACCAAAGAGAGAGAAATACTCCCTAAGGGGACATGGTTATACCACAGACCCCTTGCCTCTATTTCTCTATCCCATCAGGATTTGGGGCATGCATAAAACATACCCAGTTTGTTTTTAAGCCACCAGGGCCGAGACTCAGCCTGTGGTCAGCCTTGTGGAAGTCAACTCCCTATGTACAGGATTTAACCCACTTCACAATGAGACCAGTCTGAGTATTTATCTATAATTTGTGGATATTACAATAAAAGTATTCAGGTGGTTTGGCAAGATTTTAAGCCAAAATTTTTTTTGAAATTTTGTTGGTTCCCATCTACCAGAAAGTCTATTGACAAAATAAAGATGCTCTACAACTTACAACAAGGATGAGTCCCAATCAACTCATTGTAAGTTGAAAGTACCTTGTCCAGAAAATATTTTTTTAAAGAGTTGTTTTATTTTATTTATTCATTTACTTTAATTTGACCAGAGAGTGACAGAGAGAGAAAGGGAAAGTGAGAAAGCTAGCCGCGCAAGGTTGAAGACTGGAACTGTAGTGGGTCGTGTAGGAGCCAAGCACTTCAACTACCGTGCCACCTGCTGAACCCTGAAGAATATATTTAATAAACAGTGGTATCAGTTGTTTACCCGTGTGATAGCATGGCAGACTAGGGACTACAGCTCTCTGCAACTGCCAGCATCATAAGAAAATATCCTACTGCATGTTGCAACCAAAACTCAAAATTTGAAAAATAACTTCTATCAAACTAGTATTGTTTGCACACCATCATAATGTTGAAAAACCATTAAGCTGAACCATCATAAGATGGAGCTTGACTTTACATGTTATAAATATTTTATCTAAATACAGTTGGCTTTGATTCCTGAACTATACTACTTCTCAACTTACATTTAAGACTTTTAAGAAAGCTCTAAAGCCAGGACTAGCAGATGGCATAATGGTTACATCACTAGACTCCCATGTGGTTGACCACAGTTCGACTCCCAGGCCTGGCATCTTAAACTCACACTGTGCGCACGTGCATGCAAGCCCAAGATCCCGAGAGGAGAGTAGAGGAGAGGGATTGTGGCATGGCTTCCCCCCCCCCGGGGGGGGGATGATTTCTTGCTTCTGTCTCTCCTGGTCTTTCCAGTGAGTGCACACGCCTTGTAGCAGAAACCTCTCAAAAAAAAAAGAAAGAAAGAAAATTCTAAAGCCAATACAGGAAAAGGCATCACAATATGGTTCATTCTCTGGATTGACAGATTACAGTGGATGAGACTGACATCAGGGCTTTCAATGTGCGACATTATCGGGAACAAATTGGAGTGGTCAGCCAGGAGCCTATTTTGTTCGGGACCACCATCAGTAACAATATTAAGTATGGACGAGATGGAGTGACTGATGAAGAGATTGAAAAAGCAGCGAAGGAAGCAAATGCTTACGATTTTATAATGGAGTTTCCTAATGTAAGTACACTATGACCTTAATTTAGAGCTACAGCATGCAATATTCCAAAGTACAACCATGAAACAAAAACATCAACAGCAGAATGGGAGTGTAATTAATTTTTGGATTGTCCAAGGCATGGTAACAACCAAAAAAAAGAAAATCATCATTAAAAGACCAATTTAAAAAGAGTCATACTTAGTTCTTATTGGTTTTCACTGTAAATGGTAAAGAAAAAAAGCAAATGTTAAATTATCATGAACAAAGACAAAATCATCAGCCCAAGCTGAGAAATTATGCTTTCAAAATGTTGATTTGCGAGGCCATCTTGTGGCTAAACATGGGAATATCACACACACACAAACCGAATCAGTTCAATGATAAAGAAAAGAAAAATTATAATAATCTTTAGAAGTACATGAAGCTAATATTGGCTAAAAAATGAAAAACCATACTTGGAAAGAGATATAATAAACTAAAATTCTTAGTAATAAGATATATCGAATTTATTGGGTATTTAAAATTGATAAAGAGCTATACAAATACAACCCTATATTTATATTTCCTGCAGTGTTAGTTTATCAGTACCACCTGAAATTGTTGTGAGGAGCACACAGTTAAATATGAAAAAAAGAGGTTTTAAATTAAAAGACATAAAATTCAATCATCCCAGTCACAATAACAGAAAGTTCATTTTAATTCATATATTTCACAAACCAAACTCCATGAATCATAATAATTTTATTCTTGGTTTTTGTTTTTGGTTTTCATTGATAATTCCATTTCCTTTTCCGTGAGCAAGAAAGAGAGAGATAAAGAGTGAAAGACACAGAGACAGGCACCTCCAGAAGGGTCTCCATGACATGATCCACCCCCTCTTCAGCCAGCCGCAGATCCTGGGCACAAACATACCCAAAATACTCAGGACGACCTCTAGACATGAACCCAGAACCTCCCCATGTGGGCAGCCTTGCAGAATGTCACATTTCACCACTGTGCATCCACATGTTTTGTTTTTGTTTAATAAAACTTTTTGTTATGCCAGTGATTATCTCCCACCCCTATTTTAAGAGTTGTAATTAGGACAGTATTAGCCCAACAAGATCATTAAGGACTTAAGGAGATTCATTGCCTATAGTGTGAGGAAACACCAACTTCCTTTCATTTAACTTTGCCCCTTTTGGTAATTTCCTTTTTTCAAAACAACAATGTCCTTCAGTTTCCCACTTAGAATAATGGAACATTCTGAGGCCTCTTAAATCATACCCTATAAGTTACTACTTGCTTTTACTAAAAGGCCACTACTGCACAAAGATGACCCTTGCTATAAATCTAATGGTAAATCTTAAAGATATAATCCAAAGAACAAATTAAAGATGTCATCATGATGAAAACTAAATTCCACAGCC
This sequence comes from Tupaia tana, assembly GCA_026018925.1. Classification (NCBI taxonomy): domain Eukaryota; kingdom Metazoa; phylum Chordata; class Mammalia; order Scandentia; family Tupaiidae; genus Tupaia; species Tupaia tana. The sequence goes on from JAKSZU010000003.1 coordinate 87,002,824, forward strand.
AAGGTTAATCAGGGAAATATAACAGTAAGCATAACAATAAATAAAAGTTCCAGGAATGATTAATTCAGGTATGCAAAAAATTAGGAAATGCTCACTCAAAAATATACACACATTTTTTAAAGAATTATTTTATTTAACTTTACCTATTTATTTATTTTAATTTGGCCAGAGAGGGACAGAAGGAGAGAGAGAAAGAGAAAGAAAGAGAGAGGGAGAAAATGAGAAAGCAAGCCATCAGTTTTGGGGCTTGAATCGTGGTCAACCAGGTGGGAGTCCAACGCCCTTAACCACCCACCAGCAAGCCCCAATATTTACATATATTTAAATTTAGATATTAAGATTAGCTGATATTGACTAGTTTTCACTTGTAAACAACTATAAAATTGGGTAAAACGTATGAGACTTAGGACAACTGCTTCCAGGCATTGGATAAGAGGTTACAAAAGTCTATGACTGAGGCCAGCAGGTAGCATGGTGGCTGTGGTCCTAACCTCCCACATGGATGACCGTGGTTTGAGTCCCGGACTGGTGGCTAGAAACCTTCACAAGGTACACGTGCATGCGTGTCCAAAATCTTGAGAGGAGAACAGAGGAGAAGAGATTGCATCATGGCCATCCCTTTGGGGGGCTGATTTCTCACTCTCTCTTCCTCTCTCTCTCAGTCTCTCTCTGTGTCTCTGGCAAACACACATGCCCTATAGCAAAAAATCACTCTAGGGGACCAGCAGATGGCATAATGGCTATGTCGCTAGATTTTCACATAGTCGGCCACAGTTCAAGTCCTGAACTCAGAGACTTAAAACTCATGCCAGGAACATACGCATGCATACCCAAGATCCTGAGGGGAGAATAACGAAGAGGGGATTGTGGCATGGTCATCCCCTAGAGAATGATTTCTCGCTTTCAGTGTCTCTATCCCTCTCTGTCCATTACAGCAAATATCGTTCTTAAAAAAAAACTACTAATACTCAAAAAATTAATAAAAGACTGTAATTACTGAAAGAAGGGAGCCTCATAAAGAAACTTCATGACTTTGCAACTTTCTGCCTCAGAACACAGTTTTTTTTTTTTTTTTTTTTTTTTTTTAATGAGACTGAGAGAGAGGATGAGAAGACACAGAGTATACTGTTGACAGGGCCTTGCCCCATCATGATCCTCCTGTTCCAGCCTAGTTAGGTAGGACTTCAGGAGCATGCCAGAATACCCAGCCTGTACAAGTTGGGCAAGGAACCAAACCCAGGCATTCCAAGTGACCTCAGCCACCACACAAGGGAACTCTTCCACTTGCCAGGTCCCGCCTGTGAACATGTCTGACCTCATCTTTGTAAAATGGAACCCAGATAGAATGTGGCAGCCCTACTGAGCTGAAAGGCAGAGATCAAATTTTAGGGCAGCTCTAGCAATTGGAGAGTCAATAAGAGAGCTGTGGTGTTGAAGTGGGGGCAGAAATCCATGTAGGCATCCCTCTGAAAGCCCTATATGGAGATGAGACCACCCGAGGTTTGTCAGAGAGCAGCAGCTACAAAGCTGAGAGCAGAACGGAAATGCCAGAAGTCAAGTAGTTCTGGGGATATTGAAAGTGCAGCCCAGCCAGAATGGAGTGATCACACTAGCACCTTTCTAACACCTCAAGTATGTAACAAAGACACCCAAAAAGCCACACCTCAGAATAGGACCAACTCTGGACCTGCCCTGACAAAGTCTGAAATCACGTTCCCCGGAGGAGACAAAATTTGGAGGTTGGGTCCTGCCAAGTTAAGAGGTTTTTTACAGATTCACTCCAACAAAACACAAAACCAAATTGCACAAGTTCAAGATGATCAGTCAGTATTTGAACTCCCACTACAACAAAAACAAACTTTTTTCAGAAGAAAACAGAATTTAAGTCTTTCCAATATATCATATACAGTATTGAATATATAATTTATAAAAATTATACATGCAAAAAACAGGAAAATATGACCAGTAGGCAAGAACACATAATCCTAAATATTCATTCACTTAAAAGCTTCAAAATACATGAGGTGAAAAACAACTGGAAAACTGACATAGTGTGGGAGGAGGGTGGGAAACGGCAGAGGGTGAGAAATGGGGGGAATATATATACATATATACACATACGTGTATATATATGTGAAACTAGAAATGGAAAATTATTAACGTTAACATGTATGATTAAGCCACTATGCAGTATATTCTGGATGGGAAATCACATTTTGTATTCTGTGACAATGCTCAGTGAATGAATGTAAATTAATTAAAATGAAAAACATTTTAAAATGTTAAAAAATACATGAGGCAAAACTGATATATGTAAACAGAGAAATAGATAAATCCATAATTTTAGTTAAATCCATAATTTTAGTTCAAGATGACAGTACTTAATAGAGCAAATAGACAGAATATCAGTAAGGATGACAATGACCTCAACAATAGTATCACCCAACTAAATCTAAATGACATTTATAAGAACATTTCACCTAACAACAGAATACATTCTTCTCCAGTGAACATGAAATCTTCCTTATGATAAAAAAAATATTCTGGGCCATTAAAAGTACAAGCAAAACAAAACCTTAGCAATTTCAAAGAATAGTAAATTTATAAAAGTTTATTCTCAGATTAGAATAGAATTAAACTAGAAATCAGTAACAGAAATATATCTGGCAAATAAATAAATACTTGAAAACAAAATAACACAGTTCTAAATAACCTATGGTTCAAGGAGGAAGTCTCAAGGAAAATTAAAAACTCCTTTGAACTAAATAAAAATGAAAATGAAATTCACCAATATTTGTAGAATATAGTTAAGGCATCTCTTTGAGAAAAACTTACAGTATTAAATGTTTATATCTTAGAAAAGAAAAAAGATTCGCAAAATATGTCCACTTTGAGAAACTAAAGAACAGCAAAATTAATCTGAAGCAAACAGGAAGAGAGGAATAAAGGGAGATTAGAGTAGAACTCAGTGAAACCTAAATCCAAAAATTATCATAGACAATCATTGAAACCAAAAGCTGGTTCCTTGGAAAAAACATCAATAAGATCAGCCTAACTATAACAAGTCTGATGATGAGAGAAACAAAGATATATATATATATATATAGAGAGAGAGAGAGAGAAGACCAACATCAAGGAAGAAGGTATGTGAGCATTGATCCTAAACACATTAACAGCTCAATAAAGGAATACTCTGAACAATGCTATGCCTATAAACTTGATTTAGATGAGGATCAGTTCCTTGGAAGACAAATTACCAACACTCACTCCAGAAAAATACATAACTTTAATGACCCTGTAACTATTTTAAAAATCAACTGAATCTCTAAATAGGAGCAATAGTTACAACTGAAATTAAAAGTGACATTCACAATAGCATCCAAAAATAAACTATTTAGAATAAATTTAATAAAAGATTGGCAATTCTTCTAGTAATAACTATAAGACATTGCCGAGAGAAATGAAGATCTAAATAAATAGGGGTTACCTTATTCATTGATTTAGAGACTTAATATTTATAAAGATATACATTCCCCAAGTTTTATAAATCAGATGCTTTACCAATCAAAATCCTACCAATCTTTTTTTAATGGGTAGAAACTGACATACTGATTCTAAAATTTATTTGGAAATTTAAAGGACCAAGAAGAGTTGAAAATTTTAAAGAAGATCAACACTGGAGGACCTAAATGTCTTATTTTTTAATCACCAGAGTGTGTATGTGCTCACCTGAGAGACAGAGAGAAAGGGAGAAAACATCACCCCCGTGGGATGTGGTTATGCTGCAATCCCTTCTCCATTTCTCCATCTGATTGGTATTTTGGACATGCACACACACGCTGCTGGAGTGTTTCTCAAGCTGTCAGACCAGTATTTAAACTGTAGTGAACCATGTGGGATCGAACTCCCTTAACCACTAGGCTACGGACCAGCCTGGACCTAAATATCTAACTTTAAGACAGTAATTAAGACAGCGGTGTGGCATAATGATGGGAGTATATATAGATCAGTATAGTAAAAGTGGGAGCTCTGAAATAAACTTACTCAAATCTGGCCAACTGATTTTTGCCAAGGTCAGTGGAATTCAGTGAGGGAAAGAAAGCCCTTTTAAACAAATGGTGCTAGAACTGGATATCCATATGTGAAAAAAAAATAAAATGTTACTTTTATATTATACCACACAGAAAAATTCATTTGCCATAGGTCTTAGACTAAAATATTAAAACTTAAATTTCAAAACTGCAAACTTAAGAGAAAATCTTTGTAACCTATAATAGGCAAAGATTTCTTAGGCAAAAAGGCATATACTATTAAAATGTGGTAAAATAAACTTCATCAAAATTAAAACCTACTTTTTAAAAGACACAATTTAGGAAATGAAATGGCAAGGCATTGAGTACAAGAAAATATTCATAACATACATATTTGATAAGGACATGAGTGCAGAATATGTAAAGAACTGTTACGACTCAGCAATAAGTCAAAAAATAAAAGTAAAAATAATAAAAACTTAAGAGATATTTCACAAAAGGAGAATCAAATGAACAGTATGTACATGAGAAATATTTAACATCATTAGTTCCAAAACAAGTCCAAAATAAGATCACAATAAAATATCTTTTTACAGCACCAGCAGTTAGCGTAATGGCTATGTCACTGGACTCCCATGTAGTCTACCGTGGTTCAAGTCCCGGACCCGACGGCTTAAACTCACGCCGGACATGTGTGCATGCGTGCCCAAGATCCAGAGAGGAGAATGGAGAAGAAGGGATTGCGGCGTGACCATGCCCCCTGGGGGGTGATTTCTCGCTTTCTGTCTCTCTGTCTCTCTTTGTCTTTCTGGCGAGCGCACAGGCACTATAGTGAAAAACTTCTCCAAAAAAAATTTATCTTTTTACATCCATTAGAATGGCCAAAATTAAAATGACTAACAAATGTGATTTTTGGTAGTGATGTAAGCAATTAGATCTCTCATGCATTCTTATAAAATCAGTAAAACTATTTTAGAAACAATGTGATAGTTTATTATAATGTTAAACATATATTTATGGCTCAGCATTCTATTTCTAGGTATTTATCCCCCCAACCCCCTGCACATTAATATTAATAGAAAAACATACATATTTCTAATAGTCAAAAATTAGAAACAACTAAATGTTCATCAGCAGCTGAATGTATAAACAGATTCTTCTTGTTTAGGGTATTTCCTTCTTTCATGGGAAAGAGACAGAGAGACAGGCACCCTGAACAGGGCTGTGCCATACTGTGATCCACTCACCCCAGCCTTCCAGCTGGCCAGGACCGCAGCCATACAGAGCTGCACCTAGTATGCCAAGGTCAGCCTGAAACGCAATCCCCACAATCGGGTGTCCTCACATTGCAATCCTTTCTCCTCCATTTCCCCACCCCATCAGGATTTGGGGCACGCACACACACGCGCGTGCACACACACACACACACCTGGCATGGAAGTTTGTCCTTAGAATAATTTTTTCACAGTGGTTTTTGGAGTATCCAGTTAGAAAATGGCAGATGATATACTAAACTGCTAAAAGAAACATTACAAATAATGCTTAAATATGTTTTTGTCTTGTGGTTTTTCCTTAAAAATTTCAAAACATTCTAAAAATGTCTAAAGAGATCTGAAAATTAGTTCAAAATGCTAATTTCTCTAAAAATCATTGGTTGTCATATATTCTAATTTCTTTTAGTCCAAGCCAAGTTTTACTTATGTCCTCTCCTCACTAATCCATTTATTTTTTTTAAGAATTATTTATTTATTTAATTCCATTTGTTATTAATATCATTTTCCAATCTGACCAGAGAGAGACAGAAAGAGTAGGGGAACCTAAGAAAGCAAGTCACCAGGTCCAGGACTCAAACCACAGTCAGTCATGTGGAAATCCAGCGCCTCTATCCACCACGCCACCTGCTGGCCCCTTTTTTGGCTGTTTTTAAATGAATAAATTAAAAGTCACAAACAACCAGGCTGAATTAGTGATTCACCTAGTATTAAAATGCACTGACAGTGTATGTCATTTCCAGTTCTAGTCATTTGATCAGGCTGCCTTTCTTCCTATTTTTCATTAGAAATTTAATACCCTAGTAGGAGAAAAAGGAGCTCAAATGAGTGGCGGACAAAAACAAAGAATTGCCATTGCTCGAGCGTTAGTTCGAAACCCCAAGATTCTCATCTTGGATGAGGCTACATCTGCCCTAGATACAGAAAGCGAATCAGTTGTTCAAGCTGCCCTGGAAAAGGTAAGTGAACAGAAGCATTTCTTCCCATATCCCTGACTCATCACCGTTTTTAAACACAAGGAAGTCTGTGGTAGGTTACTCAGTTCGGACCCCTCCTGCGTTAGACCAGCACTATGTTGCTGAAGAGACATACCTGAGACCGGGTGAAGAATGAAGAACTGGGGTCCGCGCGGCCCATGATTCTGTGGCTGGCAAGACCAAAAGCAGGGGGCCAGCTCACAGAAGCAGGAAGGTCAGCAGGTGGCGCGAGCGAAGAAAGCAGGCCCCGAGCGCAGCCTTCCTCCGGAACCACCCACTCTCGCGGGAACTCACCCATTCCCACAAGAGCAAGAACGCACCGCCTCCCGCGTGACCCTATTAAACTAGTCTCGAGGGCTGGGCCTGGCCAATCCCAACACCACCCACTAGAGCTACCAACTACAGTTCCCTCTAGGTGGAGCCTGAGCCTCCAGCACGTGCACCTCTGGAGAACAAACCAGGGCCAGACCGTAGCACTTCGTTAGGGTGCGGATGAAGGCGCTTCACACTTCTGAGAACTTACGTGGTGGTTATTGGGAGTGACTGGAGGGCGGAGGCAGATGCTGTAGTTGGTATGGTATTATGTATGTGTATGTGTATGTGTATGTATATGTATGTGTATGTGTATATGTATGTGCCTGGCGTACAGTCATCCCGGGTATACCTCTATTCCAATAGGTTTTCACTTTTCTCCTCTCCCTAGCAACACCACCACTACCGTCACGACTATAGCTGTATCGAATCCATCCTTTGCCTCTTCCTTACTCACCTGTGGGATTCTCTCCTGACCACTTTACTTTAGCCGTAAGGTATTCATTTTACCCTCCTAAAGTGGAGAAGCACTGACCTTGAGCCATCCCCTTCCAAAAGTTCTGGCCCCTCAAACTTTACACTAGCTTACTACACGCTGTAATACTATGTATGATTCAAGGTCACAATGTAGGCATGGTCCTGTACCTAATTAGACTGAACCTGGGAGAGGAGTTGACAGTGCTGGTATAAGAAAACACCGAATACTTTTCTCAGCAGTCAAATCCACTTTTATTATTACCAGATTCTAATTTGTCAGAGGGTGCGTGCACTCACGGGAGATACACAGAGAGAGGGGAAGTGGAGAAAGCACCCCTCCACATGGGAAATGGTCATGCTGCAATCTTTCTCCTCCATCTCTCCTTCCTTTTGGGGATTTGGGTACCACACACTTGTGTCCAATGTGTTTCTCGAGCCACGGTCTCGAATCATAGTCAGCCACATGGCAGTCAGCGGTGTGGGATCCAGCTCATGTGAGTACCGGGCGGCTGGCTGACCCCAAACGATATTTTACATCATGGCCTTCAGACCCTTCCAAAGGCTTACTGGCACATTTTACTTCACATTTACTTGGAAACGTGTTTAAGTGTTTTTCTAAGAAAATTGCAGGCTTCTCTTTTTAAATACTGCTTTGTGGGACCAGAAATGGTTACTGGCAACCACAATACCCACTGCTTATTGAAAAAATCTATTACTCACTATTATACTAACAAATTAAACTGTCAAAGTTTTATCCTTGTTTCCCTCCCATGATAACAGTGTCACATGTTGTTGTTAGGGTTATGAAAATCCTTCTATGATGAGGACACTTTGCCAATTTAGTTCATCCTGTTGAAGAAACAAGTGCAAGGCTAAATGCTTTTATCTTTTCTGTTTTATAGTTTGTACTTGGGACAGGGATCTGTATCTACAGTATATCCAATAACTTGTTTTTGATAAAGGTGATGTTACTTAGGGCTTGAATGTACTAAAAAATTATTACACTTAACGTAAGTTATATCACATCTTTTAAACTGTATTATACTAGGTTATTTAGAGATTAAATGTTATGTCCATTGTCTTTCCATCCAATGGTAATCACTATAGGCAATCAAGTTTCGTTCAGACTTTTGAAATGAAATTGGTTGCTTGGCAACTGACAAATGTTCTTTCCTAGTGGTTAAAATGAAATCTCTATCATAAGTAAAATAAGAAAGCAAAATGTTTGCAATTATGATTCCAATTACATAAAATAGATGGAATGTGAACTGAAATGAAGACATGTATGAAAATCATTCTGTGTGGCAAAATTATGGAAGAATTCAAGGGGAAAGAGGTTAAATCAACATTGCAAAGTTAAAACAAGTGTAAACTGCTTAATATAGAGTATGTTGGTCTTTTGTGGGGTGAGGATAAAGTATAACCAATAGGATAAAAAGTAGCATAGTCAACTGGATTAACAATGTACTCTTCAGTTTACTGGAAAATAACTCATCGTGAAGGAAAGAGAATTCAAATATAGGCAAGGTGATGCAAGGCAAAGTACAAGAGAGGCCTCTTCACCCAGCACCACAGACAGCAGTTGTAAATCAGGCCTCTGCCAAAGTGCCTGTTTTGGGGGTATTGTGGGGTTTTTTGGCTTCCTTTCCCTTCCCCCTTGATTCCCTACCTCTCACCCTTTGCCATTTCCCACCCTCCTCCCATGCTGTCTCTGGTATCTACAGTTGTTTTCCATGCCTTTTTTTCACATTTTATCAATAAAGAGCTTAATTAATCTAAAAACTTTCAATAGCAAACACAGCTGGTATATACATACCCATGAACACATCTGACTTAAGGAGTAAACCTCAATGAGTAAAGTGAACATACTATAAAGTAGCACCTAGCCAAGGCTGTATAGCTTACTGCAGTCATTAAGTAGGTATTTTTAATTCATTTTTTAATTTCAAGAAAATAACAGTTCTAGTTTTAATAGATCAAAATCAAAAAATGTTGAGAAAAATTTGCTTAAGATTTAAAGCCAGGAAGGACCAGCAGTTAGCATAATGGCTATGTCGCTGGACTCCCAAGTAGTCAACCACGGTTCGCGTCCCAGACCCGGTGGCTTAAAACTCACACCGGGTGCGTATGCACGTGTGCCCAAGATCCCAAGAGGTGAATGGAGGAGAAGGGATTGCGGCATGGCCATCCCCCCTGGGGGATCATTTCTCACTTTCTGTCTCTCTGTCTCTCTCTGTTTGTCTGGCGAGCGCACACGCCCTATAGCAAAAGCCTCTTAAAAAAAAAAAAGGGACCAGCAGTTAGTGTAATGGCTATGTCACTGGACTCCCATGTAGTTGACTGCGGTTCGAGTCCCGGACCCAGTGGCTTAAACTCACACTGGGCGCGTGTGTGTGCGTGCCCAAGATCCCGAGAGGAGAAAGGAGGAGAAGGGATTGCGGCGTGGCCATTCCCCCTGGGGGGTGATTTCTCGCCTTCTGTCTCTCTATCTATCTCTGTCTGTCTGGCAAGCGCACGCACCCGATAGCAAAAACCTCTCAAAAAAATAAATAAATAAATAAATAAAAGACTTAAAGCCAGGAAAAAGGTTAAGATTCAGTTCAAGCAGTAGGTAGATGAAACTATCAATAGTTCAAGAGAAGACAAAAATCCTTAAATCTGGAAAACAAAGCATAGAGAAAATCAGTAATGTTTTAGTCAAAAGTCATAAAATTCTATTTCACCAGTTAGTCCCATGTAGTTAATCTCCCTTCTATTGAATTTGCAGTGTTACTGTGGTCTGATCTTTCCATTTAAACTCTGGAAGTTAACATTCAACCCTGGACTTGTCCCTACCATTAGGCTGGCTGTTTTCTTTGCTGTTTTTTGTACACTTATTTCTATGTGTGTGACTTTATTTTTCCTGGTGTAGCACTCCCTTCAGCATTTCTTGGAGAGTTGTTCTGGTGTTGGTAAATTCTTTCAGGTTTTTGTTTATCTGAGAGTGTTTTTGTCTTTTTTTCCCCTCCATATGAAGGATAATCTTACTGGATATAGTATTCTTGGTTGAAATTGTTTTTCACTCAACACTTTGAATATATTTTCCCATTCTTTCATTGCTTGCATGATTTTTGATGAAAGGCCCAACATTAGCCTGATGGGATATCCTTTGAAATTAACTTGACGTTTCTCTCTTGGCAATTTTAGTATCTTGTCTCTGTCTATGGTTTTGGTCAATGTCAGTCTGGCTATGATGTACCTTAGAGAAGATCTTCTTGGGTTGATTCTATGAGGGGGAGGTCCTTTGTATTTCTTAGGTCTGGATATTTGAGCACCTCTCTAGGTTTGGGAAGTTTTCTTCAAGTATTTCTTGGAATAGGTTATCAGTGCCCTTATTAGTTTCTTCACTTTCTGGGATACCAATTATGTAGATGTTTTGTATTTCTCATATACTCATTTTTTTTTAGTTATTTTCTCAGTCTTTTTGGTGGATTTTTCTATCTCAGAGGTTCTGTCTTCTACATTTGAGATTCAACCTTCTGCACCATCTAATCTGCTTTTAATACTTTCAAGGGAGGTTTTGGTTTCCTGTATTACAGCCTTCATCTCTAAAAATTCCATTCAATTCTTTTTTATGGAGTGTATTTCCTCTTTCAGCTCATAAAAGAACTTCCTCACCTCCTGGAACTCATTGTCTCTTTTCTCTTGCATTTTCTGGAGTGTGTTGTCTCTCTTCCCTTGGAATTCTGTTAGCTTTGTCACTATGAATATTTTAAATTCTTTATATGACATTTCCACAAGTTCCCTTGTATTGTCTGTGGAGGTTGTGGAGTTATTCTTTTCCCTTAGGGAAGAGATATTTTCTTGGTTTCTCATATTTGTACCTCTGCAGTGGTTTCTGGTCATCTGATGGATTATATGCTTTTTCCTAGTTTTTGAAGTTAAATATGCGCATTCAGAGGCATGTCGGAGAAGGTGATCTGCAAGCTCTAAGCAGTAACGTTTTCTCCCTTTGTGCAGCAGATTTTATGGAAATTGAGGATTAATCTGACCTTAAAAGTATTCAGGTGTAAGACCAGCAGTTAGCATAATGGCTATGTCGCTGGACTCCCATGTTGTCGAACGCGGTTCGAGTCCCGGACCCCGCGGCTTAAACTCACGCAGGGCGCGTGTGCGTTCATGCCCAAGATCCCGAGAGGAGAACGGAGGAGAAGGGATTGTGGCGTGGCCATCCCCCCTGGGGGGTGATTTCTCGCTTTCTGTCTTTCTGTCTCTCTCTGTCTTTCTGGTGAGCGCACGCACCCTACGGCAAAAACCTCTCCAAAAAAAGAAAGAAAAAAAAAGTGTTCAGGTGTTTGGCTACTGTGCACCGAGACCTGTCGAGAAACTCAGTGTGTAGAGGCTGAGCAGAAAAGTGAGAAAGGTAAAAGAAAAAGGAAGACCAAAAAAAAACAAAAACAAAAAAAAGTGAGAGGGGGGAGAGAGAGAGACAAAAACAATTTTTAAAAGGGAAAAAAATTTAAAGCAAAAAATGAAAACCACGTGGCAAGCTAGCAGTCCGCATGAAAGGGGCTACTCAGAACTCAAATATAGATGGCTGGTGATCGGCCTGTCTTATGGGGGCAGGAGGAAAGGTAAGAATTAGCAAGATAACAGAGCATCAGAGAGCTAAGAAGTTTAAAAACTTTAAAAAAATTAAAAATAGAGACAGAATAAATAGGGTGCTCTAATCTGGGGGACAGGAGGGTGAAGTCTGGGCAGAAGATCTCCAGTTGTCCTAATCCCAAAGTGCCTGTTTAAGAAGAGCAGAGTAGGGACCAGCAGTTAGCATAATGGCTATGTCGCTGAACTCCCATGTAGTCGACCGCGGTTAGAGTCCCAGACCCGGTGGCTTAAACTCATGCTGGGTGCATATGTGTGCGTGCCCAAGATCCCAAGGAGAATGGAGGAGACGGGATTGCGGTGTGGCCATCCCCCCTCGGGGGTGATTTCTCACTTTCTGTCTCTCTGTCTCTCTCCGTCTTTCTAGCGAGCGCATGTGCCCTGTAGCAAAAACCTCTAAAAAAAAAAAAAAAAAAAAAAAAAAAAAGAAGGGCAGGGCATCCAGCAGGTCTCATTCCCAATCATCTCAGAGCCTCCAGACCCTGATACATAATACAGCCTAAACCACTGCAGTTAGCAGAGTTTTACAGCATGAAACGTCACGCAAGCCACTAACCAACAGAAGAGGCTACAATAAAATGTGTCTCTTCTCCCTGGTGAATGTTCATCCACCTTTCTCCACATTCTGATCTTACATACTCAATCCTCCCATCACTTCCTCAGCATTCCCCATTTATCTTCTCTATGAAGTTCTAGAAACAGTGAAACTAATCGATAATTATGAGAAAATCAAATCAGTCATTTCCTAGAGCAAAGTGGCTTTTGACTACAAAAGCAGCTTGAAGGAACTATCACATTTGTCTTCCCTCCAGCCCATGCTTTATTTTTCCCCCTAGAGGGTACATGTATTTTCCAGACAGAGAGAGACAGAGGGAGAAAGGACCCCACTACCAGGCATGGTCTCCACATTCCCTTCTCATTTCTCTATTTCTTAGGGATTCAGAGTGCTCATTGTATGCTCGCCCGGTGTTCTTCAGGCTGCCAGGGCTGGGACTCAAACTGTGCGTGAGCGATAGTGTGATCCAGCTCCCTTTAGCACTAGGCTACAGAGCTGGCCCAGGACAAGCCCTCTTGAATCTGTTGTCAACACGGCAGCCAGGGGTTCCTATTAAAATCCTCAGTAGCTTCTCATCTTACTGTAGGTAAAAGGCCAATTCCTGGACCAGTCTATAGTGCAGTAGTTAAGCCCTGTGCATGGAAAATCAGATCTTCCGTGGCCAATAGTTGTCTGAATATTGGCCTGAAAAATATACCAGGCTTATGTGTGTACAGGGCAAAATTCCTGATGGGATGGAGAATTAAAGGAAAAAGGATCGCTGCATTACCATACCCCATTGGAGGATGCTTGCACACTACCTTTCCCGCCCCACCCCCATTCCTTACAGTAAACTAAAAGACTATACAGACTTAGGCTCACAAGTTCTTTCTGAAATCACACTTTCCACCACTCTCCCCACATCAACCGCCCTTCAATATGCCATGACACTTTGCGTCAGTTAGCGCACTCTGTAGGAATGTGTTTATTTGTGGGGACCAGCAGTTAGCATAATGGCTGTGTCCCTGGACTCCCATGTAGTCGACCGAGGTTTGCATCCCGGACCCGGTGGCTTAAACTCACACCGGGTGCGTGTGCGTGCGTGCCCAGGATCCCGAGAGGAGAATGGAGGAGAAGGGATTGTGGCGTGGCCATCGCCCCTGGGGGGTGATTTCTCGCTTTCTGTCTCTATGTCTCTCTATGTCTTTCCGGCAAGCATACGTGCCCTATAGCAAAAACCTCTCAAAAAAAAAAAAAAAAAAAAAGGAATGTGTTTGTTATTGTCTTTCTCCCCAATCAGAATGTAAACTCTCTAGAGGCAAAGATTTTATTTGGTTAACTACAGCATCCCAGCACTAGAGTAACACCTGGCCTTTAATAGACAGCTGAGAAATATGTGTTGAATAAATATTGGATGAATTGATTCAGGATAGTTTCAGGATGTGAAGTGCTCTCTTTTGGAATAATTGAGGATTACTGCAAGCCAGTTATGCTGCACTAATCATGTCCAAGAGAAGGATCTAGGGTTCGTGCGTAAGGGTTTCTGCCACAAGGTCTGAGCTGCCGCTCTGGTACTGGTTAGGACCTTGTGTGCCGACACAGCACGTTTCCAAGCTGTCCCACTAGTAGGAGGCCTGGCAGTGCACACCTGCAGTCCCCTGGGGGAGCCAGGGAAGCCCAAACTGATGCTGTGATAAAGCCTGTACAAGCTCTTTGAAATGTTAAAAGTGGTATGCAAATCTGAGGAATAATTATTATTAAGGAAGTTTCGGCCATACCACATCAATGGAGAACTTCTACAAAGGCCCTTTGCTAATTAGGAGGAAAGGGTTTTCATCAGAATTCTATTCTTTGAAGAGATAAAGTTGCTTTGCTGCAGCCTTCATGGGCATTCCCTACCATCACTGTACTTTCTCACTTTGGTTTTCCTCTGTGGCCCCTTAGATGGATTTATATGACTTAGAAAATGGAATAGTAAGCAAGCAGGAGTACAAAAATGGGAATATTGGGGGCAGGAGATAATGTAATGGTTATGTCACTGGACTACCACATGGCTGACCGCGGTTCAAGTCCCAGACCCAGAGACATGAAACTCATGCCAGATCTTCCCAAAATCCCTAGAGAAGAATGGAGAAGAAGGGATTGCAGCATGGGCATCCCCTCTGAGGGGTGATTTCTCGCTTTCTGTCTCTCTATCTCCCTCTCTCTCTGTCTCACCAGCAGGTGCACGCACTCTATAGCAGAAATCTCTCTCTGAAAGAAAAAAAAATAATTAATTTTTAAAAAAGAAAATGGGAATATTACATTAATCCATGTACTACTTTATTAAGTCCTAAGAAGTAGTTATCCAAAGTCAAATTTAGGTCAAAGTAATTTTTATATTCACACAATTTTGGTGTTATTTTACACATATAACTTGGTACTAAATATATTATTTGAATATTTTGGTATTAAATATCTTACTCTGCATTTATATGTGGAATGAGGACTAAAAAAATTTTTTTTAGTCATTTATAGCAAAACTTAATAGTTGGAAACAGAAAGGGGATTTCTCTAAGGGGATTTCCGTGGCTGGAATCTAGCCAGGAGAGCAAAAGTAACACACAGATACCTTCTGCAAAAAAATGTTGTGGGATGTTTAATAAGCATGCTTAATGAAGCTCACATCATAGATGAAACTTTCATAGATCAGAGCCTCCTTGAGATTCTGATTAAGAAAGGGAAGAAAAGGGCCTGCAGGTGGCATGGTAGTTAAAGCATTAGACTCCCACATGGCCAGGCCACAGTCTGAGTCTTGGACCTCGAGGCTTGCTTTCTCACTTTCTCTGTCTCTTTGGTGAGCACACATGCCCTATAACATATTAAAAATAATAATAAAAAATAAGATTTTTAAAGGAAGATTTTTTTTTAAGATAGGCAAGAAATAAGCCTCTACAGCTCTTTAGAAAAATGTACAAACACACTAGTACAGAAAGCTTTACATGTAGTATTTGGGGGGGTTCACCCACACCTGAAGCCATTCTTAAGTCATTATTTTAGATGTAACGAAGAAATGGACGGTAATAGCTACTCCTACAAGAATCTTTTGAGATAAAATCGTTTATTCTCCTATGTTACAAATGTGTACACTGAGGCACAGGGAGGTTAAGTAACACCTAGACAGCAGTGAAACCAGAACCTGGACGGAGACAGGGAGCCTTTTACGTCATTCATAATGCCTCCAGATTACACATCTGCTAGTGGTTGGAGCAAAACTGAATCCAGATCAAAATGCAACTCTCATATAACTTAGAATCACCATCTGATCCAGCAATTCCAATTCTGGATATATGCCCAAAATCATTGAAAGCAGTCTCTTCAAGAGAGATTCATATACCTGTGTTCACAGCAGCCAAAAAAATAGATGTACCCCAACATCCATCAACAGATGAATGGATATGCAAAGTGTGATACATTCAAGAAGATGTTAACAGTCTGAAAAGGGATGAAATTCTCATACATGCTACAACACAAATGATCCCTGGATACGTTATACTAAGTGAAATAAGACAGACACACAAGAATAAGTACTGCTGAAGTCCATTCTTATGAGGTACCTAGAATAAGCAAATCATAAACAGAAAATGGAATAGTGCTTACTTGGGAGGGAGGAGAAGGAAATATGGGTGGCTATTGTTTAGTGGGCACTGCGTTTCAGTATGGGAGGATGAAAAGTTCTGGAGATTTATAGTGAGATTGATGTATAAGAGGGTGAATGTATTGAATACCATGGAATTATACACTTAAAAAGTATTAAAATTTTTATGTTATATATATGTATATATATTTACCCCAAAAAAAGAATAGTAATATAAGCCTGAGTATAAAATAGTAGTGAAAAAAATGTTTTTAAAATAAATAAAAGAATAGTGACATAGGAATTTAGCCTCTTAAATTCAAAAGAAATTTATCCTTAAAAATTATTAGAATGATAAATTTTATGTTACACATATTTTTCCACAGATTTGGAAAAAAAAAAGCCACTTTCTCAAACCATTCAACATTCTTGAGAAGTAAATTTAAATCATACTCCAAACTGAATCTCTCACATGGGCCTAGCGTAGACTCATTTTTGTCCCTTTAAGCTTTTTATTTTGGTCCTAGTATTAAAAAAAACATATTTTTCTGTTTTCCTTTGTAAAAATATGTCATGACTTTTCTGACAACCCAATATAGTAATATATAGATAGTGAGTTTCCCCATTATAAATGAATTTAAATAGCTAATACTTAGCAGGATATTTCAATTTCTTATAAGACATTATAAAAAGTATTTTAAAATACAGTAAATGTTTTATGATACAGATAAATATTTTGATAATTCTTTTTAATTTAACTTTATTTATTTATTTGTTTGTTTATTTTTCATTGACCAGAGAGGGACAGAACAAGAGTGAGAGAGAGAGCAGGGAAGGTGAGAAAGGAAGCCACCAGGTTCGAGACGCAAACCTTGGTCAGCCATGTGGGAGTCCAATGCCCGTAACTACCATGCCACCTGCCAGCCCCATATTTTGGTAATTTCCATAAGTCTAAATTATTTCCAAGCTTGCCTTCTCCCAGAAATAAGGAAAGTGCCTATATGATACATTGATTTTCCTACCTGCTATCAGATAAGACAACTCTAGTATATTATTTATTGGTCAACATCTGACTAAATAAGATATTATTCTCTTCTGGAAGAAAAATGAGCTAATTATTATAGTATTTTCTCTTCTTACTCACCTTTTACTTTAGCATTTATTTATGCTGTAAAGTTCTTCACAAATGCTTAAATGGTTAGCTTTTTTTTTTTCAAAACTTTTTTTATTGTGAATTTAAAATAGAACAAATGAAACAAAAGAACTGCTATGCTTTTCCTAGCTCTAGAGCCATTAATTCTTGTGTGGTTATGAAATCTAAGTAAACAGAACTCAAATTTTAAAAGCTAGCAATTCAGGACCAGCAGTTGGTGTAACGACTGTGTTGCTGGACTCTCATGAAGGCATCAGCGGCTCAAGTCCCAGACCCAGTGGCTTAAACTCACACTGGACGCATGTGTGTGCATGCCCAGGATCCTGAGAGGAGAACAGAGGAGAAGGGATTGTGGCGTGGCCATCCCCCCCGGGGGGTGATTTTCCGCTTTCTGTCTCTTTCTCTCTGTCTTTCTGGCAAGTGCAGGCACCTTATAGCAAAAACCTCTCCAAAAGAAAACAAAAACTAGCATTTTAAAACAAAAGCTAGCATTTCCTATTAATGATCAGTGTTTAATATCCTGCTATAATTTTGGTTCAGAATTAATTAGCTTTTAAAACAAAATACATAAGAAATTGATGGCTCACTTCAATCTTTTTTTTTTTTTTTTTTTTGGAGAGATTTTTGCTGTAGGGTACATGCGCTCGCCAGAAAGACAGAAACAGAGAGATAGAAAGCGAGAAGTCACCCCCCAGGGGGGATGGCCACGCCGCAATCCCTTCTCTTCCATTCTCCTCTAGGGATTGCAGATCCCTTCTCCTCCATACTCCTCTAGGGATCTTGGGCACACATGCACACGCACCCGGCGTGAGGGCGTGAGTTTAAGCCACCAAGTCCAGGACTCAAACTGCAGTCGACCATATAGGAGTCCAGTGACACAGCTGGGACCAACTGCTGGTCCCAGCTCGCTTCAATCTTAATGCAACATATGAATCAGACTTTCAGTTCCTTGTAACTTATTGTTCAAATTCTATGACTGGTTTGGTATAAATTATATTAGGGATGGAATTTGACATCTCTGTTAGTATTCCAGATCAATTTAAAGAGAAGCATCTTGGAATTTGGTCTTGTGTTCCATGCAGGTTCTTCACATTTTCTTTTAATTAATTTGCAAAGTAAACATTTATCTATATGTTAGTATTAAAATAGAAAGGTTATAAATAAAATATTATATTGCCAATATAACCTGAAAGAGCATTAAGATATATCCCCTACACCATAACAGTGAATGTGACACTTAATAGGATCCACAATAAAGTAAGAAAATGTCTGTTCATGATTTTTCATTGAAGGATGGCACATACCAGCAGAATCTTAAGCTGTAACTTGAAAGACCGAAGAGGTAATTTGTATTTTCTTCATTTGAGGATTCTTTCAAACATTTTCGTAACTCATCAAAATGAGAAATGGATCACAAAAAATGTCTAAAGACGTTACAATATGTCCATTGTCTTGTACAGTATTTTCATCATAAAATCAATGAAAAAAGGACATTGAAAACTATGCCAAGGGACAGTTGTAGCTATAATTCTTTTTACTTTAGTACCTAATGTAACCCACTTTCCAAAAGAATCTGTAAGTAGCCTCAAATTGGAAATAACATTTGGGTCTTTGAAAAAAACCATTAACAAAATCGTCCTTCGGATATGACTGAAAGGTCTGGTCAAACCCGAACGCCTACACCCGGGTTCTGCCCAGCGTGCACCACTGGCAGAGCTGACTGGTGGTCTCCTGAGCACTCAGAGACTGGAAGGTTCTCTCTTTAAATGGTTAGCTTTAAGGATTCATAAAATTAGGTAAAGAGGAAAAGTATTAAATGACAATGAATAATTTCATATATCAATTGTTAACTTGTTTGTTTACTTATTTAACGGCTGAGAATGAAGACATTTGCAAGTTACAATTTTTTATTTATTTATTTATTTATTTTTACTTTAAGGTGTTATCCCATGTTCTTAATTAAGTAGCACTCATGGCCTCATTTCAGCAATGACTTTAGATTTTGAAACTGTTTTTCTTTTTTTTTTTTTTTTTTAAAGAATTATTTTATTTAAGTTTATTTATTATTATATCATTATTATTTTTCAGTTTGATCAGAGAGAGAGAGAGAGAGAGAGGAAGTGAGAAAGCAAGCCACCAGGTCCAAGACTTGAACCGTGGTCGGCCATGTGGGAGTCCAGCGCCTTAAACCACCACGCCACTCGCCAGCCCCGAAACTGTTTTTCTTTTTAAAGGCTCTTAACCCAAGAATATGTATTGTAGATGAGTAGATTTCTGCAGCCCGTCAGTAATCCCACATTGGTCAGCAATGGAACCAATGTTATCCCATAAAAACGCTAAGTTAATGAGCTTCCTTTTTTGTTTTCATTTTGCTATAGGGTCCATGTGCTTACCAGAGAGAGAGAAAGAGAGAAAGTGAGAAATCAACCTCTGGTGGGGAGGCCATACCACAATTGCCTTCTCTTCCATTCTCCTCTTGAGATTTTGAGCGCACACGTACACTACCAGGCATGGTTTTCAAGCCTCCCGATCAGGACTCAAACTACACAGTGGTCCATTTGGGATCCAGCTGGCCTAACTTCTACACCATCTGGCCTGCCAATCTACCAAAGTCACAGTGACGTAGTTAAAACTCCCCCACACCCACCCACCCAGTGTATTCCCCTTTTAATGCCACAGTGACCTTTTCATAGGAGATGGTCAGTTAAAATCCAATAGCCTAGAGGGGAAGAAATTGTAAAAAAGTAGTGGCACATTTTCAGACTGTATTCTTGGAGTACTCTGGGTATCCAAAGGAAACTTGAGTGGGTAAAAGAAGTTAAACGGGTTTTCCTCCCCAACTCCACACCAATTCAAACAAAGCAGCAACCTATTCATCTGAATTTTTTTTAATATATCAAATTTCCACATGAGCTTTTAGTTGATTAAAGGATTTTTAAGATTAGGGGAAAAGAAGGGAGGGGAGAGGCTTGAGAACTGCAGGACTACCTCATGGGCATGTCACCAGTGGGCTCCAAAGCCAAATGAGGCAAGCTTCTAGAGGCAGTAAGTGGAACTTGTGTTCTCGTAGGTTTCCCACAGCACGCTTGCCACCAGAACTTCGAATTTTCTGTGTTTATGGACATCTTCAGAAAGTATATTACACCCGTTAATTGACCTGGCAGTCAAATGCAGGCCCTCTCACATAATGGAGGTTTTGTGTTATTCTCCTTTCTTTTTCTGTTGCCGACCTTTATTCAAGTCCCCTGACTGTCACTGGTAAGAATCTAACTGGACTTTTCAGGCCCTTATCTCTGCCTAGAGTTCTGAAAGGGATGTTTCAAAGCACCCTCTATTTCAAAGTCTGGCTAATTACCTGGTGCTTTATGACTGTGCATGGAAATTGTGAAGTAATCTGAAAATGTCAGTGAAGTGTCAGGTAGAGAGGTATCTTCCTGTTGACCTTTGGTCAAATACCTAATTGTTTGACTGTTGGAGTTGTATTACCTGTGAAGTAGGGGAGGAAATACTAGGAAATTCACTCAAAATTGTTCTTCTTGAAAGAAACAGTAGCAATAATAATGTATTGAAAACCTATCACACCTACTTTGAGGTATCTGGAAAAGCAGTGGAATGAATTGCACTATCTCTAGTGTTATAGCAGTTCTGCCTAAAAGACAAAACATCAGCCCAAGTTTTCTCAGTCAGCTTGTAGATGCTCTTGGCTGCCGAAATCTTTTATCTTTTAAGTCTGAAACGAATGCAATTGATTTTTTTTTTTCTTTTTTTGGTTCATTGTAACAAGTCTATCAGTTTGGGGTCATATTTATGATCTAGTAGAGATGTATTTTTCTTGTATACTTTATAGTACCTTGAGTGTGTACAGTACTTGTAGGCCTATTTTATAAATGTTCAAAGTATAGTTTTTCCTTTTAAATATTAGACATTTCATTTCTGGGTCAGGAGGTGGCATCGTGGTTAGGATGCTGGATCTCACATGGCCAACTCTTCAGTTCAAGTCCTGAACTCGGCAGCTTGAAAACCGTGCCAGGCATGTGTATGTGTGTGTATGTGCCCAAAATTCCAAGAGGAGAAGGGATTGCAGTGTGGCCATCCCCCCGGGGGTTGATTTCTCGCTTTCCTACTCTTTCTGTCTCTCTCCAGCAAGTATACATGCCTTATGGGGAAAAAAAAAAAAAAAAAAAAATCCGTGGACACTTCTGTGACTTATCTGATATGCTCAGATATATTGAATTATGTTACAGCAAATTAAATTGTAACATAATATCCTCTTTAATCAGATACTAGTGGTTTAAACCATGAGACTGGTATAGTATGGACAGTACTACAGGTAAGAGCAAGCTGTTTTAACCTTCTGGACACTAATAGTATTAAGGCACAACTGCAGAAATTATCTCCCCCACCCTCTGTGTTTATGTCAGATGACAGCATACACTTTTGCAAAATAAGTAAACTTCCTCCATATGTAATGCCTAATAAGTTAAAAAGTGGAAAAGATACATGTAAGTATATGTGTGTGTGTGTGTGTGTGTGTGTGTATAATTGAGAATATATATACACACATATATATAAATACCCGTGAAAAGCCCTTATGAGCAAGAGAAGGCCTGTAACAACATAAGCCTTTATCAGGAAACTTTGTGATTCTCAGACTATGAACAAAAGGATACACACAATTCTCAGACCTTTTCTAGTTGTAACCTACTAATCACTTGATTTTACAGCATTCTCTCTCCCTACATTCTCTTTAAAACATATTATATGTTCCCTTGTATATTTTAAGTTAAATTCCATGCACATTGATTTGTTTTGAGAAAGGTTTACTAGCAGAGGCATTCCTTGTCTTACTGTACTTCACCTTACTATGCCACACTTCACTGCACTTTGCACATATTTTGTTTTTTACCAATTGAAAGTTTGTGGCAACCCTGCATGGAACAAGCCTACCAGCACCATTTTCCCACCGCGTATGCTCACCTGTGTCTCTGTCACATTTTCTTAATTCTTGCAATATTTCACACTTTGTTGTTTTCATATCTATTATAGCTATTTGTGATCAGTGCTCCCAGGTGTTACTCTTGTACCTGTTTTGGGGTGCCATGCATCACACCCATAGAAGAGGACAAACTTAGTAAATGTTGGTGTGTTTTCTTACTGCTACACCCACTGACCAATCTCTGGTCTCACTCCCATATTTCAGGCCTCCCTATTCCGTGATACAAAACCATATTGAAATCAGACTAGTTAGTAACCCTAAAATGGCCTCTTAAGTGTTCAAGTAAAAAGAAGAGATCCATGTCTCTGATCTTAAATATAAAGCTAGAAATAATTAAGTTCAGTAAGAGGGCATGTTGTAATCTGAGATAGGCAAAATGCTAGCCAAACAGTTAGCCAGACTGCAAATGCAAAGGAAAAGTTTTTGAAGGAAATTAAAAATGCTATTCCACTGAACACATGAATGATAAGAACGTGAAACAGCCTTATTGCTGATATGGAGAAAGTTTTAGTGATCTGGATAGATCAAACCAGCCACAACATTCCCTTAAGCCAACGCCTACAATAGAGCAAGACCTTGGGAACCAGCAGTTAGCGTAATGGCTATGTCACTGGACTCCCATGTAGTCGACCGTGGTTCGCATCCCGGACCCGGTGGCTTAAAACTCACGCCGGGCGCATGTGCATGCGTGCCCAAGATCCCAAGAGGAGCATGGAGGAGAAGGGATTGCAGCGTGACCATCCCCCCTGGGGTGATTTATCGCTTTCTGTCTCTATGTCTCTGTCTGTCTGGCGAGCGCACGTGCCCTATAGCAAAAACCTCTCAAAAAAAAAAAAAAAAAAAAAAAAAATAGAGCAAGACCTTGACTCTTCAATTCTGTGAGAGAGGTGAGGGAGAAGAAAAGTTTGAAGCTAACATAAACTAGTTCGTAAGGGGATCATGACTTATACTTTTATCGTAAATCAGGTGATCATTTTTGTATTGGTTAACTATATGGGAAAAATGTACATCAATTCCTACTTAACATTACACATAAAAATCAACTCCAGATGAATTATAGATTTAAATATGAAAGGCAAAATAATGAAGATTATAAGCTAAAACAGAGCAATGTCTATGTGGCACTGGAGTAAAAAATTCTTAAAGAGAACATGAAAGCATAAATGGTAAAAAAAAAAAAAAAAAAAAAAAAAAAGAAAAGTTGATAAATTGTATTCCATTAAATTTTTAAAATTGTGTTCATCAGAAGACACCAGCAAGGGACTGGCAGGTGGCATGGCAGTTGAAGCATTTGACTCCCACATGGCTGACCACAGTTCAAGTCCCAGACCTGGCAGCTTTCTCTCTATTTCTCTCTGGTAAAACTTAAAAATAATAAATAAAATTAAATTTAAAAAAAAATGTTTAAAGACACCAGTGAAAAAGCAACCATATAAAGAAGAAAAAAATTGCAATACACAGTATCTTACAAAATCTTTTTATCTGCAGTTACATAAACAACTCCTGAAAATTGCCAAGAAAAAGACATTCCAAATATAAAAATTAGCAAAACATTTGGACATTTCACAAGAGATAATTACAAATTGTCACTAATCCTATGAAAACGTGTTTAACTGTATCAGTTATCTGGAAAATGCAAATATTGGCTGCAGTACGGTAGTACTTACCCACCACAGAAAGACAAAAGGTATCAACTATTGGTAAGAATATAGTGCAGCCATGACTATCCTGTGTAGTTCAACTTTATAAATTGGGATAACCACTTTAAAAAACTGTTTAGCCAAATCTAATAAAGCAGAGCATACTCTATGACTCAGCAGTCCGTCTCCTGGATAAATAACTAGTAGAACTGTGTATGTATGTTCACCAAAGAAACATGTATAGGAACCTATACATAATACAGAATAAAACAAAGCCAAACTCTGAAAACTAACAAACTGTCGATCAGGAACAGAGTGGATAAATAAATTGCAGTATAATCACACAGTGGTATACTGTGCAGCAATAAGAATGAATGATATGAATCTATATGCAACAACATGGCTAACTCTCAAAAACATGAACAAAAATACCCAGACATAGAAGAGTGTATACTGCATAGTCTCAGTCATACAAAATACCCCTCCAAAAAAATCATAACTAATCTGTACCATTACAAATCAGGATAGTAGTTCCCCTAGGTATGCATGAGTGGTAATAATGACTGGAAAAGTCATGAGGAGAGATTCTGACAGTGATTTATTTCTTTTCTTTTTTTTTTTTTTTTTTTTTTGCTATAGGGCACGTGCGCTCGCCAGACAGAGAGAGACAGAGAGAAAAAGCGAGAAATCACCCCCCAGGGGGGATGACCAGGCCACAATCCCTTCTCCTCCATTCTCCTCTCGGGATCTTGGGCACGCACGCACACGTGCCCAGCGTGAGTTTAAGCCACCGGGTCCGGGACTTGAATCGCGGTCGACTACGTGGGAGTCCAGCAACATAGCCATTACGCTAACTGCTGGTCCCTACAGTGATTTATTTCTTAATCTGGGTGCATTTGGTTCATAAACATACATTGATCTGGGACCAGTAGGTGGCATAGTGGTAAAGGCACTGGACTCCCACATGGCCAGCTGCAGTTCAAGCCCCAGACCCACCAACTTGAAACTCACGCTGGGCACATGTGCAGGTGTGCCCCAAATCCTAAGAGGAGAATAAAGGAAAAAGGATTGCAGTGTGGCCATCCCTCCTAGGGGTGATTTCTCACTTTCTCTCTCTCTGTGTCTTTCTGTGTCTCTCTGTTGAGCTCATGCACCCTATAGCAAAAATCTCTCTTAAAAAAATGCATCATTTGGGAACCAGCAGTTAGCATAATGGGTATGTCGCTGGACTCCCACGTAGTCGACTGCAGTTCACGTCCCGGACCCGGTGGCTTAAAACTCACGCTGGGCGCGTGTGCACACGTGCCCAAGATCCCGAGAGGAGAATGGAGGAGAAGGGATTGCGGCGTGACCATCCCCCCTGGGAGGTGATTTCTCGCTTTCTATCTCTCTGTCTCTCTCTGTCTGTCTGGCGAGCGCACGCGCCCTATAGCGAAAATCTCTCCAAAAAAAAAAAAAAAAAATGCATCATTCTATAGCCATATAGTAGGTGTTGATGACACTTGTAAAAAAGTTGGGACCAGCAGATGGCATAATCTCTACATCGCTGGACTCCCACATAGTCAACCATGGTTCAAGTCCCAGAGTCAGTGGCTTAAGCTTACGCCGGGCACATGTGCATGCATGTGAGGAGAATGGAGGAAAAGGGATGGCGGTATGGCCATTCCCCCAGGGAGTGATTTCTCGTTTTCTGTCTCTCTGTCTCTCTCTGTCTTTCTGTCAAACGCACGCGCCCTATAGCAAAAACCTCTCCAAAAAAAAGTTAAAATATATGTATTACCTTGGATTCATATCTAACCAATTAAGTAATATTCCCATTTTATATATGAAAAAGAAATAGGTAGAAAGATAAAAATAGTGAATTTAAGTTACATACTTACTTTTAGTTACTCAGAGTTATGCAGCTAATCTTATTAATTTCCTGAATTTCTTTTTATTCTTATTTCTATCGGCCTTCTTAATCTATAAAAATATGGAGTATTTTGTATCTAAACATAAGATCTCTTGATATTTAAAATAATACTGCAGGCTCAATTGCAGTGGCGAAGTGGTAGCACAATCTCTGCAATTCTGGGGTCCATATGGAAGATCAGGATTTTGATCCCATGGTGACCTGTGCATGCATGTCCATGATCCAGTATGGCTGGTGGGAGGATTACAAAGTAAGACAAGGTTAAGGGTACTTCACTTTAACACATTCTCTTTCTCAAAAAGAAGTAAATAAATAAACTTTTTTTTTTTAAGTTTTTAAAAATCAGCTACATTGGCTAGTAGTTAAGAGAGCTGGATCCCACATGGCTGACTGTAGTTAGAATCCTAACCCTGGTTGGATCCAGCAGGAGGTGTGGTGGTTAAGGGCACTGGATTCCCACATGGCCGACCACAGTTCGGGTCCGGTACCTGGCAGCTTACTTTTTCACTTTTTCTCTCTCTCTTTCTCACTCACTCACTCTGTGCCTCTCTGGTAAAGTTTAAAAAGATAAATTAAATAAATAGATAAATTAAATAAAATAATTCTTTAATAAAAATGAATCCTAGCTCTGACATCTTGAAAAACATGCCAGACTTGTGTGCATCCATGCCTCAAATCTAGACAGAATAGAGAAATGGAAGAGAAGAAATTGCAGCATGACTATCATCTGTTAAGGGGTGATTTCTCCCTCTTCCCCTCTCTCTCTGTATCTCTCTGGTGAGTGCACTTATTCTGTGGAAATTTTAAACTTGTTTATTATACTTAGAACAAGATTTTTTCTTGAATATTTCAGAGGTTGTTATTTCTACTAATTTTATATTTACTTTCTGTACTTATTATTTCTGTAGGCAAGCAAGGGCAGGACTACAATTGTGGTAGCACACCGACTTTCTGCTGTTCGAAGTGCAGATCTGATTGTGACCATAAAAGATGGAATGGTGGTGGAAAAAGGAACACATACTGAACTAATGGCAAAGCAAGGTCTATATTATTCACTAGCAATGTCACAGGTAACGTTTACATGACATAATATCCTTCTACTAGTTGTTTACCTAGGAAAGGGACTCCTTAGTCACTGTACTTTTTTTTTTAATTTATCATGCTAGAAAACAGAAGTTTCAAATTATAATCTTAACTTCACAAATCAATCATTTGTTTATAGTTCTTAGGCGAAAAAATTGACTAAGTCTACGATCCTCAACATTGTGCTAAACAATATAATGAAGGTTAAAGAGCTAATAGGGGCTCAGGCATGGTGGTGCAATGTTAGCACCACACTCTCCAGTGCTGAAAGCCATTTGGAAGACGGGGTTGAATTCCTAGGCTGACCTGTACATATTGGGCATGCAAATGTAAACCCATGATCCTGGCTGACTGGAACACTGGGGAACTGGGGAGAGGATCATGGTTGCTCCATAGAAGATGCTCCTCTCTCTCTCTCTGACACTATCTCTCTGTCTTATGAAAAGAAATGAATAAATTTTTTTTAAAAAGAACTGTGTGTGTATGTATACGTGTGTGTGTGTGTGTGTTTGTGTGTGTACCTGATATTTGTGTATGTGTGTGTGTGTTTGTGTGTGTACCTGATATTTGCCAGACACATTACAAATAGGTTTCAAAGTTTGCATAGGCAGATCCTAGACAATCTATCTAACTCAATATGGTATGATTTTTAAGAACTATAACACACAGTCCTCACTTAAAGACTTACAAGTTAACTAGCATCAAAATGTGAAATAGTGCAGACAGATGTTATAAGTGTAGAAGAAGCAAGATTGATGGAGGGGCGAGTGGCGCTAGATTATCCATGGAACATTTCATAGAAGTCTTGAAGGCTACAAGGTGGAAGATGGAGGTGGAGATGGAGGAGAAATCCAGGTAGGTGGAATAACAGCATGAATGTAAAAAGAACATGGTGCGCAGCTAAAACAGAAAGGAGACAAGCCTTATATGTGTAAAGAAGAGTGTTGAGGAGGTCATGGGAGAGTGTTGGATAATAAGGGTCAGATCCTGAAAGTTCCTGGAAGTCAGACAGAAGGGTTATGACTTAATGTGTAGCAAGCACTTAACACAGTGCCTGGTACACAGTGTGCACTCTATACATACCCTCTGAGTGAAAGAATACATCCATAAATCCACATTGTGCACGTACCATCTACTCACAGGTGGATCTGAAACCTCATACTGGATAATCAAGAGGAGGTATAATCTTAGAGGCACATGGCAAACTCTTCTGCATGCCATAAGACCCACCCTGCTGGATTTCACACAGATTTTTCATTAGCACATTACATGTCGTAGTCCCTTCATGTCACGGGTACTGTAGAGTAAACATACAAGATATCTACATAAACAAATAACTCCGTTTTGGAACTGATCACACGTACTTGCTGCTGTTGCCTGTAGTGTCAAAGTGAGTGGATGTACGAGAATTGATGACCATCTCCAGTATTACAGTGTTAATGCTCCTCAGAGAAAGCTGAGGGCCAGCCTAGAAACATGGTTAACATCACAAGTTCTGGAATCACTGCATGTTGACTCTGCCACTTAATTGTTTTAAGACCTTGGGCAAGTTATTCAAAATGTTTGTGCCTCAATTTTCTAATCTCTAGCATGGGGAAAATAATAGTAACCTATTAATGAATTTTTGTGACTATTAAATGAGCTAATTCACGGTGAGTCCCTAGAATTGTTGTCATGGTATTTTTATAGCATTAGCATTATCTGATCAAACCACGGAGGTTAATTTGTAATTGTTTATCTAGACTATACATTATTATATATAGACATATTTCTTCAGTGAATTTCTATGTGAAAATGAAATAAATAAAAACAGGTAAAGATAGACACATACCAAAACACTGTGGTCATTATTTTGTCTAGTAGCCTTCTCAGGAAAATAAATTGTCCTTGACATGTTAAAGCACCTTCATAGAAAAATTGATTATGAGAAGAGGTCAAAGTTTTAAAATTTTGCTATAGGGTACATGCGCTCACTGGAGAGACATATAGGAAGAGAGAAAGAGGGGGAAGTGAGAAAGCAACTCCCTGGGGGATGGTCACACTACAATTTTCTCTCCTCTCCAGAATTCAGGCATACATGCACATATGTCTGGCATGTCTTTCAAGCCACCAGGTCCAGGACTAAAACTGCGTAGTCAGCCATGTGAGATCCAGCACCCTAACCACCAAGCCACCAGTTGACCCCATCGTTTAATGTTTTTTAACACATACGTTTATTTATTTACTTATTTGTTGTGATTTTCAAACCTCTCGGTCTAAAATTCAAACTTTGGTCGGCCATATGGGAATAAAGTGCCTTAACCACCATGCTACCTCCTGGCCCCCAAAGTTTTATTTTAAACTTGCTACAAAGTAAATAACTCCTGGGGGAAAAAAAGCCAAATAAGATATGTTTTTCATGGTAGATACATTTATAGGAAAAGAGAAGAACATGACATGAAGGAAGGTCTGATTAAAGATGTTAGAATGGTACAAGGCTAAAGTTCACTATACTTTTAAATGACTGACTAACAGTTGGTAAGTTTATCAAAGAATCTCAGTGTCTCTGGGGAGTTTTACATGAACACGTTCTTCTTGTACACCTAAACCTACCTATATGTCTTTGCATCTCCTCTCCCCATTCTCCTCCGAGCATCCATCATCCTACTTAGGTTCCTCATTTCTCTCTTGTCCTCCTCCTCCTCCCATCTCTTCATGGGAAGTCACTAAGTTCCTAAGTGTCCTATTCATACCACATTTAGGTGAAAGAGAAGCTAGTCCCTTTAGTTCACTGAAACTAAAAGAAAAACTAAATCTAGGCACTCTATTATAGTTAAGAACTTGTTTCTTCCAGGTTAATTTGATTTCTTTGGAATTTCTTATTCTTTGGGAACTGGCCCTGTCAATTTTGCTTTTTGATCACAGTTTGCAGTGGGCAGCTGTGGTAGGTGTGGAAAACATACTTAACTCCTGAAACCTCTCTAGGTCCAGGACCAGCCTCCCATGTAAGCGCCTAACTCTGTTATAAATATAGAAGCTCTAGAAGAAGCTAGGAAGGGGGGGGATCAGAAAGACTAACTAACATCTGTTTCAAAAATCTTGTACTAAGATCTGTCCTTGCTAGTGGTATAATTATTTTAGATTAAGATATTGTTTTCTCTGGCTAATTATACAGATCTTTGGAAAAGAAGGCATAATAAGCTATTGTCAGTCACTAACATTTGAGTATGAGTTAGACTTAGTTCTATATCAAGCCTGAAAACTGTTCAGCAAGAATTGCACAAGATTATGCCACATTGAATAGCAAAGGCAATAACTGTTGTAAGGAGATGCTTAATAAAGTTCCTTTGAATTTTTAAGGTATTATTTTAGTAATAACCTGTATATCCTTTATTTAAGGATATCAAAACAGCTGATGAGCAGATGGAGTCAATGACATATTCTACTGAAAGAAATGCCGGATCAGTTCCTCTGTATGCGGCGGATAGCATCAAGTCAGACTTCACTGACCAGTCTGAGGAACGCATCCACCATGAAGAGGTAATGGCCTAACTATTAACAGATTTTGCCCACATGTTATCCAATTTTGATTTAATCCTTATAAAGTTTATGGCTTATTTGCAATAAAATGTTACTATGGCACTAAGTTTACAAAACATGTCTTTCCCAAACGTCACTGTCTCATCACTGAGAGACTCTAAGAAGGAGTCTACACTGATGTCAGAAGTCCTTGTTGAGGCAGAACAAAAAATAATCTCAAGAGAATATTACATTATTTTTTCTATAAGACAAACCAAGGACTGAAACAGTGCCTTGGAAAGTACAGTACAGTTACCACGAATGAAACCCAAGATGAGTTTGAGTCATGTAAGAGCATAAATGCACAACACTCCCTGAATGCAGAAAAGCCCTAGAAGATTCTACCCTGTCCTCCAGTCCCAGGGGACACTCCAAGTAGTCTTGTCACTTGGGCAGGCAGTGCTTATTCCTCTGCTCTTCCCAAGCCTCAGACCACCTGCTTTAAAAAAAAAAAAAAAAAAAAAAAAAAAAAGAAAGAAAGTTTATTTAACTTTATTTATTCATTCATTTATTTTAATTTATCCAGAGAGAGACAGAGAGAAAGAAAGAAGGAAAACGAGAAAGCAAGCCACCAGGTCCAGGACTCAAACTCTGGCCGGCAATGTGGGAGTGTCCAGCACCCCAACCACCACGCTACCTGCTGGGCCCTCAGACCACTTACTTTAACCTCCTTAGAGCTGATACCGCTCAGTACCTCTCTTCAGTACTACTCACACATTAAGATTCATTTTTATATCCTAAGTCACCCTCCCTTTTAATATACCCAGTACCTAGTAGGGGCCTTGACCCCCACTCTAAATGTTCTGCATAGCATCCTTTCATAACACATTATTCATCTTAATCTCACTTCAACCCACCCTTCTTCTAGTCACCCCATTCCCTGAGTCTCAACCTTCTTCCCAGCCTTTCAAGTTCCACTAGCCCCCTGTCTGTTTTCCAGTTGTAACCTCTGACAACTGGAAACCCCTCATTCTGGCTCCTATATGTTAGCTCATTCCCCTTAACCTCCAGCAGCCATACCATCCACACCTATCCTTGGCTCACTGTTTCCTTCCAAACGATTTCCCTTCCTCTCCTTGGGTCTGACAGATACTTCAGATTGAATAACCCTTAGCTGTTACCACTGTCTTCATGCCCATTCTCCTCAGTCTCTTCTGTCAAGTTTCTGTCTGAAGCCCATGAATTATCCACCCCCAAACCCCATCTTCTGCCCTTCTCTAGTACCGGCAATTTATTAGACACAACTCGTTCCTTTTATGTATGTGGTCCTTCATAGCTACTTGGCAGGAAGAGACCACATGGAAAGCCCAGGTTTGATTCCTGGCCCACCCCAAAAAGCTAGGCATGGTGGTGTACACCAAGTAGTTCCAGCTACTTGGGAGGCTGTGGCAGGAAGTTTGTAACACAGAGAGACACTAAAAACAATGAAACAGGAACCATCAAGTGGTGTACTGATTAAGGTCCTGGACTCCCACAGGGCTGACTATGCTTCAAGTCCTGGATCGGACAACTTGAAAGGCACAATAGGCACATGTGCATGCATGCCCACTAAAATCCCAGGAGGAGAAGGGATTATAGTGTGGCCATCCCCCTGGGGGAGAGTGATTTCTCATTTTCTTTCTCTCTGTCTCTGTATGTCTTTCTAGTGACCTCATGCACTCTGTAGCAAAAGTCTCTCAAAAATAAAATACTGGGGGAACCAGCAGATGGCATAATGGTTACATCACTGGAATCCCATGTAGCTGACCGCAGCCTAAGTCCCAGAACTGGTGACTTGAAGTTCACACTGTGCACATGTGCCTGCGTGCCCAGGGTCCCAAGACAAGAATGGAGTTGGAGGGATTACAGCATGACCATCCCCCTGGGGGGTGATTTCTCACTTTCTGTCTCTCTGTCTTTCCAGCGAGCACATATGCCCTATAGCAAAAATCTCTCTAAAAAAAAATTATTTTTAATCACCAAGCTAGCAAAAAAGTACAAAAATAGTACCTGAAATGAAGAGAAAAAAAATTATAAAAATAGACCCAGAAGGGCCAGAAGGCGTTATGGTGTTTAATGCACTGGACTCCCACATGGTCAACCGTGCTTCAAGTACCAGACCTGGCAGCTTGCTTTTTCACTTTCTGCACCTCTCTCTCTCTCACACATGTGCCCTCTAGCAAATTTTGAAAATAGTAATAATGATAATAAAATTAAGTAAATAATTCTTTAAAAAATAGACCCAGAAATTTAGTTAGTAGTCATTAAACATTTGTAATTATATTTCATATGCCCATATGGTCTTACAAAAAGAGAAGAAAGGGAGGCAAGAAATATTTGAAATAATAGTAAAATTTTTCCAAATTTTGGGACTAGCAGGTGGCGTAATGGCCAGGACGCTGGCCTCCAACATGGCCGACCATGATTTGAGTCCCAAACCTGAAGGCTTGCTTTCTCACATTCCTTCTCTCTCTCTTTCATTCTCTTGCTCACTCTCTCTTTGGTCAAATCTAAAAAATAAATAGGTGAATAAAATTAAAGAAATAATTCTTTTTTAAAAATTATCCAAATTTAATAAAAACTAGAAACCCACAGGTTAAGAGATTAACAAATTCCAAACACAAAAAACATGATAAGTGGAAGGAGAAAAATATTAAAGCTGGCAGAGAAAATTGACAAAATATGTATAGAGAAAAAAAGAGAGTAAACCACAAACCTCTTATTAGCAACAATGAAAACCAGAAGATAATGGTGTGCTATTTTTAAAGTACTGAAGGGGAAAATTGAAAAAGAAAAAAAAAAAAAAAACCTCAAGTTAGAATACTTCTTGCAGGATAATGCCTTTCCAAAATGAAGAGAAAATTCAGACTTTTTTAGGGAAATAAAGAAAGGTTAAAATGATCAGCAGATCTGCATTATAAGAAATATTAAACAAAGTCCTTCAAGCAAGAAAAAAAAAAGTGATACTAGATGAAAAATGTGATACCAGATGGAAATCTGGATCTATAAAGAAGAATGAAGAGTATCAAAAATAGTAACTATATGAGCTAGGATAAGATAATTTTTTGACATTTTTAATATGTTTAAAAGATAGTTTCCTTTTTTAAAGAAAAAAAAAAACATTATACTGTAAGGATTATAACAAAAGCATTAGTAAAATCTATGAAAATAATAGCCAAAATGCCAGAAAGGAGAAACAAGGTATTATATTGTATTTTAAGGTTTTTTTTTTTTAGAGAAATTTTTGCTATATGGCATATCCACTCACTAGAGAGACAGAAAGTGAGAAATCAACCCCTAAGGGGAAATGGCCATGCCACAATTCCTTCTCTATTCTTCTCTCAGGATTCTGAACATGCATACACAAACGCCCAGTGTGAGTTTCAAGCTGCCAGGTCTGGGACTCAAACCACGGTCAACCATATAGGAGTCTAGTGGCTTAACCACTATGCCACCTGCTGGCCCCTATTTTAAGGTTTTTAAATGGTGCATAATAATACTTAAAGGTAGATAGTTTAGGGAAGTCAAAGTAAACTTCAGAGCAAAGAACATTACTGAGGATAATGAGGGTTATTTTGTAAATATAAAGGAATTAATTTATCAAAAACTGCAGAGAAATAGACAAAACTTCATTACATTTATATATGTGTAATTTACATTTAATCACTATACATCTTTACATTGTACAACATACCCTTTTCCCCAGCAAGAATACAGTGCACATCAGTCAAAACACAAACATTACCATAGATATTATCATCAGCAAGTAACTTTATTTTTGTTTCAATTAAAAATATTGTTTGTTTTTCCCCCCGTTCCCCTCCCTTCCTCCCACAAAATCTGCATTATACTTAGAAATCTCAATACCCTCCTATTAAACACTGATAGAACAAATAGTCAGCAAGCATATAGATGACTTTAATAGTACTATTTTCTTTTCTTGTTAGAGAGATTTTTGCTATGGGGTGCGTGTGCTTGCAGGAGAGACAGACAGAAAGCGAGAAATCACCCGCTGAGGGGATGGCCATGCCACAATCCCTTCTCCTCCATTCTCCTCTCAGAATCTTGGGCACACACGCACATGTACCCACCATGAGTTGTTGTTTTGTTTTATTTTTTAAAGAGAGATTTTTGCTGTAGGGTGTGGGAGGCTGCACACCAGGGAGTCTGCTGAGGTTTCTCAGAAAGCAAACAATTGCCATGATTGGTTCCCGTCAAAAAACCTGACCTTCGAAACCTTGCTCTGATTGGCCACTAGAATCCCTCAGATTTGCATATCTGGCACCTCATGATTGGTCCAAAAGCAACCAATCATAACCCACCTTTTACAACCAATCACGGCCCACCGTTTACAACCAATCACGGCCCACCAGCGTGTATATAACCACGATGCCTGGCCCACAGTAGCCAGACGATGACCCTGGAGAGCCTGAAGAGCTGAAACACCGTACAGTCTCCAGATGACCCTGGAGACCCTGAAGAGTTGTAACACTACATCGTCTCCGGACGACCCTGAAGAGCTGTGACACCTGTCTTAGGTGGAAGGACTGAACAGTTATTGGGTTCATCAGACTCTCTTACCCGTCTTTGGCTAACCGATTCAGCGCCTCAGGCGAGACCAGTATAGGAGTGTTGGTCTTCCATAAGTGAGTCAATTTGTTGTTTGAGGAATGACATGCACCTATTAAATATAACAGGTCCCAGTGAGCAAACAATTAAAAGGCCAATGAATGGGCCAAGGAGGGGGAGTAGGAAAGGGAGGAGACCGTTCCAGGCAGACCATCGGCGAGTTGTTTTCTACGTTGTTGGAGAGATTCTTCGAGTTGATGTATATTGTCACGAATGATGCCAGACTTGTTGGCATAAAAGCAGCAGCGTTCCTGTAAAGCAAGACAGAGACCCTCCTGCTCTGCCAGGAGGAGATTTAAACCTCGTCTATTTTGAAGAATCACCTCAGCTGGGGAATCTAGTTGGTCTGAGATAAGACCCTCAATGACTTGGTGTAATAACCCAAGCCAGTGGAGCCAGCAGCTGTAGCTGCAGTTAGGGGAACATAAAGGCTGAGAGTTTTGAGATTTAAGAAGGATAGCTCAGGCTAATGTTTGCCAATCAGGTGGTGTGAGCCAGCCCTCGGTGATAGCTTCAACTATAGCTAAGGTATATGGAGCAGTAGCTCCGTATTGGGCGACTGCCGCCTTAATCTCTTTTACCATAAACCTGTTGTGACGATGCCAAACCTGTCCTTGCGGATCTATAGTTTCCATAACAGGGAATGTCTCAAAGTCTGTCATATGTGATCCCTGAACTAGTTTTGTTTCTTTGTCTGTACTGGTTTTTAGTTTCTCTAATTGTGATATAAAAGGTATCTGCATGGATAATATTAAACCCACAATGTAGAAAATGCTATATGCTATGTAGACTCTTTTGCTATATCTCGCATCAGTAACAACACAAACACATGAAGTGGAATAAGGTTGATGATAAACACATAACCACCCAAAGCAGAGACCATATAGAAATATGATTAACAGCAGCACATTGTCCAAAAAACAGACTCAGTTTTTGACTCATTTTTCTTTGGCTCTTGTAGAGACTTAAGGTTGTTTTTCTTTTTTAGTTTTTTGGATTTTTGGGGTTTTGTCTCGCCTTCAGGGCTTTTAACTTCTTCCTCACTATCTAGGGAAATAAGATCCTCTCCCTGTTCTTTTTCAATTTTAGAATCCTTGGTTAGATCGACCATAGTGGCAAGGGCTTCTTTTAAGCCCTGAGTGAATAGTTTGTGCTGACTAAGCTCTTGTTCGTGCTGACTAAACTCTTGTTCGTGCTGACTAAGCTCTTGTTCGTGCTGACTAAGCTCTTGTCCCATTATTACCCTTATTACTTATAAGTAAGCGATCTTTGTTACTCACCGGGATGATTCTCTGCCGTCCCCTCCCGGACGATTCTCTGCCGTCCTCTTCTTGGGTGCTCTTCACTGGATCCTTCGTACGCAGGTCCCTCATTCGAGCGCCACGTGTCCCGTCCCTGTTCGGGCGCCACGTGTCCCGTCCCCGGGGGACAGTCAAACAGGTTTCCTGAGGGAAGGAGTGAGAGCCGGGACAAGCAGCACAGTGTCACAGCACGGAGACGACACAGTGTCTTCAGTGTCATCTGTTTATTGTGGGCAGCACGGTACAGCATGGAGACGACGCAGTGTTACACCTCTTCAGGGTGGCATCATCTATTGTGAGCAGCACGGAGACGACGTGGTGTCACAGCTCTTCAGGGTCATCCGGAGACGATGTAGTGTTACAACTATTCAGGGTCTTCAGAGTCGTCTGGAGACTGTGCGGTGTTTCAACTCTTCAGGCTCTCCAGGGTCATCGTCTGGAGACTGTGCAGTGTTTCAGCTCTTCAGGCTCTCCAGGGTCGTCGTCTGGAGACTGTGCGGTGTTTCAGCTCTTCAGGCTCTCCAGGGTCATCGTCTGGCTACTGTGGGCCAGGCATTGTGGTTATATACACGCTGGTGGGCCGTGATTGGTTGTAAACGGTGGGCCGTGATTGGTTGTAAAAGGTGGGTTATGATTGGTTGCTTTTGGACCAATCATGAGGTGCCAGATATGCAAATCTGAGGGATTCTAGTGGCCAATCAGAGCAAGGTTTCGAAGGTCAGGTTTTTTGAAGGGAACCAATCATGGCAATTGTTTGCTTTCTGAGAAACCTCAGCAGACTCGCTGGTGCGCAGCCTCCCACGGTAGGGCACATGTGCTCGCTGGAGAGACAGAGAGACAGAAAGCAAGAAATCACCGCCCCAGGGGGATGGCCATGCCGCCATCCCTTTTCTTCCATTCTCCTCTTGGGAATTTGGGCACACACACACACACACACACGCACGCACCCGGCATGAGTTTAAGCCACCGGGTCCGAGATTTGAACCACAGTTGACTACACGGGAGCCCAGTGATGTAACCATTATGTCATTCCAAATGCATCTGAAAATTTACCAGGGTAGACTGTATTGAGCCACAATGCAAGTCTTAATAAAGTTAAAAAGAATTCACGTAAGACCAGGTGCTGGTGCAGCAGTAACACAATAGAGCCACATGGGAAAGGTCCTGGGTTCATCTGCCAGGACCTCCTGATGACGATGGCTGCACATGTGTGTGCCCACTTCTAGGCTAGCTGAAACTGGGGGTGAATTGTGATGCAAAAATCCTATTGGGGTGTCTCTCTCTCTCTCACGGGAGATAGAAAGAAACAAACATTTTTTTTAAAAAAAGTAAAAAGAATTCAAGTGATACAAAGCATATGTGATGATCTTCAAGGCAGACTTATCTGAGAAAGTTCCAGGTTCAAGTTTGGAAACCTTGGGTATGCTAGGCATCTATTTTTGTGGCCACGATCTGGTACTGGCTGAAAATGATGGGACTAAATCAAAGCATCAGGCCCCATTGGGGGTGCTTTCCCTCTTTGTCTCTTCTGCTCTCTCCCTCTCTCTCATAGAAGAAATACAGAAATGAGCTTAAAAAAAAAACAACGATGAGGGAACAGCAGATTGTATAGTGGTTACATTGCTGGACTCCCATATAGTTGACTATAGTTCAAGTCCCAGACCCAGCAGCTTAAATTCATGCCAGGCACGTGTGCATGCATTCTCAAGATCCTGAGAGGAAAATGAAAGAGAAGAGATTGAGGGACCAGCAGTTAGCGTAATGGCTATGTTGCTGGACTCCCACATAGTCGACTGTGGTTCGCGTCCTGGACCCGGTGGCTTAAAGCACGCCGGGCATGTGTGCACACGTGCCCAAGATCCTGAGAGGATCTTTAAGAGGTACTTTAAGAATGAATGCCACAAAGAAGTTTACTGTATAAAATACCAACATTTCAGTGTCTACTTTCCTATTAAAAATAATTACTCGGGGGCCAGTAGGTGGTATGGTGGTTAAGGCACTGGACTCCCACATGGCCAACTGAGGTTCGAGTCCCAGACCTGGCAGCTTGCTTTCTGACTCTCTCTCTCTCTCTCTCTCTCTCTCTCTCTGATGAAATTTAAAAAAATAATAAAAATAAATAAAATAAAATTTCTAAAAATAATAATTACTCAACAAAGGTATTCATAACTGTTTTTAAGGTTTCTGAAATAAATTCACTGCATATGCCAGACCAGAGCAAAGAGAGATCATTACTGTATTAACTATGCTTTGACCACCACAACCATTAATTCTTTGTAGCCCAGGAAGGACTGGCAGATACAGAATAGCTACTTGCTTTGTGCTGTCTCTGTTTAAAACCTAGGATTATGTGGTGCTGGCCCCCATAACCCAGTGTTTAAAGGAGTAGGATCACAAATGGCCAACTGCTGTTCTAAAACCAGCTCTGGTAGCACAGAAAGCACACTAGACATATGTGTGTGTGCATGCCCCAAGTCCCAAGTGGATAGAAAAGTGGAGGGGCCGGCAGGTGGTGTGGTGGTTGGAGGTGCTGGACTCTCACCTGACCAACCGCGTTTTGTGTCCTGGACCTAGTACTTTGCTTTCTCGCTCTCTCTCTCTCTCTCTCTTTTCTCTCTCTCTCTCTCTCTCTGGTCAAATTCAAAAATAGTAATAATAATAAATAAAATAATTATTTTTTAAAAAGTGGAGAAGAAGGGATTGTGATATAACCATACCCTATTTATGAGGTGTCCTCTCTCTCTCTCTCTCTCTCTCTCTCTCTCTCTCTCTCTCTCTCTCTCTCTCTCTTACTCACACATGCCCTTTGGCAAATAAAAAGAGAAAACAAAGGAGGGGGCTCAACAGGTAGCATGATGGTTAGGGCACTGGACTCCCACATGGCCGACCATAGTTTGAGTCCTGGACCCAAAGACTTGAAAATCATACCAGGCACATGTACGTGCATGCCCAAAAATCCCAGGACAAGAGTGGAGGAGAAGGGATGGTGGCATGGCAATTCCCCCTGGGGAGGTAATTTCTCACTTTCCCTGTCACTGTCTCTTTCTGGCAAGCACACATGCCCTATGGCAAATAAATAAATAAACAAATGAATGAATAAATAAACAAACAAAACAGAACTCCTGGATTTTGTGTAATCCTTCCTTCCTAATAATATCAGTAACAGCAATTGCTGCTAACCTTTACTGGATGCTTATTTTTTGCAAATACCAAGACTAATTTTTATTTTCTTTTAGTTTTTTTGAGATAGGACACATGCACTTACCAGAGAGAGGTAGGGAGAAGAAAAATAAGAAATCATCTCCTGGATAGTATGGCCATGCCATGATGTCTCCTCCATTCTCTTCCTGGGATTTTGGGAATGCAAGTACACGTGCCTGGCATGATTTTCAAGCTGCCATGTCTGAGACTTGAACTGTAGTCAGTCATATGGGAGTCCAGCACCTTCGCCACTCCACCTTCTGGCCTATTAAGCTTAATTCTAATAATGTTCATATAAGATAAGAATTGATACCATCACTGGAAAGATGAGGAAACGGACTTGGTGAGTTTAATATTAGCTCTGATACTGCAGCATTTTACTTGTGAATATAAACCTCAAGACAACTTTTCTGGCCTGAGGGAAAGCTTTGTCATGTGGGTCCTTAACGACTGGGGACCAGCAGTTAGCATAATAGCTATGTCGCTGGACTCCCACGTAGTCGACCGTGGTTTGCGTCCTGGACCCAGTGGCTTAAAACTCACGCCGGGTGCGTGTGCATGCGTGCCCAAGATCTCGGGACGAGAATGGAGGAGAAGGGATTGTGGCGTGGCCATCCCCCCTGGGGGGTGATTTCTCGCTTTCTATCTCTCTGTCTCTCTCTGTCTGTCTGGCGAGTGCACATGCCCTATAGCAAAGACCTCTCCAAAAAAATTTAAAAATAAAAATAAAACAACTTTTTAACTACATTTCAAAATTTTTTTGTATATAAATCATGAAACTGGAAAACTTTCAAGTTTACAAATCTTAGTAAAATTTTGCCTTTTGGACTTCCTCTGCTAGTTGCCAGCTAGATTTTACCCTATTCTAGAATATGAAATTGAAAAACTGGCTTAATAAGAGTAAAGAAAATATCTTCTGTGAGGCTTAGCTATCAGAACATGTAAATTAATTTATACTTTTGAAATGATGACAAACTGAGTAAAATGCCAAAGTGTAACATTGAACAGTCACTTTTTTTCCTTCTTATTTTATGTTCTAGGGTCATAGTAATAGGGGTAGTGCCCTATCTCTAAGAAAAAAAAAATCTTTTCTACCCTGTTACCTGTCATATTGGTATTTTACATCACGGTTCTGTTTATGACTGACTAACTCCTCTAGTTTCAATCATGCTCACAAACTGGGATTTTTTTAACCAAGGTATTTTTTTTTAATAGGCAAAGCTTCCTGAAGTTCCTCTATTAAAAATTTTTAAATTATGCAAATCTGAATGGCCTTTTGTGGTTCTGGGGACATTGGCTTCTGCTCTAAATGGGACTGTCCATCCAGTATTTTCCATCATCTTTTCAAAAATCGTCACTGTAAGTAAAACTAATTTGCTATTTTACATATATAGATATATAAAGTACAGCCTGAGAGGACAGACTGGTACCACTCTGATCACAAAGGTGAAATTTGGAACTTTCAGCAGTCACCCCCAGTGGGGGATCTATGATAGAAAGGTTAATGAGTGTTCTTAGGAGATAACTCAGCATTGTGCAGTGTTTGGCTCTCCCATGTTGACTGGGCGCTCATCAAAGAAATTGCTTTGTTTTCTAACTGTGACTCCAGTGCCATATCAGCATTCCAAAGCACTGAAGCAATAAAATAGACAAATAAGACTAGTCTCCTTTCAACTAGTTGGAACAATGGCAATTTTTAGTAGCCAGCTCAGGGAGAGGAAATAACAAGAGTTTAGGATTGTGCCAAAAGACTCGGGAGAATTGGTGAGTTCAGGGGTCTTTCCAGATCTGTATTAAGTCTTCAGCCTTCCTTATTTTCCTAACTACTGTCAATATAAATGCCAGTATATGTATAATTATTACTTTGAGGAACAATTCTTCAGGGTCGCATATAAAGACCTGACACTGCAGGTACTACTTTAGGCACGGGAATCTTAAGAAACCTGAGTTATTGAAAGCTATTAGCAATAACACAGGCCAGCCTGATGGGTAAAGCAGCCGGATCCCACGTGGCTGACTACATGGTTCGAGTCCCAGGCCTGACAGCTTGAGAAACAAACCAAGCACATGTGTATCCATACCCAAAATTCCCAAAGAGGGGAAAGGTGCAGAGAAAAGATTGTGGCGTGACCATTCCCCATGCAGTACATTTTTCTCCTCTGTCACTCTATCTCTGGCAAGCACATGTACCCTTTAGCAAAACAATAATAATAATAATGTAAAAGTAAATAAATACTAACACAAACGAATACTAACACAAACACATGGCCGACTACTGTTCGAGTCCTGGACCTGATGGCTTGCTTTCTCACTGTCCCACTCCTTTCTCACTTTCCCACTCTCTCTCTCTCTGTACAGCCTCTCTCTGGTCAATAAAATAAAATGAATGAATAAATAAAATTAAATTTAAAAATAATTATTTAAAAATATGTATATATGGTGATGTTAATAACAGGATTCATTTTTCTGATACAATATTTATATAGTTTGAGAGAATTCATAGTAAATTATTTTTTATCATATGTAATGAATGCAGATGATAAAATAACAGGGTACTGCCCCACACAGAAACGTGTATATAGTCTTGCTCTTACGTTAAAATTTATTTCAAAAATTCTGCTATATATAGACATTTTAGTTTTTCATTGTTTCTTTTATATTTTCCTCCAAACACCTGATGAAAAACCTATTCCTTTGCAGATGTTTGAAGATGATGATAAAGCCACATTAAAGCATGATGCAGAAACTTATTCCATGATATTTGTCATTTTGGGTGTTATTTGCTTTGTCAGTTATTTCATGCAGGTAAACTTTTCATCAATTAAACAAGCTTGAGTGTGATTGCTTTTTGATGTCTCCTCTTTACTGACTTAAAAATATAATAACTGTTACAAAGAAATAGAAAATAAAATCAAGAATAAATGTAGATTTTCTTCTTGTTTTCCAGGGATTGTTTTATGGAAGAGCAGGAGAAACTTTAACCATGAAATTAAGACAATTGGCATTTAAAGCCATGTTATATCAGGTCAGTGTTTAATTGAATTATTCCTATTTTATTTTAAAATCGTTGGAAAATATTCTACATTGAGTTCATTCTGGTCAATTTTTTTATATAATCTTTCCTTCAGATCATTTAAATTCATGCATTTTTGGTTCTGAGCAGCAAAAATCTGTTAGAATTGTTATAGTATGTTTTTCTAACAAAACCAAGTCCAAAATTTTGGTGTTGAAAACACAACTTATAGAAAACAAGGATTTAGGGTTCCACTCTTTGTATCTGGCATTCATCTTGCCAAATCTTTCTTTGATATGTAATATAGTGTCCCAGGATCAGAACAATAGACCAAATTAAAACTAAGAAGGAGAGGTAAAAGCTAGATAACTTGAGGGCATGTTTGAGAAGAAGAAATTCATTTCTCTAGTCCTCTTCCATGGGCGCAGCTTAAGTTTTTCACTCCACATTTCATAAAGCAGCCATCTCTTTGCCCTCGTCGAAAAAGTCCTGAACTCAGATAACATCAGTCTAGCTGGCAGGTCTGCCTGCCTCATACACATGATCAATCATACCTCTGAAATAACTAAAAATAGGTGGATCAAGAAGTAATCTCGAGGAGTGAGTCTTGGGGGCGAGAAGCAGAAATGTCTCAGATTGGCACCTCTGCAGTTCTTTTGAAGCTGAGGTGTATTGGGTTACTCTGAAAGCTAGTAATCATTTGGAGCCCTTCCCCTCACTTTCTGTCACCAAAGCTCACCGTGCAGGAGCAAATAGCTTCCTGCCAGGGTAATTTCTTTTCAGAAATAGAGTTACTCTCATTCCAGCTGAGTCGTCAAAACCAGTTTTTA
Organism: Tupaia tana; assembly: GCA_026018925.1. Taxonomy (NCBI): domain Eukaryota; kingdom Metazoa; phylum Chordata; class Mammalia; order Scandentia; family Tupaiidae; genus Tupaia; species Tupaia tana. The sequence goes on from JAKSZU010000003.1 coordinate 87,045,979, forward strand.
CATCTTGTGACTTTTAGGGGTAGTACTTGGAAAGGCTGCCATGGAACAAAATTCCTTAGCCTTTGTGCTCTTAGGGAGCTACAAGATCCAAAACACAGTGGAACAACTTAGAGATTTCCCATTCCAACTTGATGCCCTTATCCACTCTACTCAAAACTGTTGTGTGTCTGCACTTTGCTACACATTTAGCAATTTTCCTTAATCCAGAATACAAAAGTCTACTTAAGTGGGCAGATAATGGGGCAGCAGAAAAATGCATTGTTCTGCAAGGCTGAACCACGTGGGAAGGTCTAGGTTCATATCTGGAGACCTCCCTAAGGACCTGAGCCCATACGTGCCCATAATCCGCTGGCTGAGGCAAGGAATGGATGGTGGCCTTGAGACCCTGTTGGGGATGCTGTGTTTTTGTCTCTCTGTCTCTTGCTTTGATTCATAGAAGAAATAAATAAAGTTAAAAAGACAAAAATCCACATGAGGTTTATAAATTGATTTAATGTCTGAACATACCTCTCATATTAAACTTACAATATACCTTTGGTTTTGTTTTAATTTGTGAACACTTTCTGTCTTTACCGTAAATCTTTTCTGAAATAAGGTGATATTTTAATTAACTAATACTGTGTGTGTGTGTGTGTGTGTGTGTGTGTTTGTGTTTTTCGCTTGCTGGGGACAGAGAAAAGAGAGAGACACAGAAAAGAAGAAAGCACCCCCTCAGTGGGACGTGGTCATACCACAATCCCTTCTAAGAATTTTTTAAAATGTTTTCTGAATGCTTGGATATTTTTATACAGAGGTATATAAATTTTAATTTTCCCGGGCATTTCTTTGAACTTCCTCTCTGCTCATAGAATGCTTTTAGTGGAGGAATCTCAAAGCCATGAACCAATCAGTGAAATGGTTCTAATCTGATCTTTTGGTGGTCCATAATGGACATTAATCCTCTGACTAGTACTAGCCATGTAAATACCAGGACAGTAACATTCTTGGATAAAGTAGCCTCTCCCCATGAGAATGTTCCATTCTGTGGCCTTCAAAATCGTGTCCATATCTAAAAGACAAGCACAAAACCCTCTGTTATTTAGCAGATGTCACTGACTTCCCCCATAAACTCAACTTAGTTTCTTTCTGCGTATTGTTTTGCCTCTTCATTCTTCAGCATTCTTTTTGTTTCTTCTCTTTGCTTTTTAAAATTGGAGAAAAAGAAGAGTAGTATATTTGGCCTTTTCTTTGTCAATATTTTTACCATTTTCCTTTGTCTGCAGTAAGGGAAGCTTGCAGTAATAAGATTTTTATCTAACTCTTACTTCCTAGTTTTTGTCCCAAGATAAGACTGTTCAAGGCTAAGAAAGCATGCTGAGGCTTGGAGTGCTTTTTTGTAACTAATTTGAAACTTCACTTGAGGCAGAGGTATTTATAGAATTAGGTGTGGTCTTTTTGTAGATATTTAATCTATATTTTATATGATTGCTTGAGATTCTTTCAGTTGAAAAGAATGTCCTAATTGTTGTTGACTTCAGTAGTTGGAAATAAGTTATTAATCATCGTGTTCCAAAGCTAAGTTTATGTATGTTTATGATAAACATTAACCTATAGAGCTTTTGGATTTTTGAAAAAGCACGAAGTTTATTTTAGCCCATTTCTCTCTGAGTTAGATTAACTAGAGCTTCTTTGGAGGTCTTTAAATTATAAAATGACAGCTTTGATGGTGGCCATTAAAGGGCCTCAAAAAGTGTCAATAGCTAGGCTACATCCAAAAGAATTTGGGAAAACAAGTACTAAAGCAAGAGCAATGGGTAATGAAACTCAATAATGATTCTTTCTGGTGAGAGACAAAACAATTGCCCAAAGATACAGGTACTGAAAAGAGAGAGCAAGAGAAAGAGAAAGCACCCCTCAGCGGGATGTGGTCACATTGCAATCACTTCTCTTTTATACCTCCATTCTGTAGAGATTTGGAGCACACATGCACATGTACCCAGTGTGTTCCCAAGACACTGGGTGCCAGAACATGAACCATGGTCAGCCATGTGAGATCCAGATCCCTTAACCAATAGGCTATGGGCTTGCCCCAGAACAAAGTAATTGATTAAAAACTGTAGGTTCAGGACCAGCAGATGGCGCAAGGGTTATATCACTGGACTCCCTTGTAGTCACCTGCAATTCCAGTCTCAGACCTGGCGGCTTAAAACACACTGGGCATATGAGTGTGTGTGCCCAAAATCCCGAGAGGAAAATGAAGAAGAAGAGATTGCAGCATTGCCATCCTTCCTGAGGGGTACTTTCTCACTTTCTGTCTCTGTCTCTGTCTCTGTCTCTCAAGCAAGCACAAAAGAAAAAAAAAAAAAAAAAACCTCTCAAAAATAAAACAAAAAACTGTGGGACCAGCAGTTAGCATAATGGCTATGTCGCTGGACTCCCATGTAGTTGACCGCGGTTCACGTCCCAGACCCAGTGGCTTAAAACTCACGCTGGGCACGTGTGCGTGTGCGGCCAAGATCCCGAGAGGAGCATGGAGGAGAAGGGATTGCGGCGTGGCCATCCGCCCTGGGGGGTGATTTCTCGCTTTCTGTCTCTATGTCTCTCTCTGTCTGTCTCTGTCTTTCTGGCGAGCGCACGCGCCCTATAGCAAAAACCTTTCCAAAAAAATAAAACAAAGAACTCTGAGCTCAGGGCCAGGTGGTGTTGACCAGTAAAATGCCATGCTCCCTGAAGCTGACCCACATGAGAGGGTTCCAGGTTCGCATTATTGATCATTATCATTTAGAGATTCTCTCAGTGTACTAGGCAATATGCCCATGATCCAAGGGTAGCTAAAGCTGTAGGTGACTCATGACATCAGGATCCTCTTGAAGATACTGTCTCTCTCTCTCAGTCTCTCTCACTTTTAGGAGAAGTATCAATAAATAAACTTTTGAAAAAAGTCTCAGTGCCAGCAGGTAGTGTAGTGGTTAAGGCGCTGGACTCCCATATGGTCCACCGAAGTTCAAGTCCCTGACCTGGTGGCTTGAAACTCATACTGGGCACATATGTGTGGGTGCTCAAAATCCTGAGAGGAGAATGCAGGAAAAGGGATTGCAGTGTGGCCATCTCCCTTAGGGGGTGATTTCTTACCTTCTCTCTCTGTGTCTCCAATGAGCACACATGCCCTATAGCAAAAGTCTCTCAATAAAAAAAAAAATCTCTGACTTCTGGTACTGAATCCTGAACTCAGGATTGCCAGCCATATTGCCTTGGGCAAATTTATTTCTTGATTCCATAATTTCCTCATTTGAAAATAGGAATAATCATCACACCTACCTTACAGAGTTTCTGTGCTGATGAAATGAGAAAATACATGCCTAGCATTTATTGTAGTGTTATATGTTTTATTTGTAGTGAGTGAAATTATTGGTAGAAAATAAAAATTGAGTCTATTAATATCAAAAAGCCTGATAGCCTTACTAGTAATTATTTACCATCAGGAAGAAAGGAAGTAAAGCTACTTTTTAATTCAATACCAGTCAAATTCCAGAAACCCTGCTAAATGTTTAGCTTACATTGCCTGTGCTAGAACCAATCCCTAGAGGGCATAATTGTTGACTTATTAAAAAACAATTGTGGGGGCTAGGCAGGTATCATGGTGATTGAGGCACTGGACTCCCACATGGCCAAACATGTTTCATGTCCTAGACCTGGCAGCTTACTTTCTCATCTTCATCCTCTCTATCTCTCTCTAGTCAAACAAAAAGTAATAATAATAAATAAAATAATTTAAAAAAAAAACAAATTTTGGACATCTTGCTGATGGAACATCAAAAAATGACTAAGACTAGTTAAATATAAAAAGGATATTTTAAAAGTTTATGAAAATGGAGATTATGAAAAAAGTAAGCATAGATTTCAAAAGTATTTTGTATCAATTCCTCCCTTTTGGCTCTCTGAGTAGCACCATGGCAGTTGGCAAGAATAAGCGCCTTACAAAAGGCGGCAAAAAGGGAGCCAAGAGGAAAGTGGTTGATCCATTTTCTAAAAAAGATTGGTATGGGACCAGCAGTTAGCGTAATGGCTATGTCGCTGGACTCCCATGTAGTCGACCGCGGTTCGCGTCCCGGACCCGGTGGCTTAAAACTCACGCCGGGTGCGTGTGCGTGCGTGCCCAAGATCCCGAGAGGAGAATGGAGGAGAAGGGATTGTGGTGTGGCCATCCCCCTGGGGGGTGATTTCTCGTTTTCTGTCTCTCTGTCTCTCTCTGTCTGTCTGGTGAGTGCACGCACCCTATAGCGAAAATCTCTCAAAAAAAAAAATAAAAATAAAAAAAGATTGGTATGACGTGGAAGCACCTGCTATGTTCAACATAAGAAATATCGGGAAGACACTGGTTACCAGGACTCAAGGAACCAAAATTGCGTCCAACGGCCTTAAGGGCCGTGTGTTTAAAGTGAGCCTTGCAGATCTGCAGAATGACGAAGTTGCATTTAGGAAATTCAAGCTAATTACTGAGGACGTTCAGGGCAAAAACTGCCTAACTTCCATGGCATGGGTCTCACCCATGACAAAATATGCTCCATGGTCAAAAAATGGCAGACCGTGATTGAAGCTCATGTTTATGTCAAGACTACGGATGGTTATTTGCTGCGTCTCTTCTGTGTTGGGTTTACTAAAAAAATGCAACAATCGGATACGGAAGACCTCTCATGCCCAGTATCAGCAGGTCCACCAAGTCCGGAAGGAGATGATGGGAATCATGACCCGGGAGGTGCAGACAGATGACTTGAAAGAAGTGGTCAATAAACTGATTCCAGACAGCATCGGAAAAGACATAGAAAAGGCCTGCCAGTCCATCTACCCTCTCCACGATGTCTTCGTCAGGAAAGTCAAAATGCTGAAGAAGCCCAAGTTTGAACTGGGAAAACTCATGGAGCTTGATGGTGAAGGTAGTAGCTCTGGAAAAGCGACTAGGGATGAGACGGGAGCCAAAGTTGAACGAGCTGATGATATGAACCACCAGTCCAAGAATCTGTTTAAAGTTCAGACTTTTAATAGTGACAAATAAAAAGTCCTATTTGTGGCAGTTAAAAAAATTTTAAAAAGTATTTTGCATCAAAATAAACTCATACTTTAATTCAATATTTCCATGAACATTTTGAAGTCCCTTCATGTATCTTGTGCATTGTGTTTTATAGCAAGTAATAGACTCAAGGATGCAATATTTAACAATAAATTCTTTTTTTGATGTTTATGTAAACATTTTCTGTGCATTCCACATTGTGTCGAAATCTAGAAACAGGGGCCAACAGGTGGCATGGTGATTAGAGTAATGGTCTCCCACGTGGCCAACCGTGATTCGAGACCCAGACTAGGCGGCTTGCTTTCTCTCTTTCTCATTTTCTCTCTCTCTCTCCCTCTCTCTCTCTCTATCACATGCATGTGCTTTATAGCAAATTTAAAAATAACAATAATAAACAAAATAAAATGATTAAAAAATAAATCCAGAATCAATTAGATAATATGATAATGCATAGTATTTTTTTTTAATATATTGAGGCTGGATGGGGATATACAGTAAAAAGCAGGTAATGTCTTTCAGTTCAAGAGTACTATATATTATCATTATTATTATTATTATTTCTGCTACTACTACTGTGTGTTCACAATGTGTTAGGCTCTTCGCTGGGGTTGTACTTTTGAAATGGCTACTGTGCAGTGCAGACTGGAATCTCTATAGGATGCCCTTGAGATATCTAGGGCCTAAACTCATTGAGACATTTTCTTAGTGCAATGGCCCAAAGGATGGTACTGTCCTACTGGTGTTGTACCCACCTTGACTCCTGCCATATTCCTCCTTGGGAGTTTTCTTCTAACACAGCTGCATGATTAACACACAACCCTGGATCTGTTAAGCTATTGTTTCCATACTTGGCAAAATCATGCAACGTGGGCCACAGAGCCCCAGCTGGGTTTCAGAAGCCAAGATTTTGTTTTGTTTTGTAAATGAACAAAATAAGCCATTTTTCAGAGACAGTTTGCACATGGTTTTAATCTACAAGAGAAAAAGTGGTTTGTGTGAGTTGGATGAATAATAAAAGGAAGTCAGAATTCCCCAGGTTGAGAAGCACTAAAAGGGCTGTCTTTATTTGCTGTTGAAAATGAAATTAGTGGGACCACCAGGTGGCATGGTGGTTAAGGTGCTAGATTCCTACATGACAGACTGCATTTCAGATCTGAACCCAGCAGCTTGAAAATCACTCTAGTTCATGTGTGTGTGGCATGTGTGTGCCTGCCAAAAATTCAAGGAGGAGAATGGAAGAAAAGGGATTGTGGCGTGACCATCCACCCAGGGGGTGATTTCTCACTTTCCCTCTCTTTGTCTCTCTCTCTCTGTCTCTTTCTAGCAAGTGTTTAGCCCTATGGCAAAAAAACCTTAAAAGAAAGAAAGAGGGACCAGCGGTTAGAATAATGGCTATGTCGCTGGATTCCCATGTAGTCGACCGTGGTTTGAGTCCCGGACCCGGTGGCTTAAACTCACACCAGGCGCATGTGCATGCATGCCCAGGATCCCAAGAGGAGAATGGAAGAGAATGGATTGCAACGCAGCCATCCCCCCTGGGGGTAATTTCTTGCTTTCTGGCTCTCTGTCTCTCTCTGTCTTTCTGCTAGCGCATGAGCCCTATAGCAAAAACCTCTAAAAAAAAAAAAAAAAAAAGGAAAAAAAAATTGAGGTATTACATCATTCTTTCATTGCTTGTATTTTTTACCTGTTTCCTTCTTTAGACTGCATGCTTCTTGACTACAGGAGTTTTACAGCCTTCTGCCTTCTTAGCTTTCAGTGCCCAGTGCTTATAAGATCTACAGGGCATTATGAAATGTCAGGTCATATGTGGATCCTAAAGAGAAGAAGGCAGGTATTTATAATTGGTCAGTTTAGGTAGAAAGATTTGAAAAGTATTTCTAAGTTGTGTTGTTTATCACTTCACTATGTAAATAGAGTCTGTTCTCTGCAAATTACTTATAGAGTAAAATTATAAATTACTTGATAGCTTAAAATGACTATTTTAGCAATGATTATTATACAATTATATCACATGGTAACAAGTCCAAGGTGTTGAGCTTAAATATTACCATTTATATATAAATTTGTATCTTTTTTCAGTTTATTTATTTATTTATACATTCAATTACTGCATATCATTACAGCTTATAAAATGAATTTTCCCAGCATAAATACACTTTATATTAGTCCAGTTAAAGATATTATCATACACGTTATCAACAGATCATTTTCCATTTTTGTGTCTTTCTTTTTGTTTTGTTTTTCTTTTTAAATGTTAAATGTTTTGTTTCTTTCTTTTTCCCCTTGATTCCATCCCTCTCACCCTCTCCTATTTCTCACCCTCCTCCCACACTGTCTCTAGTATCCACAATTGTTCTCCATGCTTTTATATCTTTCAGTCTTTTAGTTCTGCCTTAGACTGCAGACATTGGGTATATATTAAGTAGGGTTGTACAATATCTCTCTTTATAGCCTGACTTGCTTCACTTAGCAGAAATATCTTCTGTGTTCACCCACTTTCTATCAAATGCAAGGGTCTCTTTTTTCATGGCTGAGTACTATTCCATAGTGTATATGTGCCACACTTTTTCAGTTCAATTCATCTTTTCACTGACATTTGAGTTGGTTCCATGTCCTAAAAATTATGAATAATGCCACACTAAACATGGATGTGCACATTCTTTTCTGATTGAGCATATGCCTGTCCTTTGGGGAGATACATAGAAGTGGAATTGCTAGATCTTATAGTAGTTCTATTTATAGGTCTTTTTTTTTTTTTGAGAGAGAGGTTTTTGCTATAGGGCGCGTGCGCTCACCAGACAGACAAAGAGAGACAGAGAGACAGAAAGTGAGAAATCACCCCCCCAGAGGGGATGGCCACGCCGCAATCCCTACTCCTCCATTCTCCTCTTGGGATCTTGGGTACACACGCACACGCGCCCGGTGTGAGTTTAAGCCATCGGGTCTGGGACTCGAACCATGGTCGACTACGTGGGAGTCCAGCGACATAGCCATTACGCTAACTGCTGGTCCCTATTTATAGGTCTTTGAGGATATTCCATATTGTTCTCCAAAGTGTCTGTACTAATTTACATTCCCACCAACGCACGCCCACGCACCTGGCATGAGTTTAAGCCACCAGGTCTGGGACTCTAACTATGGTTGACTACATGGGAGTCCAGCGACATAGCCATTACGCCAACTGCTGGTCCCTCTTTTCTTTTTTTTAAAGAATTATTTATTTATTCAATTCCATTATGTTTTTTCTTTTCTTTTTTTAATTTGACCAGAGAGAGAGAAGAAGGGAAAGTGAAAAAGCAAGTCACTAGGTCCAAGACTCAAACCAAGGTTGGCCATGTAGGAATCCAGCACCTTTAACCGCCACACCACCTGCTGACCCCAAGAGAGTTCCCTTTTCATCACAGCCTTGCCAGCATTTACCATTTTTAATTTTTTAAATGTTAACCATTCTGACTGGGGTTAGGTGGTATCTCATTGTGGTTTTGATTTGCACTTCACTTATGGTAAGGGATGTCGAGCATTTTTGCATATTCTTTTTGGCTGTTCGTATGTCTTCCTTAGAGAGTTTCTTGTTCTGCTCATTTGCCCATCTTTTAATTGGATTGATTATTATTTTTCCGGTAAGCCACTTGCATTCCCTCATGTTGTAACTTTAGGAAATAAGACTCAAAAGTCATCTGATCCGTAGTAGTTTTAAGAATTAAGTACCTATGGGTGAGGAGGCAGATAAATGCTTTCTAACTTATTACAGCAAAATAATAAATCGGAGAAGAATATTCTGAATGATTTTTATGTTAATTCTTCCCCTTTTCTCTAGGATATTGCCTGGTTTGATGATAAGGAAAACAGCCCTGGAGCCTTGACAACAATATTAGCCATAGACATAGCACAAATTCAAGGCGTATGTATGTCGTTCTTATTTGTAAATGGTGTATATATATGTGGTCTGCACATGTTCACACATATGCATACATGTGAGCTGTGCCAAAATGAATCACCCACATCCTAAAGGGGACCAGGTAAGACTCACTGTTAACAGGGAACTCAGTGAAAGATGTAAGGAAGCCTTCAACTCTGGATATTTTTAACCAAAGATAAAGAAGATTTGGCATATATTATCAAATAAGTAAAAGACTAAAGAAAATACCAATAATGAGATAAAGAAAAGGACTCAGCTTTAAATAGTAAGACAATCAAAGGTAACAAAAGGAAAATATACAGATTTTTGTAGCTTATTTTTAACTCTTTTAAGTTTCCAGAGGACTTGTCCCCTTAATAGAGAGAGAGAGAGAGAGAGAGAGAGAGAGAGAAAGAGAGAGAGAGAGAGAAGCATTCCCCAGTGGGGCATGGTCACACCACAATACTTTTTCCTCCACTCTTTTTTCCATTAGGATTTTGGGCACACATGCATACTTATTCAGTGTGTTTTTCAAGCAGCCAGAGCCAGGATTTGAACTGCAGTTCACATGTAGAACTGACTTTCAATATACTGTGCTTAATCGTGCTACAGAGTCGGCCTTGAGCAATTATAAAAAAATTACTTATTTACTTAATTTTATTCATCATTATATTATTTTTTTAATTTCCTATATGGCACCTGCACTCACCAAAGAAAGACAAAGATAGAGAGGGAAAATGAGAAAGCAAGCCAGCAGGACCAGGACTCAAACCACGGTCTGCCATGTGGGAGAACAACATCCTAACCACCAGGCCATCTGCTGGCTCCTAGCAGTTTTTTTTTTTTTTAATTATTCATTTAATTTTATTCATTCATTCACTTATTTTAATTTGAGCAGAGAAAGACACACACACAGAGCAAAAGAAAGTGAGAAAAGCCACCAGGTCAAACCATGGTTGGCCATGTGGGAATGTCCAGCACCTTAACCACCGTGCCATCTGCTGGTCCTCTCCTAGCAGTTTTAATACAAAGAAAAGATTTAGTTTTTCCTTTTCCCAGAAAATAAGATCTTATTTAAAGTAATGTTTAAGAATTTAGATTCACATGTGCATGTGGGAATGATGCTGTAAAGTAAAACAGGTATTTGTGGTCATGATGGTGAGTACACGTTATGTGTGAACAAAATGTTTATGCATCATATTCAAAATCGATGAATGACCAGCATACTGTATGTCAATGTCATGCTTAAATAAATATAGGGATTAGGGTACTGTGGAAGAGATAAAGAAAATTGTAATTCATTAATTTTGTTCCCATTATTTTGATAAAATTAACCTTTATATAACAAGTAGGGATCTCAACTCTGAAAGAAAACAGTAAAAAATAAAGTTTCTTACTTTTTTTCTTTTTTCTTTTCTTTCTTTCCTTTTTTTTTTTTTTTTTTTTTTTTTTTTAGAGAGAGATTTTTCTTATAGGGTGCATGCACTCGCCAGAGAAACAGAAAGCGAGAAATCATCCCCCCAGAGGGGATGGCTATGCTGCAATCCCTTCTCCTCCATTCTCCTCTTAGACTTTTGGGCTCACACGTAAATGCTCCCAGTGTGAGATTTTTTTTAACTTGCCAGGTCCAGGACTCGAACCATGGTTGACTATTTGGGAGTTCAGCAATGTAACCATTATTAAATTGTTTTCTAACCATTGTGCCAAAGTTTTCTACTTCGATTGTAAGTGTGGTAAAGCTTTCAATCTCTTTGTTAAAAATAAGAACTCTAGGGGCTGGCAGGTGGCATGGTGATTAAGGGCTCTGGACTCCCACATGGCTGACCCTGATTCGAGTCCCAGACCTGGTGGCTTGCTTTCTCACTTTCCTTCTCTCTTGCTCTGTCCCTCTCGGGTCAAATTAAAATAAATAAATAAATAAATAAAGTTAAATAAAATTTTTTTTTTTTTGAGGGGAGAGGTATTTGCCATAGAATGTGTGTGCTTGCCAAAAGGACACAGGCAAAAAGCGAGAAATCACCCCCCAGGGGGAATGGCCACACCACGATCCCTTCTCCTCCATTCTCCTCTCGGGATCTTGGGCATGCACGGGCACTCACCCGGCATGAGTTTAAGCCACTGGGTCCAGGACTTGGATCCAGCAGATAGCGTAATGGCTACGTTGCTGGACTCCCATGTAGTCGACCACGGTTCGAGTCCCCACACCCGGTGGCTTAAACTCATGCCAGGCAAGTGCACGTGCATGCCCAAGATCCTGAGAGGAGAATGGAGAAGGGTTTGCAGTGTGGCCATCCCCCCTGGGGGGCGATTTCTCACTTTCTGTCTCTCTGTCTCTCTCTGTCTTTCTGGTGAGCGCATGCGCCCTACAGCAAAAACCTCTCCAAAAAAAATAAATAATAACTCCAGGGACCAGCAGATGGCATAGTGGTTACATTACTGGACTCCCACATATTGCCCAAGGTTCGAGTCCCAGATCTGGCAGCTCAGAACACACACTGGGTACATGTGCATGCATGCCCAAAATCCTCAGAAGATAATGGAGGAGAAGGGATTGCACCACGGCCATCCCACTGGGGGGTGATTTCTCACTTTCTTATCTCTCTGTCTCTGTCTCTCTGGCAAGTACATATGTTCTATAACAAAAATCTCTCTCTAAAAAAATAATAATAATAAATAATAACTCTAAGTGTTTCAGCAGGTGGTGTGGTGGTTAAGGCACTGGATCCCACATGACCAACTCCACAGTTCAAATCCTAGACCTGACAACCTGAAAAACATGCCAGGACATGCATGCCCCACATTCCAAGAGGAAAATGAAGGAGAAGGGATTGTGGCATGGCCATTCTCCCTAGGGGTGATTTCTAACTCTCCCCCTCTCTCTGTCTCTCTCTCTCCAGCAAGCATACTTGCCCTATGGGGAAAAAAAAAAAAAAAAAAAAAAAAAAAAAAACAGAAAACAGAAAACAAACAAAAAAAAAAACTCCACTGAAGTTACAGACTCCTTTTTGCTTGTCATGCGTGTAGGAGAAAAAGAAAGTGTCAGTGATCTACCTCTGGATCACACACATACACAAAATAAACTTCAACGTATTTATTCTATTTATAAATACTGACATGTTGGGGCAGGCAGGTAGTATGGTGGTTAAGGTGCTGTACTCCCACATGGCTGACTGTGGTTTGAGTCCTGGACCTGGTGGCTTTCTTTCTCACTGTATCTCTCTCTCTCTCTATCTCTTACTCTTTCTCTCTGTCCCTCTCTGGTCAAATTTAAAAGAAAGAAAGAAAGAAAGAGAGAGAGAGGGGGGAGAGAGAGAGAGAAAGATTCTTAAAAAAAAAAAAAAAGAGAAATAATAAAATGTCAATTATACTGTTATTGCCAGAGCAACAGAATGTCAACCCATCAGAATTGCACATTTCTTTTAGAAGTTATTTCCACAGGGCATGGCAATTATTCTCATTTTTACAACTTTCAGACTACCAGTTTTTTCATTATGTATTTATCTCCAAGGACAGATTTACATTATCAGAGAATAGAACAAGTTGGTTACTGTTGTGAAGATTCACATGCTTCCATTTAGATTTGGAAAATTAGTTCTGTGATGCAGAAAGAGCTCAAAAGGAAAAGGGGTCTTTTTGTTTCTCTTTCTAAAATTCTTTGTGTTCGTTTTTTTAAAGAATTATTTATTTACTTCTATTTATTCATTCATTTATTTTCATTTGACCAGAGAAAGACAGACACACAGAGAGAAGGAAAGTGAGAAAGCAAGCCACCAGTTCTGGGACTTGAACCACGGTCAGCCATGTAGGAGTGTCCAGCGCCTTAGTCACCATGCCACCTGCTGGCCCCTCTTTGTGTTAATTTTAAAGGTTTGACTCTAGAATTGCATTGGATGGTATTTACATTTTAAAATAGGACTGAGGAACTTAATTTTACTGACATAAATGGGAAACAAATATATAAAATTTCACTTAGTTAAAAATGAGCAGAGCATTAATCTCCATAGCACAATAGAATGATCTGAATGACAACTTTTGCGTTTAGGAATTCAAGGATTCACCATTCTAAGCAGAAATATGAATCCCTGTGATTCTATTTGAATCTCCATTCTACAAAATTTGCTGTTTTCTTTACTGTGCAAATGTTTTTTCTTATCACCTGTCATTCAAATCCTGAGAGAATCTTTTGAGTGAAACACGCATTCTTACTAGTAGTTGTATTTTATATGTAACTCTTGTAGCAGATTTTGCCTCAACAGAACGATTGAATCAGTATGGAGAAGCCAACCTTACTATCGTTACTATTATTATTGGGTTGTCTGAAAAGTCATGACACATTTTTGCATGGAAAAATACATCATAACTTTCTTACAACCCAATAGTTATTTTGAATGAATGCTGTTGTTTGAGAGAACTTTTTTTTAGAGAGAGATTTTTCCTATAGAGTGTGTGCACTCACGAGAGAGACAGAAAGTGAGAAATCCCAACCCTGCACCCCCAATTTGGATGACCATGCCATGGTCCCTTCTCCTCCATTCTCTTGGGATTTTGGCCATGCATGCATGCTCAGTGTGAGTTTTAGGCCACCAGGTATAAGACTCAAACTGCAGTGGACTACATGGAAGTCCAGCGATTTAACCATTATGCCATCTGCTGGTCCCTGATTAAGATAAATTACTGAGCATGTCTGTCAACTTGAATTCTTTTTTTTTTTTTTTTTAGGTTTTTGACATAGGACACACACGCTCAGTAGTGAGAGAGCGAAAGTGAGAAATCACCCTACAGGGGGAATGGCTACACTGTAATGCCTTCTCCTTCATTATCCTCTCTGCATTTTCAGTATGCACACACATGCACGTGGTATGTTTTTCAAATCATCAGATCTGGGACTCAAACCCAGAGTCGGACATGTGGGATCAAGCTCCTCTACAATCATACCATGCCCTTACCCCCAGCTTGATTCTTTATAAGCATCTGACTAATGCCATTTGATCACTCGAAATTTACTGGTTACAATTAGTAAATGTTGGCTTATAATAAGTTTGGAGTAAGTCAAACCATTTTCAGTGAATGAGAAGTAGTAGCTAAAGAATAAATGATTGGAATCCTGATGGAAGATTTTAAAGTTGCTGAATTTAAAAAGTTGAAATGGAGTCAAATAGCAGCATAGTGGTAAACTGCAGTTCTCTGCATGGCTGAGGCACATGGGCAGGTTCCTGGTTTGCATGAGGACCCGTCCCTGAGTATGCCAGGCACACGTGTGCTTGGGATCAGGGCTAGATAGAGTCATGACATCAGGACCTCGTTGGGGTTCTGTCCCTCTCTCTCTTGCTCAAGGAAGAAATTTAGAAAACAAACAAATAAAAAGTAAAACCATCTAAGAAATGTCCTGAAAGTAAGGCTGTTTCTACTAACATGTAATATACATGAACACTTATATTTTGCTATAGAAGAGTGAGTTCATATCCAATTTGAATAGCTACTTTTTTTTAAGAATTATTTTATTTAACTTTATTTATTTTTATTTAACTTTTATTTAGAGAGGATTTTGCTATAAGGTGTGTGTGTTCACCAGAAAGACAGACAGAAACAGAGAGATAGAAAGCGAGAGGGACCAGCAGTTAGCGTAATGGCTATGTCGCTGGACTCCCATGTAGTCGACCGTGGTTCGAGTCCCAGACCCAGCGGCTTAAACTCACGCCGGGCGCTTGTGCGTGCATGCCCAAGATCCCGAGAGGAGAATAAAGGAGAAGGGATTGCGGCATGGCCATCTCCCCTGGAGGGTGATTTCTCGCTTTCTGTCTCTCTGTCTCTCTCTGTCCTTATGGCAAGCGCACACTCCCTATAGCAAAAAAAAAAAAAAAAAAAAAAAAAAAAAAGTGAGAAATCACCCCCAGGGGGGATGGCCACACTGTGATCCCTTTCCCTTCATTCTCTTCTCTGGATCTTGGGCACGCATGCATACATGCCTGGCATGAGTTTAAGCCACCAGGTCTGGGACTCAAACTGCAGTTGACTACATGGGAGTCCAATGACATAGCCATTACACCACCTGCTGGTTCCAATTTATTTATTTATTTTAATTTGACCAGAGAGGGACAGCATGTGAGAGAAAGAAAGTAAGAAAATAAGCTGCGAGGTCCGGGACCCGAATCGTGGTCAGCCATGTGGGAGTCCAGTGTCCCCAACCACCATGCCTCCTGCCAGTCCCTGAATAGATACTTTTCTATCAAAAGCAGAATTATTGACTAGTCCTATTTAAATGTCCACTACTTCTTTTCTTACAAAGACTAGAAATGATTCAGGAAATAATAATTCAAGGTTTATAGTTTCTATCCTTTCACCTTAAATAAGTTATATTCCATTTGAGTTTCTTCAACCTGTAATTTCAGTTACATTTAATTTTATCAAATATATTAGGGTGAATGTTCATAAAATAGCTCCTTAATAGTAATAAATCTATTTGAAACCTTTAACTTAATCATTGAAAAGATGTGCCTCTGGCCATTTTTAGAAGCTCTGATACTTTCAGAGTCGTGATAAAAACATGTTAGGTGAAATACAGTCAGAGGACAACATGATTCCCAGAATAGTTGACTGAATACAACCAATTTAACTGGTATCGTTTTAGCCTAAGGTAATGGCTTATTGCCAGTACATCTTTCAACAGACTATTTTTTTTAATACGTAGTTTTATGAAAGGTATAAAGCCATCTTAGATTCACTTGGAAACTAGATTCCTCAATATTACAAGGTATTATTATTTCTGTTTATTTTAGTGACCTCTTTTTATCATCCAAAAGTCTTCCTTCACTTTTGTCCACAAAAAGTATGTTATTGACACCACAGTATATACCTGATATATTACTGAAAGACCCAATGCTAGTGCCTAAAACCTTTGTCATCAGAGCTATAATTATGTTCCCCCAAAAGAAATCATAAAAATTTATGTCATTTATTAGTTCTAAGAGCCCAATGGCTGATCGGAGAGAATTAGGATATTATTACATGGGCAGTGATGACCTTATTTCATGATTTAACTTCTTTTTTTTAAAGTTAATTTATTTTGTTTCTTGCATGAGAGAGAGAAAAAGTACTCCCCAGGGTTTTCCTGCTGTGACCCACTCCCAGCCTTCAGCCAGCCCTGGGTCATGACCATACAAGTGCCTGGCCGTGTGCCAGATCATCAGGCTTGAACTACGAACCCTCCCCAGTGGGATTGCCTCACAGAACATGGTGTATTTTTTTAACTTCTGTGCCACCATCTACCCAATTTAAATTTTTGACATGGGAAGTATATAGGACAGCTTTCTGTTATTTTTCCTCAAAAAAAAGTTACAGTCATGAAAAAGACTTCTCACCACAAAGTAGCTTTAGGTAAAATTAATTAATAAAGATTACTAAGTTTATAGTGAAAGCTAATATCCAAAGTCATTTAGTATGTGTTGAGAGTTAGAAAGAGTGATTCTTGTAGGGGCAAGCAGGTATGATGGTTAAGGTGTTGGACTCACGCATGGCCGATCGCAGTTCAAGTCTCATACCTGGTGGCTTGAAAATTATGAAGGACGCATGTGCATGAATGCCCAAGTATCCCAGGAGGAAAATGAAGAAGGGACTGTGGCATGGGCCTCCCTCCTGGGAGATGATTTCTCACTTTCCCTCTCACTGTCTCTCTCATCTCTTGGGTGAGTGCACGTGCCCTATGGCAAAAACCTATCAAAAAAAAAATAAAAAGAGAGAGAGAGAGAGTGATTCTTGTAAAGAAGATTTTCATTCTTGGTCCTGAAGTCCAAATAATACAGTAGAACTTTACCACTGCCTAACTATTAAACTGTTCTATGACAAGGCAAGTCAAAATTTTACCTTTTAGACAAAAACTCACAAGGACGAAGGCGCTTATGTCTACTAGAGCAAATGAACTTAGCCATTGACACTACTGGCCAAATAATATATTATAAATTCATGATAAAATATATGCAGATGAATAACCTTAGACTTTGAAAAGCTTACATTTTGGCCCAGCTGTGGTGGCACAAGCAGTAGAACACTGGCGTACAGTATTCGAACCATCTGAGAGGCCTGGGTGCAGATCCTGAGTTGAACTGCATACAGCTTGAGCGCCCAGGCACACCTGTGCTCCTGGCTTGCTGAGAGGGTGTGGGGAGGATCCCAGTGTGATAAGACTCTCCCTTCTTCATTAAGGAAAGAAATTAACTTTAAGGGGGAAAAAAAGCCTCATATTTTTTATAAGGTTTGTGAATTTGTCAACCTAAGGCTTTTTTTCTGCTCTGAAGATACTTTTACCAACATCAGTTGTAATACATCTTAGCAGAATCCACTTCAGGCTGTACTTTTCTCAAGTTCTTTGAAAATGTTTTCACCTGTAATTTTTCCACAGAGACTGTTCATCACACCTAAAGTGGCTTTTCAGTCACTTCAGACTCAACATTGGCTCCTCAAAAAATAAATAAATGAACAGTTGAGTCATGTATGCATAATATAATAACAGGTCAAATTATCAAGAGCCAGAGAAAACTACTCAGAATAGCCTACCTTGTTTTTTAATTGACTATTGACGTTGTTCTAAATGTCTTCAACTTCAGCAGCTCTTCTGACCTAAAAACTGAGAGTCTTATATAAAGTTATGCACTCTAAACATGTTTCTTTCACTGCTGCAATCAAACATGATTTAACTGACTCTCTATAAGTGAATTCCTCTGTGTGGCTAATATAAGAGCCACTCAGAAACCTTGTTTTGGTTTTAGCCTCATTTTCACATTTTAATTTTACTTATTTATTTTTTTTGGAGAGGTTTTCGCTATAGGGTGCGTGCTCGCCAGACAGACAAAGAGAGACATAGAGACAGAAAGCGAGAAATCACCCCCCAGGGGGGATGGTCACGCCGCAATCCCTCCTCCTCCATTCTCCTCTCAGGATCTTGGGCATGCACACACACGCGCCCAGCATGAGTTTTAAGCCGCCAGATCCGGGACACGAACCGCGGTCAACTACGTGGGAGTCCAGCGACATAGCCATTACGCTAACTGCTAGTTCTCTCACATTTTAATTTTTTTTTTTTTTTGGAGAGGTTTTTCGCTATAGGGCGCGTGCGCTCGCCAGACAGACAGAGAGAGACATAGAGACAGAAAGCGAGAAATCACCCCCCAGGGGGGATGGTCATGCCGCAATCCCTTCTCCTCCATTCTCCTCTCGGGATCTTGGGCACGCACGCACACGCGCCCGGCGTGAGTTGTAAGCCACCGGGTCCGAGACGCGAACCGCGGTCGACTACGTGGGAGTCCAGCGACATAGCCATTACGCTAACTGCTGGTTCCCGCTCACATTTTAATTTTGAAAAAAACAAATTCTGCAAAGACAAGATACGCCATTTTCAATTTCCTTGAATATTGTTTTCCAATGAATTGGGAATATTGCTATAAGTATTGATAGTGTTAACCTTTTTCATTTTTTTCTTTATTATTTTTATTATTTATACATTCAATTGCTATACATCATTTAGATTTTTTTTAACCTCTTTTTCTGACTCTCTGCCATTTCCCAACTTCCTCCCACACTCCCTGGTGTCTACAGTTGTTTTCCATTCCTTTTCCCCCCACATTTTAATGATCACAAAATTTCTTAAATAATCTAACTACTTTCAATAGCAAGTTCAGCTGGTAATTTCAAAGAAAAAGCAATTTTAACTTTAACAAATCAAAGAAATGCTAAGAAATTTTGCTTAAAACTTAAAGTCAGGAAACAGGTTAGGATTCTGTTCAAATAGTAGGTACATGAACCTATTGACAGCTCAAGACAGGACAAAAATCCTTAAAACTGGAAAACAAAGCCTAAAAGAAAGTCAACAATGCTTTAATCAAAAGTCATGAAATGCTATTTCACCAGTTCAGTCTCTTGTACTTAAATCTATCTTCTGTCGTGTTTGGATCTTCTCAATTAAATTCTGGGATATAATACTCAGCTCCAGACTTGTCCCTATGATTAAGTTGGCCATTTTCTGAGTTTTTGAACTCTTACTTCTATGTGTCTGTATTTAAGTTTCCTGGTGTAGCATTCCCTTTAGAACTTCTTGGAGATCTGGTCTAGTGTTGGTAAATTGTTTCAGGTTTTGTTTATCTCTGAATGTTCTTGTCTTTTCTTCCCATATGAAGGATAATATTGCTAGATACAGTATTCTTGGTTGAAATTGCTTTTTCCTTTAACACTTTGAATATATTTTCCCATTCTTTCCTCGCTTGCATTGTTTTCAATGAGCTGTCTGCTGTTAGCCTGATGGGATATTCTTTGTAGGTAACTTGCCAATTTTCTCTTGCCAATCTTAGTATCTTGTCTTTGTATGTGGTTTTGGTCAATCTGGCTATAATGTGTCTTGGAGAAGATCTTCTTGGGTTGATTCAATTTGGGGTCCTTTGTATTTCTTGGGACTGTATCTTTGAGTGCCTCTCTAGGTTTGAAAAGTTTTCTTCCAGGAGTTCATGGAATAGACTATCAATGCCCTTATGAGTCTCTTTGCCTTCTGGGATACCAATTATCTGGATTTTGGACATTTGATGATATCTAGTATTTCTCATATATTTTTCTCATTTTCTAGGCAATTTTATCAGTCTTTTGGTAGATTTTTCTAGGCCAGCTATTTTATCTTCTACATCTGAGATTCTATTTTCTCTATGATCTAGTCTGCTTTTAATACTTTCAAGGGAGAGTTTGACTTCCTAAATTATAGCCTTCATCTCTAACAGGTCCATTTGATTCTTTTTTATAGTTTGTATTTCCTCTTTTAGATCTTGCAAGAATTTCCTCACCTCCTGGAACTCGTCATCTCCTTTCTCCTCTCTCTCCTGCAGATCATTGTCTCTCTTCTCTTCCATCTCTGTTAGCTTCATCATTATGAATATTCTAAATTCTTTACCAGACATTTCCATGATTTCCATTGGAGTATATGTGGATGAAGAGGAGTTATTCTTTTCCCTTGGAGGAGAGGTATTTTCTTGCTTTCCCATATTTCTTGTGACCCTGCATTGATTTCTAGTCATTTGATGGATGGTGTATTTCTTCCTAATTCTTGAGGTTCAACCTGAGTGTTCAGGAGCGTGCAGAAAGAGGTGATCTGGAATCTCTCTGCCATTCTGTTTTTATCCCTTTGTGCAGAAGATTCAGTAGATATTGAGGAATATGTTAACCCTAATAGTATTTGGATGTTTGGCTTTGGTTCCCTTAGATCCATCTAGAAACACAGTGAATGGAGATTGAGGAGCAGAGCGATGAGATAAAAGAAGAAGAAAAGAAAAGAGAGAGAGAAAGAAAAAGAGAGGGAAAAAATGAAGGAAAAAAAAGAAAAAATAATCCCCCAAAATTTAAAAATAAAAAACCGCACGGCATGCTTTGCATTGTGCAAAATCACTAGTTCTCAGCAGCAATGGTAGAGTCTTCTTCTGAAGGCCTGCCCCTTGCCTCTCCTGGAGAGAGGGGGCGATGGGATTATTAGCAAGATAAAGGAGGAACTGAAGGCCAAGAGAATACTTTAAAAAATATTAAAAAGAGGGACCAGCAGTTGGCATAATGTCTATGTTGCTGGACTCCCATGTAGTCAACTATGGTTCAAGTCCCAGATCTGGTGGCTTAAACTCACGATGGGCATGTATGCATGCATGCCCAAGATCCCGAGAGGAGAATGGAGGAGAAGGGATTGCGGCATGGTCATCCCCCTGGGTGTGATTTCTTGCTTTCTGTCTGTCTCTCTTCTTTCTGGCGAGTGTACGCACCCTATAGCAAAAACCTCTCCAAAAAAAATTATTTTTAAAGGAAAAATTATCAAAAAAATGAGAAGACAGAGAGAGAAGCAGTGAGAGACAGAGACAGGGAAAGCTAGAGGGGCTCCCTACCACTAGACTTTGGGGGCTGGAGGCTGGAGGCTGGATTATCAGTAGGAAAATCTTCATTCCTCTTTTTTTCCCTGAAATCACTAGTTCTCTGCAGTAATAGTGGAGTCTTCTTCTAGATAGTGTTAACTTTTTTCTTCTTTTTTTTTTTTTTTGAGAGGTTTTTGCTATAGGCGTGTGCACTCGCCAAAAAGACAAAGAGACAGAGAGATAGAAAGTGAGAAATCACCCCCCAGGGGGGATGGCCACACCGCAATCCCTTCTCCCTCCATTCTCCTCTTGGGATCTTGGGCACGCATGCACATGCGCCCGGCATGAGTTTTAAGCCACCGGGTCCAGAACGTGAACTGTGGCCAACTACATGGGAGTCCAGCGACCAGCTAACTGCTGGTCCCAAAATAGTGCTAACTTTTTAAAAAAATTTTAGGCACTAAATAGTGTCATAGCATAAAAAACATAATGCTGTGGCATCTAATTAAAATACAAAATAATTCAGTCCACTGTGTCTTAAAAACATGATATTCAAGGTCAACAATACACACAGTACTCAACATGTTATCAAATTATAACCACATCCCTGAGAGTTGTAGCATACAGAGCAGCAGTGCAAAGCAGTGATAGTGCACAGAAAGTTTCTCTAGCAACTACTCAACTCCATCACTATAGCCTAAGCCATAACCAGTACGTAAATCAAAGGACATGAAGTGTTCCACTGAAACTTTATTTATGGACACTGAAATTTGAATTGTATACAAGTTCCACATGATATAAAATACTCTACTCTTGATTTTTTTCTCAACTGCTTGAAAATATAAATACCTAGGCCAGCCAGTGGTATGGTGGTTAAGGCAACTGAATCCCAGATGGTCAACTATGCTGTTCAAGTCCCAGTAGTTTGAAAAACATACCAGGCATATTGTGCTTGCTTGCCCAAAATCCTGAAAGGAGGGAGAAATGGAGGAAAAGAGACTACAGCATGACCATTTCCCATGAGGGGGTGCTCTTTCTCTCTCTCTCTCTCAGAGAGTGCATGCTCCTTCTGGCAAATTTTTAAAAAGAAAATATAAAAACCATTCTTGCCTTATGGACAATACAGAAACAGATTTGGTCCCAAATCTGTGATTTTTTTGACCCATACTGTAAAAAAATTCACAAAAGACTTCAAATGGCATTTGATAAAAGAGGAAATCTAACTGAATAATACCCTTTTGCTTTTATTCTATCTGTATCTTTGTAGGTAAAGTGTGATTCTTATGGGCAGCGTATCAGTCTTTTTTAATTGGGGCATTCAGACCACTTTCATGTCACATGATTATCAGTATAATTAGATTTAAATCCCTCATTTTGCTATTTGTCATTTATCCCAATTGTTCTTTGTATCATCTTCCTATTTTTCTACCTTCTTTTGAGTTAAAATTCTTTATTATTTTATTTTTGCTTTTGGTAGGCTGGGGAGTGATATTTCTAGCTATAACTCTTTGTTTTGCTATTTTAGTGATTATTATAGGGTTTATTCTGTACATCTTTAACTTATCACAATCTACTGTCAAATGATATGTCATGTGAGCTTTTAGTATAAAATATTTAGAATAATTTTTCTTTCTCAGTCTTTTGCTATTGTTGTCATACAATTTCCTCCTACATATATAGTAAACCCAACATTACATTGTGGTTGTTTTTGTTGAACAGTTAATTATCTAAAAAGTCTTATGTATTTATCCATGTATTAAGTCGTTGGGAAAGTCGTGGTATGTTTTTCTGTGCAAAAATCCTTCATGACTTTCCTGACAACCCAATAGTTAACATTTCTGTGGCTTTTTATTCCTTCTTCTTAATATTATTTTCTTTCTTCCTCCAGGTCTTCTTTCACATTTCTTGTAGTATAGGTCTGTTGGTGATTATTGTTTCAGCTTTTCATGCCTGAAAGTCTTCATTTCACCATTAGCTTTGAATTATATTTCCACTGGGTATAGAATTAGAGGTTAACAGGTCTTTCCACCCCCCCTTTCAATAGATTAAAGGTATTGCTCTACATTCTACTTGCTTGTATTTTTTTAACTGTGAAATTTGTCATTATTTTTTTTCCTTTGTACATAATGTTTTTTTCTTTGATTTTAAGATTTTCTCTTTTTCACTTATAAAAATTCGATTATGATAGGCTTTTTCCCCTTTTCTTTCCTCTTTTTTTATTATTATTTTTTTAAATATTTGATGGCTATACATCATTTGACTTGATAGGCTTTTTATATGTATTTATTTATTTATTGCCATAGGGCATATGCACTTCCTGCAGAGATAGAAAGCAAGAAATCACCCCCCAGGGGGAATAGCCATGCCACAATCCCCTCTTCTACATTCTCCTCTCAAGATTTTGGACATACACACACATGAACCCAGCTTGAGTTTCAAACCATTGTGTCTGGGAATTGAACCACTGTAGACCACGTGGGAGTCCAGCAGTGTAACTACTATGCCACCTGCTGGCTACAATTATGACAGGTTTTGACATTGTTTCCTATTTATTTCTTATGTTTGGGGTTTAGTGAGACTAAGATTCATGGATTTAGAGTTTTGACCAAATTTGGAAAATGTATTGGCCATTATTTATTTGAATATTTTTATCTTCCTAGTCTCTCCCTTCCTTCAGGGACTGCAAATACACTTAAATTTGCTGTCTGAAGTTGAACCATAGCTCATTAATTACTTGTTCATTTTTTAATGCATTTATTTTGAGTCATTTTTATTGCCATATATTCAAAACTAACCATCTTTTCTCCCTTACTATTTAATTTGCTAAGGTAATCTTCAACTCAGACATTCTATATCATTTCTAGAATTTTGGTGTGGGTCTTTTTTACATCTTCTGTATCTCTTAACTTTTGAATATTTGGTATACATTGATTAAAAACATTTTTAAAGAAGTATTTTATCTAACTTTATTAATTAATTTATTTACTTTAATTTGATAAGAGAGGGACAGAATGAGAGAGAGAAGGAAAGTGAGAAAGCAAGCCACCAGGTCCAGGACTTGAACCATGGTCAGCTGTGTGGGAGTCCAGTGCCCTTAACCACCATGCCACTGCCAGCCCCATAAAAAACTGTCTTAATTGACAAGTAGAAATTGTATATATTGGGTCATTGGCAAAGTTATGACATGGGCCAACAGATCTTGTAATGATTACATACCTGGTCTCTCATGTAGTCAACCGTGGTTCAAGTCTCAGACGCGACACCTTAAAACTTATGCTGGCACATGTGTGTGTATGCCCAAGATCCCGAGAGAATGGAGAAGAAGGGATTGTGGCATGCTACCCCCCCACACACCAGAGAGGGATTGCTCGCTTTCTGTTTCTCTTTCTCTCTGGTGAGAACATGTGCCCTATAGCAGAAATCTCCCTTAAAAAAAAATTTGTGACACATTTTTGCATAGAAAAATAATAGGTCATCAGGAAAGTCCTGACATATTTTCCTATGTTTTTCTATGCAAAAATACATCATGACTTTCCTGACAACCCAATACATCGGGACTTTCCCAGCAACCTAATATTTATGGTACACAATTGATGTTTTAACATGTATGCAATTTGGAATGGATAAACCAAACCTTTTAACATATAAATTACCTCATAAACTTTTTAGTGATTAGAACACTTAAAATCATGGGGCTGGCAGGTGATATGTTGATTAAGCGTACTGAACTCCTCACATTGCTAACTGCAGTTTGAGTCCCAGACCTGGTGGCTTGTTTTCTCACTTTCCCTCTCTCTCTCACTCTGTCCCTCTCTGATCAAATTAAAATAAACAAATAAAGTTAAATTTTAAAAAAAATTTTTTTAAAAAGAACACTTAAAATCTACCCTTTTTAGCATTTTCAAGTATGCAATATACAATTGACCCTTAAACAACATGGGAGTAAGGGCTCTGACCCTCTATGCAGTCAGAAATTCACATGCCCATGATCCAGGACTACTTGAAGGCTGGGGACAGATTGTGACTCGAAAGCTATTTGGGTGTTTCTCTGTGTCTTTCTCTCTCTCTCCATAATGGAAGAAAGAAACTTGTTAAAATGGTTAACTAGGGGTCAGCAGGTGAAGCAGTGGCTAAGGTGCTGGACTCCCAGCACCATGGTTTGAGTTCCAGACCTGATGGCTTGAAACTCATGCTAGCGCATGTACATGTGTTTCCACAATCTTAAGAGGAGAATGGAGAATTGTGACGTGGCCATCCCCCTGGGGGTGATTTCTTACTTTATGTTTCTCTGTCTCTCCACCAAGCACATGTACCTTATGGCAAAAATCTCTCTCAAAAAAAAAAGTGAATATATTACAAGAATAGTGATGTATGTATCAGTATCTCTTAGCATCTTCATGAAATTAAATAAGATAGTTAAGGTGAAAGTGCTTATATAGTGCTCGGTTTAAAAGGTGACTATTTTTTGAGTGCCTTTGTATTTTATCTACAACTATGGTATGAAAATTGGTTTGTGTTTATTTTCATCCTTTTCCCTTTTTTGGATTTATTTAGTCTACCTTCTCCTTCTGCTCTACTCTTTTCTCTACACATTGGACTCTTTTTCCTATCAACTCTTTTTATTTTGTGTGTGTGTGTGTGTGTGTGTGTGTGTTCGTTTGTTTTTTTGAGAGGTTTTTGCTGTAGGGTGCATACACTTGCCAGAAAGACAGAGAGAGAAACAGAGAGACAGAAAGTGAGAAATCACTTCCCAGGGGGGATGGTCATGCCGCAATCCCTTCTCCTCCATTCTCCTCTCGGGATCTTGGGCACGGACACACACACATCCGGTATGAGTTTAAGCCACCAGGTCCAGGACTCGAACCACAATTGACTACATAGAAGTCCAGTGACATAGCCACTATGCCAACTACTGGTCCCTGTTTTTCTGTTTGTTTATCAGGGGACATGTGTACTACAAGAGACAGAAAGAGACAAAGACAAAGTACTCTCTAGTGGGTCATGACCACACCACAATAATTTTCCCTCCATTTCTCCATCCCATCAGGATTTACAACATGCATGCACACACACCAAGCTTGTTTTTTGAGCCAGGATTCTAACTGTGGTTGGATATGTGGGATCTGACTCCCTTAGTCAATGAACTATGGGTAGGCCCTCTTTATCAACTCTTGCCTCTCAGACACAAAACTTCAGACCCAGGAAAATAGACTTTGAAGTCAGATGGCATGAGTTACAATCATTGCATAATTATATCTTAACCAATAGAAAGAGAAAGTTTATGTGAAAGATAAATGTACAAGAAATATTCAAAAATTTTACTTTTACAAATTCAGTAACTCGACGTTTCCCATTAAAATAGAAATTGACCTTTTTTGCAATGGGGTTGCCACCAGAATACAGGTGTCATGAAAACTATTGCTAAATTAAAGCCAAAATGGGAAAGGAGAAGACTCACATCAACATTATTGTCATTGGACATGTAGATTCCGGCAAGTCCACCACTACTGGCCACCTGATCTACAAATGTGGTGAGATCGACAAAAGAACCATCAAAAAATTTGAGAAGGTGGTTGCTGAGATGGGAAAGGGCTCCTTCAAAAATGCATAGATCTTGGATAAACTAAAAGCTGAATGCGAGTGTGGTATCACCACTGATATCTCCCTGTAGAAATTTGAGACCAGCCAAGTAGTATGTGACTATCGCTGATGCCCCAGGACACAGAGACTTTATCCAAAACATTATTACAGGGACATCTCAGGCTGACTGTGCTGCCCTGATTATTGCTGCTGGTGTTGGTGAATTTGAAGCTGATATCTTCAAGAACGAGCAGACCCTTGAGCATGCCCTTCTGGCTTATACACTTCCTGTGAAACGACTAATCATTGGTGTTAACAAAATGGATTCTACTGACCCACCCTACAGTCGAAGAGATACGAGGACATTGTTAAGGAAGTCAGCACCTACATTAAGAAAATTGGTGGGACCAGCAGATGGCATAATAGTTACATTGCTGGATTCCCACATAGTTGACCATGGTTCAAGTACTGGACTGGCAGCTTAAAACTCATGCCAGGCTGGGGCCAGCAGGTGGTGTGGTGGTTAAGGGCACTGGACTCCCACATGGCCGACTATGGTTCAAGTCCTGGACCTGGTGACTTGCTTTCTCACTTTCCTTCTCTCTCGCTCGTCAAATTTAAATAAATAAATAAATAAATAAATTTAAATAAAATTAAAAAAAAAAAAAACCTCATGCCAGGCGCATGTGTGTGCATGCCCAAAATCCCAAGAGAATAGGAGAGAAGGTAATGCTGTGTGATCATCACCCCTGGGGGGGGGGGGATTTCTCACTTTCTGTCTCTCTGTTTCTCTCAGTCTCTCCAGCAAGCATACGTGACCTATAGCAAAACTCTTAAAAACTAAAAGAAAGAGGAAATTGGTTACAATTCCAAAACAGTAGTATTTGTGCCAATTTCTGGTTGGAATGGTCACAACATTCTGGAGCCAAGTGCTAATATGCCATGGTTCAAGAGATGGAAAGTCACTCATAAAGATGGCAATGCCAGTGGAATTATATTGCTAGAAGCTCTAGATTGCATCCTACCACCAGCTCATCCAACTGACAAGCCCTTGCATCTGTCCCTCCAAGAGGATGTGTACAAAACTGTTAGTATTGGTGCTGTCCCTGTGGGCTAAGTGGAGACTGGTGTTCTCAAACTTGTTATGGTAGTGTCCTTTGCAACAGTCAGTGTGACAACTGAGGTAAAGTCTGTTGAAATGCACCATTAAGCTTTGAGTGAAGCTCTTCCTAGGGACAGCATGAGCTTCAGTGTCAAGAACCTGTCAAAGATGTTCAGCATGGCAAAGTTACTGGTGACAGCAAAAACAACTCACCAATGGAAGAAACTGGCTTCACTGCTCAAGTGATTATCATCAACCATCCAGGCCAAATCAATGCTGACTATGCCCCTGTACTGGATTGCTACACAGTTCACATTGCTTACAAGTTTGCTAAGCTGAAGGAAAAGACATTGCCATTTAGGTAACAAGCAGGAAGATGGCATTAAATTCTTGAAATCCATTGTTGATACGGTCCTTGGCAAGCCCACGTGTGTTGAGAGCTTCTCGGACTATCCTCCTCTGGGTCACTTTGCTGTTCGTGATGTGAGACAGACAGTTGCTGTGGGTGTCATCAAAGCTGTGGACAAGAAGGCTGCTGGAGCGGGCAAGGTCATCAAGTCTGCCCAGAAGGTTCAGAAAGCTAAATGAATAGCCTGAATTCCTGCCACCCCAGTCTTAATCAGTGGTAGAAGAACAGTTGCAAAATTGTTTGTCTCAATTGGCAAGTTTAATACTAAAGATTAGTAAATAAGGGACCAGCAGTTAGTGTAATGGCTATGTCGCTGGACTCCCACGTAGTCAACCGTGGTTCGAGTTCCGGACCTGGTGGCTTAAACTCACACCAGGCGTGTGTGCGTGTGTGCCCAAGATCCCGAGAGGAGAATGGAGGAGAAGGGATTGCAGCGTGACCATCCCCCCTGGGGGGTGACTTCTTGCTTTCTGTCTTTCTGTCTCTCTCTGTGTGTCTGGCGAGCGCACGCGCCCTATAGCAAAAACCTCTCAAAAAAAAAAAAAAAAAAAAAAGATTGGTAGATGATAATGCATCATAAACCCTTCGAAGAAAAGGAAATGTTTTGTAGACCATTTTGTATTTTTGTGTATGACAGTTTTAACTTAATAGTTTCTAAAATGGAAGCAACTTGACCAAAAATATGTCACAGAATTTTGAGACCCATTAAAACAAAGTTTAATGAGAAAGCTGTGGCTTCTTTGGGTTAACAATAAGACTTCCATAGAAAAACATTGAGGCAAAAAGTTGAGTTTGTAATCTTTCTAGTATTAAGAACCTGTTGGGGGGCCAGAAGGTGGCATAGTGGTTAAGGCAGTGGACTCCCACATGGTCAGCTGCAGTTTGAGTCCTAGACCCAGCGGCCTGAAACTCACACCAGGCACATGTACATGTGTGCTCAAAATGTAGAGAAAGTGGAGGAGAAGGGATTGAGGCATAGCCATCCCCCTGGGGAGTGATTTCTCACTTTGTCCCTCTCTGTCTGGCGAGCACTGGTGCTCTATAACAAAAATTTCTTCAAAAAAAAGAACCACAAAAACAACCTGTTGAAACTTAAAGAATATGATAATTTAAGTTTTTTGTTTTTTCTGGATTGGAATTTGGGTCATTATTTCTCACCTATTTCTAGGAAAGCAGACTCTTAACAGAAAAGCTGAACACCTGTTTCACAGGTATTTGGTAATACAGAGTATTTCCTTTAGAAGGCCAAATCCTGTAATAACAGCCATGTGTTGCATATGAAATTTTGTAGTTATCAATGTTAAGTAAATTTGTTTGAATAATCTCCTTTTTTTTTTTTTTTTGGAGAGGTTTTTTTTTTTTTTTGCTACAGGGCGCGTGCGCTCGCCAGACAGAGAGAGACAGAGAGACAGAAAGCGAGAAATCACCTCCCAGGGGTGATGGCCACACCGCAATCCCTTCTCCTCCACTCTCCTCTCGGGATCTTGGGCACGCATGCACACGCGCCCAGAGTGAGTTTTAAGCCACCGGGTCCGGTACGTGAACCGCAGTTGACTACGTGGGAGTCCAGCAACATAGCCATTATGCTAACTGCTGGTCCCTGAATAATCTCAAAAAAATCAAAAGCAGAAATTGATCATTTTCCTTTGAATATTACTGAAGATGAATTAGATTCTACTTTAATGAATATGTAAATTAAATATAGCATTCTTTCCCTTTTTTACTATCTGTGAAATAAAATATGTGAAACCTTCATAAAGAAGCCACAGCCAGCTAGTGTGGTGGTTAAAGTGCCTGGATCCCACGTGGTCAACTGCGCAGTTTAGAGTCATAGATCTGGTAACTTAAAAACACACGGGGCGTGGACCCAGCAAGTGGTGTGGTGGTTAAAGTGCTCGATTCCCACCTGGTTGACCTGGCAACTTGAAAATCACAACAAATAAATAGATAAATAATAAATAAATGTTTAAGCAAAACAAACACACACACACACACACACACACACACACAGAGACACACAAACGCACAAAGGGTGTGTATGCATGCATGCCCAAAACCCCAAGAGGAGAATAGAGGAGAGGTGATGCAGCATAGCCTTGAGGGTGGTACTTTTTCATTTTCCTTTTCTCTCTCTTTATCTGTCTCCAGCAAGCACACATGCCCTATAGAAAATTAAAAAAAAAAAATCATATGCATAACTCAAACTATCTTTTCTGAACAAATTTATTTAAATTTTAAGTACATGTCTATCATACATATATGTAAAACTGGTACTTTAATACTATTAGTTATAAACCTATTTATTTTCCATAAAATTCCTAACAAATGTGGCAACTTTAAAAATAGTAAACTGTAGGGGCTAGCAAGTGGCATGGTGGTTAAGGCACTGGACTCCCACTTGGCCAATCATGGTTCGAGTCCTGGACCTGGCAGCTTGCTTTCTCACTCTTTCTTTCTGTCTCTGGCCAAGTTGAAGAACAATAATAATAAAATAAATTAAAATTTTTTTCTGATCAAATTAAAAAATAATACAAAATAAATCATTGTTCTAAAAGTAGTAAACAGTGAAAAATGCTTACCTAGAAACTGATTTCTTTTTTTAGTTAGATTTTTTTTTTTTTATTGGAGAGATTTTTTGTTCCTATAGGGCACATGCACCCGCCAGATAGAGAGAGAGAAAGTGAGAAAGCACCCCCAAGGGGATGGGCATGCTGCAATACCTTCTCTTTCATTCTTCTCTCAGGATCTTGGGCATGCATGTACACATGCCCAGTGTGAATTTTAAGCCTCTGGGTTTGGGACTTGAACCATGGTCAACTATGTGGGAGTCCAGCAAGTTAACCATTACACCATCTGCTGATCCCTAGTTAGTTTTTTAATAGTAATTATGATGATGCTAGTTTCAAGCATCAGCTTTATTATCAAGAGCTTATCTGTTGAGGCCAGCAAGTAGCAATAGTGGACTCCCACATAGCCAACCATGGTTCAAGTCCCAGACCTGACAGCTTGAAACATGCCAGGCATGTGTACATGTGTGCCCAAAACCCCAGGAGGAGAAAAGAGGAGAAGGAATTGTGGTGTAGCCACCTCCCAGGGGGTGACTCCTCACTTTCTGTCTCTCTGTCTCTCTCTGTATCTCTGGAGAACGCATGCACCCTATAACAAAATTCTCTCAATAAAAGAGTTTATCCGTTTCAGAGTTGAAGAGATGAGGTTTCTGTGGATATGTGCATGTACGCTTGCACATGTGTGTTTTCATTGTTGCTGGGTATTGAATGGGGTATGAGGAAACAAGAAGAGCACAGCTGTGTATCTGTCATTGAGAAGACAGAAAAAATCCTGTAACTTCAGCTTTCAACTTATTTAACTTGGATTGGGGTGTAAGATCCTGCAAAACTATTTAAGGAGAACTATTAGAGCAGCATTAAAGTCTCTCTTCAACCAGGTAGTATTTCATTTCAGATAGTCTGTTTCTATTATGTTTCTATACAGTCTTCTATCCTGTGGTGTTCCAGTAAACAAAAAGCCAGTTCATTGGGCTGTCCCAATATTGGACTTAAGACAGAAAAATAAAGCATGATTCCTTAGTCAAAGACATTTTTAAATATGCATATTATTTCATCTCTAACTATAAATTTAGGTATAAATCCTGAAAACAGAAAGTCTATCTTGTTTTGCAAGAAATGATAACAGAAATTTTTGTGAAGTTAACATTAACTGACTATTTTCCCCGAAATATGTCTGATTATAGGCAACAGGTTCAAGGGTTGGTGTCTTAACACAAAATGCAACTAACATTGGACTGTCAGTTATCATTTCCTTCATATATGGATGGGAGATGACACTCTTGATTCTGAGTTTTGCTCCAGTACTTGCTCTGACAGGAATGATTGAAACCGCAGCAATGACAGGATTTGCCAACAAGGATAAGCAAGAACTTAAGTGTGCTGGAAAGGTAAAATGAAGACTGCTATTACCATTGTAACATTTTAAGAGACAACCAGAGCTCCCATCTTTACAATATGTTAACTTCATCGCTCAGGAATTTGTAAACTGGTTTATATATTTAGAAATGCATACTGAACACTTTAGGATGGGCTATGGATATGTAATCACAATAGGGTGCATTATTGGAACACAGTTGCTAGAGTCAAATTGGCCAAATTAGAATCTAGATTCTATCACTAACAAGTGTGCAATTTGAGCTAGTTATGCTAACTTTTGTGGTCTTCAGTTTTCTCATTTGTAAAGTGGGAACACTTAGAATAGTGCCTAGAAGACAGTAGGCACTTAATAATGTCAACTGTTATTACTGTTGCCATATCATGGAAGGGAGTTTCTTTTTTTTTTTTTTTTTTTTTTTTTTGTTTGGAGAGGTTTTTGCTATAGGGCACATGCGCTTGCCAGAAACACAGAGACAGAGAGACAGAAAGCCAGAAATCATCCACCAGGGGGGATGGCCACACCACAATCTCTTCTCCTCCATTCTCCTCTTAGGATCTTGGGCACACACGCACATGCACCCAGTGTGAGTTTAAACCACCAGGTCCGGGACTCAAAGCTTGGTCGACTACATGGGAGTCCAGCAACACAGTCATTACACCAATTGCTGGTCCCATCGTGGGAGAGTTTTCTAACATCATGGTTCTCCATTCTCTTATTGTTGAATAATTAAACTTTATTGAACAATTTTTCCAGGAATTGTATTTTTCAACAAACAGGAAATGTTATAGTTACTAAACACACTGATATTGACAGTGCCTAAAACACAATTTTACAGATAAGAACTATTCTCTTGGTTTTTTTTTGTTTAAACTGTTTATTTGATGATGATGATGACGATGATGATGATTTAATTTGACCAGAGAGAGAGAGAAAGTGAAACAGAGAAAGCAAGCTGCCAGATCTGAAACCTGAACAGCAGTCGGCCATGTGGGAGTCCTGCCCCTTAACCACCACACCACCTGCCGGCCCCGACAAGTACCATTTCATACTGACCAAAATTAACTATTTTTTTTTAATTTGGAAAATGCTTTAATATATTTAAGCCTCCCAAGGTCAACCACATTCATAAAAATAATTATTGTATTGGATATTTAGGAAAACATTATTATATAATCATAATATCTAAGAATTGAAAAAGAATTTGATCCATCCACTCACCTGATGTGGAAGTCCCTTGCACAAATTGTATTCACCCATGTTCCACCCACACTTTCCTTGTGGTGCCAGGCAGTGCATTGATTTCCCAGGCTGCCTACCCTTGGATAGTCTTACATATAGGCAGGTCCTTTTTTTTTTCTAGTCCTCTTGTGGCCATCTATCCTCTTCTTGGCTTTCATCCTGGTAATGAAACAAAACCTGCTCCTCATGACAGCCTTTCAGAAGCTGAATTATATAAACACTGAATTTTCTCTTGGCCATACATCCCAGGTCTTTTAAGTTTTCCTTCATCAGTTTCATGTATAGATTTGACAAATCATCAGGTCATTTCATTTTTCAGACTTAAAATGCATGTGTTTGTTTGCTTTAGGTTTTTTTTTTTTTTAAGACTGTGTGTTTGGTTTCAAAGATCTTTACTACATTGTTGAACAACCTATGATGAATTTGATCAGAATAGGAAATTGATTTTAATATCATTGATGGTCTGTATTACAGTGACTGAATGACAGCTGGCACAGTGTAATAGCACGAATACAGAATTCATAAATGGGGATGCTAAGCACATGACTCATTGTAATTGGTTTGTCTGACGCTTGGACATTGCCTCCTTTCTTGCAGTAGATAAGACTCTCAGAATATCTACTTAGTAATATTTACTGCTTAGTAAATATTTATCTCTGAGACAATGGCCAGTTGTTTATTCCTCCCTGTGTAATTTTAAAATGGCGATAATTTGCACAGTTTCTAAATTAATGAAAATTAATTATATTTTACTCACCTTATTTTTTATGTCATAAGATTTAGTTGTATACATACCCTTTGACTTTTCCTTTCTGTATCATTAGAGGAACCTTGGACTATTTAATCAGTAACTCAAATCAAATTGGGGATGAGTTCTTTCCCCATAGCTTTTAATATCAATTTACCAAACATCAATTTCAAACATAAAGCAAAAAAGTATATTGGGTCCTCATTAGTTGCATTTGTAGAACCTGAACAAATCATCAGTGTTTTATTTTCAGATTTGAAATGGCTGTATTAGTTTTGGTGTTTTTTCAGGTTGGCCAGTGGTGGAATGATTAGGGTGACTTGATCGCACATGGCCAACTGTGCAGTTTGAAAGACACCAGACGCATGTGTGCATGTCCATGCTTAAAATTCCAAGAGGAGAATGGAAAAGAGGTTGTAGCATGGCTATACCTTCTTGACACTTCTTTCCTATTACCTTCTCTCTGGTGATCCACACACCTGCTAACAAATGATTTTTGAAAAAGGCAGAAAAGAAAGACTATTTTCTAAGGTTCTATGATATTAGCCTTTTCTCCATTGTGAAAAATGACTAAAGGGTATTTTTGTTGAGTCTTCTTTTTCCTCTTAAATGCTTCAGCATTTTAATCCATTTTCCTTACATACCACAGAATATGTATAGAGGTTTCTTTGAGTGTATTTTGAAATGACCAACCTAGAATAATGCAATTCAACATCGAAATTGAGAGCAGAATCCAGGTGTCCTGATCACAGTCCAGAAATACCATTCAGTCCTACAACCAAAGTGGGATCCCAAGTAACACTTGGCTTTGCATCAAGGCCTGGTCTGTTCCATAATCCACTCTACCAGTCAGGAAACAAAAGGTGAAACAGGAAGTTTCTCTTTCAAGCCAACATGTGTTCTCGTGTCCAAAAAGTTATTCTAAGCCAAAAATCTCCTCTATTTTAGATCTCATATAATTACGCATTCTTTTTGAAAGCTTTGTAAATATGGAGAAGCATTAATCATACTTGAGTGAAATAAATTTTTAAGTTCACACACATCGAAATGAGAAATAGCTTTATCTTATAAAGAATGCTATAGATACACCACCTGTTACTTCACTGAAATGTTCCTGAGTCTGGCTTTTTTGCTATTTGCATTTTTGTGCTAGAATGAAATAATTATTTATTTGATTCTCTCTGCTTTTACTTGAATTGTTTCATAATTGATAGGAAGCTGCTTTGTATATGTGCATAATGCTCATTAATATTTGATTACCCAGCCTGTGGAAACCATTCAAGTATGAAATTCAGTAAAGACTTGAAGAGGACTCAACTTATATTAGTGGACCAAATATTTCATTTTTTAATTTTTTTCCAGTTAAAGATTTTTATCGTACATATTATCATCAGACAATCCTCCATTTCTGGACTAACTATTTTCAAAACAAATTTTCCTTAAGCCTATTATTCTGAAGTGCCATTTTCTTATCTTGTTGCTAGGGGGGAAATAAGCTAAGAATACTTGTCAGGAAAAGTATTGACTTGTTCATAATGTGTCCCCAACATAAGTGTCTAAAATATACAGCCATAAAAGTTGAACTACTTCTAATTTTATTTTTATATTTCATTGTCCTATTTTATAAGATAACAACTGAAGCTGTGGAGAATATCCGTACTATAGTGTCATTAACAAGAGAAAAAGCCTTTGAGCAAATGTATGAAGAGACGCTTCAGACTCAACACAGGTGACTATGGATCCATACTGACTCCATGAAATGTGTTTTGTCCTACAAAGGCAGTCCTCCTAAAAGACTCCAGTGATTTGCTTGACAATTCATTTGTTCTGGAATCTTTCTTATAATGATTTTATAATTATGAAATCATAATTTCTTATATGACTTCACCAGCTTCACCAAGAGGAACGTAGAAGAAGAATCAAGGGCTATCAGAATTAGAATAAATATTTCAGGTCCTCTCTCATTACCATTGACTATCCACTGCTAACTCTGCACACTTCTCTTATTTTCTGAAAGAAAATTACTAAATAGCATTTAAGAAAGAAAACAAGATTGCTCAGCTCTTTCCATTAAATTTGTGAAATAATAGTTTAGATTTTTAAATGAAAATATTCACAATAAATGTTTCATTCTTTTTCATCTTAGACTGGTACTCATTTTTTAAAAGAATTATTTATTTAATTTTATTTATTATTATTATTATTATTTTTTAAATTTGCTATAGATTACATGCACTCATCAGATAGAGAGAAAGACAAATAGAAAAAAGTGAGAAAGCAAGCTCCCAGGTCCAGGACTCAGATTGCTGTTGGCCATGTGGGAATCCAGTACCTTAACCACTGTGTCACCTGCTGGTCCCTAGACCAGTCCTTCTATCACATTGATTTAGTAACACTTTTTATATCACTTTATCAGAGAGATAGCTTTGTATTCTTTTGCACTCATACTTGCTGTTGATACAACCCAAATAATTTCCACTATTTACTCTATTTACAAAAGATTATGATAATTAGAGACTAATTCTAAATACCTCTAAACCTACCACTTGAATTCTTATATTAGAATTCATAGACTTGGTCCATTCATTGGAAAATATATAGGAAATTTTCTTACACTGAACTGTAGAGTAAATAGCTATAGAGAAATATCTACTTTCTCTATACTAATTCTCAATATATTTTCTCTATAATAATCCTCAATAGTAAAAAAAGAAAAGTTTTCTCTTTAATCCTTAGAAGAATGGCTGGTCACTAAATCATAACATTTCAAAGTCCTCTATATTGGTTACATTTATTAAATTGACCTTGCTGTAACTCATGCCCCACTGTTTGGTAAATTTTGTGCATTTCAGAAATGCCTTGAAGAAAGCACAGATCATTGGAAGCTGTTATGCATTCAGCCATGCCTTTGTATATTTTGCCTACGCAGCAGGATTTCGATTTGGAATCTATTTGATTCAAGCTGGACGAATGACCCCAGAGGGCATGTTCGTGTAAGTTGCATAAATATCACCCTGTTGAGTGGGTCACATACTTACCAACCAAAAAGATGTCTAGTATATAGCAGATTATCATTTAAATCACATAGGTGAGAAAGGCATGCTTGCAAAATTTTAAAAATATATATTTCTTATTTTGTTTGTACTTTTTTAAAGAATTATTTATTTATTTAATTCCATTTGTTATTATTATCTTTTTTTATTATCGTTTTTAAGAGAGAGAGAGAGAGAGAAAGGGAAAGCGAGAAAGCAAGCTGCCAGGTCCAGGACTCGAACCGCAGTTGGCCATGTGTGAATCCAGTGCCTTTATCCACCACACCACCTGCAGGTCCTTGTATTTTATTTTTAATTGACAAATAATAATTGTAAATATATATTTATGGGGTACAATATGATAGTTGATATATATTTACATTGTGAAATGATTAAGTCAGGCTAATTCTTTTGTTATGTAATATCTATAAGAAGTACAGTATAGCTGATAAAATACTGATATAATACGAGTACCCTGAGTTAAACTCCCAAATAAATTGCTCCCTGCTTCAGTTTACTGGAGTATGAGAATATAGGGAGAAATATGCCTTCTCGTCATCATTCCTCAGAGAGTTTGTGAGACTTCATGGAAGTCATGGTGTGGAGATGACTTTTTTTACATATGAATGCAAATCAGGGAGGCTGAGTTTTCTGTTCAACAAGTACTCCAGAAAAAAATACATATAAATGAATGTTCCCTTCAAACAAATCACATTTGGAATTGATCAATTGAACAATGCTGCTTGTTCCCAAAGCATTGGATCTATTTTGGAATTCTGTTCACATAATTAGGAATTTCTTTTACTTATAAGAACACCTAGTTCAACTGCTAGAGTTTGAAAAATTAATTTTGAGTGTTAATTCTGAGCTGCCTAAGTCTAAAATGTCAGCAGTGTTGCTAATCTCCCTCATAAATGTTGTTAAAACAGTTAGAGCTAGGGAAATCCATATAATATTTGATTCAGAAAAATAAAATTTTGTGGGTTTATTTTTAGAGGGTGATTTTTGCTATAGGGTGCATGTGCTCACTGGAGGGACAGAGACAAAGAAACAGAAAGTGAGAAACCACCACCACCACCCCCCAAGGGTGATATCAACACCTCAGTCCCTTTCTCTTCCATTCTCCTCTCTGGTTTTTTGGCACACTCACACACATTTGGTATGAGTATGAAGCCGCCGGGTCCAGGACTTGAACCATGCTCAACTATGTGGGAGTCTAACGACACCATTATGCCATCTGCTAGTCCCAGTTTTTGTTTGTTTGTTTGTTTGTTTGTTTGTTTTAAACAAGTCTACTAAAACATGTGTAGCCAAAAAAGTATCAGCCTCATCTATACATTGATCTGGAAGATCATGCCTGCTCCTAAAGAGGCTTCACTTAGCAAAACATGCTGGAAGTCTGTGTGTTTTGCGAAGTGGTACCGAGACTTGGGACATTCCTTTGACTTCCCTCACTTGTGGCACATATTTGTACTTCAAGGATATGTTCAGTTGAAGAAGTGGCCAAAGGTCATTGAAAGCAATAATTTCAAATAACTTGGAATAATTTTTAGAATCTATTCACTTGAAAAATTTATTTTTTTCAAGAGAGAGAATGTGTGTGCTTACTAGAGAGACAAAGCACCCTCCAGTGGGTCATGGTCACACCACAATCCTTTTTTCTTCATTTCTCCATCCTGTCAGGATTTAATATATAGACACACCTATCCAGCATGTTTATTTTTTTCTTAAGAGAGATTTTTGCTATAGGGCATGTGCGTTCACTGGAGAGACAGAGAGACAGAAAGCAAGAAATCACCCCCCGGGGGGATGGCCATGCCACAATCCCTTCTCTTTCACTTTCCTCCTGTGATCTCGGGCACACACACACATGTGCCCAAAGTGAGTTTGAAGACACTGGGCCTGGGACTAGAACCGTTGTCTACTACATGAGAGTCCAGCGATATAGCCATTACACCATTGCTGGTCCCCATCCCCCCAGCATGTTTTTTAAATTGCTTCGGCTAGGATTTTGAACCATGCTTGACCATGTGGGATCTGGCTATCTTAATCATTGTACTGTGGGCCAACCCTGCATGTATTTATTTATTATTAACTAAGATCCCAGGGTATTTTCTTACTAGGCACTCATAAGAAAGCATTCCCACAGTTCACCAACCCAGTATTCCTGAATCTTACATGACTTTAAATCCACTTAGCAGTTACCTCAAAGTAGATATCCTTGTAAAGTGGGACATCTGTATTTACAATTTCAGCAGAAGCCACAGGCTCTGTTCCTCCCTCCCTTCTCTTATTCTCTAACAGTGTGCAGTATTGTCTGTGAGAACCTACAAGTCACAGTTACAACATTTAGCCTTGGGCTTTATTCCGATTACCAAGAAAAGAAACGTGGAATCATATAAATTAATTTATTCAGCTCACTGGCCCTGTTAAATTGGCCAGTTTCCCTTGCTTCTAATGTAATCTAGGCACTCCTAAGCTTAGAAATTGGTTATATTCCAGAAGTTTGCTTGCAAGATAATTGCCTGAAACAAAGCACGTTGGGATTCCCTAAACTCACGTTACTCTAAACTTTCTGCAGGCTTCTGACATCCCCAGGTCCCCATTCCTTCGGAATAACTGATCTTGGCTATTATTAAAAAACAAACCAATTAATACTCCCATGCTTGGGACCAGCAGGTGGCGCAATAGTTAAGGCAGTGGACACTTCCAAATGGCCAACTACGCTTCGAGTCCCAGATCCAGAGGCTTGCTTTCTTTCTCACATTCTCTCTCTCTCTCTCTCTCTCTCTCTCTGTCTCTCTCTCTCTGGTCAAAATAAAATAAATGAATGAATAAATAAAATTAAATAATTATTAAAATAAAAAAAAACTACTTAAACACTCCAAACTAATGTGGGATGTGATGTCTAGTGACTATAAACTCTCATGGAAGAACTTTTCTCTCTTCTCTTATCAATTTCTCTGTCACTACTTTCTTTGCTTTATAATCACCTACATTAAGAAAAAGAAAGAAACTCTTCCATGACCGAAATCCCTTCTATCTTCTTGTAATATGTCTGCTCGCATTATCAGCAGAACAAATTCCAGAAGGTTAGCTGTTCTTGTTCTCTACACTTTCTCATCTCCAGTCTCTCTGAAACCCGTCTTGGTCAAGCCTTAATTTTCATCAGGCCACTAGAAAGATTCATTACCAAAGTCACCACTGACTTTCATCTCACCCACCCAGACTCAGTCACCCAATTCCCCGGTCTCCAAGCTCCTCTAATTTGGCCTCTCTGTAGCAGGTGACACCTATTTCCTAAAACCGTTTTTTCTCTAGGCCTCTCTAGGCCTTTCTCCTTTGTCATTGGTCCTTTTCCTCTATTTCCTTTACCGGCTCCTTTGTCTATTAGAGAGCTTTGGAGCTCTCCGATCTTTCATATGCACACCGTCTTCGGTGATTTCACCTGCGTGCTCTCGTTGGTGATTTCATTTTATCTGATGGCTTTAAATACCACCTGTGTCCTGATCTGTGTATTTCCAACCTTGAACACTGGAGTCTTATTCAGCTACCTACTGGATATCTCCACTGGGATATCTCATGATACCTTAATGTGACCAAACCAGAACTCAAGATTGTCCTCCCCAAGAGTTCTTCTCCCCATCTTAGTCAATAGCACCCACCACCAGCCATGCAGTGGCTCAGCCCATAAATCCAGTAGTCACCTGTTGCTTCTCTTGCCCTCACCCTCCACTTAGTCCTGACTGCTCTAATTCCAAAATACTTCCCACTCTCTCCACCCATGTTATCCTCACCCAGCCTTCTGCCTCTCCTGAATGAACCACTGCAACAACCTTCTCACTGATGTCCGTGTTCCTGCCCTTGCTGCCCTAAAATCCACACAGCAACCAGGATAATCTTCTAAAGCACATGCTTGTGCCAACCCATAGCAAGGTGGTTAAAGGGGCTGGATCCCACATGGCCAACTGGGTGGTTCAAGTTCTGGACTATTAGCTTGAGGTACATGCTAGCTGCATGTGTGTGTGCCCAAAATCCTGAAAGAAGAGAGAACTGGAAGAGGAGAGATTGTGTCGTAACCATTCCACAGGTGGGATGTTTTCTCATTTACCTTCTCTCTCTCTCTCTCTCTCTCTCTCTCTCTCTCTCTCTCTCTCTCTCTCCAGTGAATATATGCACCCTCCAGCAATTTTTATTTATTTAAAAATAAAGCATATACTTAGTTGCATCACTTTGTTGAAATATTGTAATGACTTCCCATTGAAATTCAGGACAGAAACCAGCAGTTGGCATATGGCTATGTCACTGAACTCCCATGTAGTCCACTGTGGTTCGAGTCCCAGACCCAGTGACTTGAACTTGTGCCGGGCGCGTGTGCCTGCATGCCCAAGATCCCTAGTGGAGAAGGGATTGCAACATGGCCATCCCCCCGGGGGGTCATATCTCACTTTCTGTCTCTCTGTCTGTCTGTCTTTTTGGCAAGTGCACGTGCCCTATAGCAAAAAAATCTCTCAAAAAAAAAAAAAAGAAAAAGAAAAAAAAAAGAAAGAAAGGAAGGAAAGGAAAGGAAAAGGAAAAGAAAAAGAAAAAAAGAAAAAGAAAGAAATTCTGGGCAAATTCCTTACCATGACCTGAAATCCCTTCAGGGTGGGGCCTCTGCCTTCCTTTCCAGCTTCATTCCCCACTCTCCTTTGTGAACTGCATGTCAGCCACACTTGCTGTTTCTGTCCCTAGTAATCCCCATCTCAGTGCCTTTGCACTTGTTCTTCACTCTGCCTGGAATGGTCATTTCCCAGGTCTTTGCCTGACTGCCTCCTTTTTATCACCAGGCTTCCATTCCTAAATCTGCTCCTAAGAGGGACACTCACTCAAGGCCCAAAGTAATCTCCCCACTCTCCTCTCCTCTTCACTCTCTTTCCCATTACCATGTTTTATTTTGTTTATGAAACTTACCACTATATGAAATTGTTTCTTTTGTCTCTGTGTTTATTGAGACTGAAGGCAGGCCTTATCTTGTTCACTGATGTTTCCCAAGGCCAAACACAAAAGGCTGCTACATAGCAGCACACATTACTTAATGAATGAATGACTGAGTCAAAAATAAAAGGGAGTGGACTGACTCCATGGCTTGGTGGTTAAGGAAGCTGGATTCCATATGGCCAACCCCGCAGTTGGAGTCCTTGACCTGGTGGCTTGAGAAAAGCACTGGGCTTGTGTCTGTGTGTGCATGCCCAAAATTGTGACAAGATAGAGAAATGGAGGGGAAGAGATTGCAATGTGACCATGCCTCAATGGGGGTTGTTTTTTCCCTCTATCTCTCTCCATCTCTCTCTCTCTCTCTCTCTCTCTCTCTCTCTCTCTCTCTCTGTCAAGAGTACACCCTTGCTGACAAAACTTAAAAATAAATAAATAAACAAATAAAGGGGGAAATTTAACATGGTACACAATTAGGAAACCCAGTCATTCCTGGAAATGTGCCTCCAGAATCAACTTCATAGTACTCCTATTTTTCATGGATTCTTCTTGCTTTCTTCCCTTCCACATCCATATATCCAATTGCTTTGACAAGAAAACTCACCCTAAGTCAAGAACAACCATATATATAAAAATATCATGTATGTAATTAGGAATCCACATGTACATACTGAGATTTCTTTAGGTTAAAACTAAACAAAGAGCTTTCTTAAAGAATTATACAACCTCAAAATTATGCCCCTTATTTTTAATTTTTAAAATTTCACCAAAGGGCACATCCACTGGGAGGCCTGGGTTCAGGTTCCAGTCCAACCTAAATAGGTCAGGTATAGTAGCTTGCACATATGATCCTACATGGTCGGGAGATTACTGCTGGGGCATCAAGATGA
Organism: Tupaia tana; assembly: GCA_026018925.1. NCBI lineage: Eukaryota > Metazoa > Chordata > Mammalia > Scandentia > Tupaiidae > Tupaia > Tupaia tana. The sequence goes on from JAKSZU010000003.1 coordinate 87,088,710, forward strand.
GACCCTTCTTTTTATTTTTAGAGAATTATTTTATGTAACTTTATTTATTTTTCTTTTTAAAATTTGACCAGAGAGAGAGAGAGGAAAAGTGAGAAAGCAGGCTGCCAAGTCTGGGACCTGAATCGTGGTCAGCCATGTGAGAGTCCAGCGCCCCAACCACCATGCTACCTGCTGGCCCCAGCAGTTTGCTAGCTCATTTTCCCTTTCTCCATCTCTCTCTGACAAAATATAAATATTAAAACAACAAATAAAATAAATAATTTTTTAAATATCTTTTTTCTCCATTTCTCATTAGAAACAAAAAAATATATAGGGCCAGTAGGTGGCATGGAAGTTAAGGCACTGGATCCCACATGGCCAACTTTGTGGTTAGAGTTCTGGACCTAGGAGCTTGAAAAACATGCCAGGCACATGAGCATGTGTGCCCAAAATCCTAGAAGAGAATGGAGGAGAAGGGATTGTGGCATGGCCACCGCCTTGAGGAGGGGAGTGAGTTTTTAATTTCCCTCTCTCTCTGTCTCTGGCAAGTCCACATGCTCTATGGCAAAAATATAAAAAATAAATAAACAAATAAAACCCCAATGAGTTCTTGATAGGAAATCACATTAGATTTTCAATATTAAATGATCAAAATAGCAACATAGATAGGTTTCCAATGAATAGTTGATTGATACATTGAAATAATGAAGATGGAAAGAAACAAGCTAGGCCTCTAACATCTTTGCTGTAGGCAACTGAGCAGCCATCTGACTATTAAGTGCCATGGTGACAATTAGGAAAGCAATCTTAGCCAAAACAGAGAAAACAGGAATGTCTTCTTTTCCCATTCACTGCCTTGGCAGCCACCCAGTTTCTGCCTGCCTCCTCCCCAGGGACGGAGGACAAGATAAGGAGACTAGATTAACCACTAAAGGGATCTGAAAGAGAGAAGTCGAGGGTGAGTTGTAATCTAAGGCCCCAAAGATTCCAAAATGGGGAACAAGTGGTAACAAACCCCAAAACATAGGGAGAGACTGTTCCTGTCAGCTTTCTACTGCAAAGAGCACAGTGTACAGAAACCGCAGAAAAGAAGGAGGCTCATATTCCAACCTTACAGTGGTGTAGCCGTGCAACCCTGGAAAGTTTGCATAATTTGCTGAAGTCTTCTTATTTGTTAGGTGATAAATAGTTCCTTCTCTGGCCCAGACTAGTAGCAAACTAAACTACGGTGCTGGAAGCCACATGGCTGACTACAGGTTCAAGTCCCTGGGTGAGCTTGAAAACACACCAGGTGTGTGTGTGTGTGTGTGTGTGTGTGTGTGTGTGTGTACCCAAGATCCTAGCAAACTGGAGGGCCAGGGAAAGAAAGGGGATCATGGCATGAGACCACCGCCCCCCATCAAGGGTTCGTCTCTCTTTCTCTCTCTCATATTCTCATTTTCTCCTGAACAAACACTATCATGGATAAAATTAACTTCTTAAAAAGGGCAGGGTTGCCAGCAGGTGATATGGAGATTAAGGCAGTGGATCCCACACGGCTGACTGAGCAGTTCAAGTCCTGGATCTGGCAGCTTGAAAAGTCACACCAGGCACATGTGCATATGTGCCCAAGATCTACAAAGGAAAATGGAGGAGAAGAGATTGTAGCATGGCCACATGCTACAATTATCCCTAGGGGATAATTTTTCACTTTCTCTCTCTCTTTCTCTCTCTATAGCAAGCACACATACCCTTTAGCAAAAACTTAAGGGGGGGTGGGGGGAGGGATGGGCCAGCAGGTAGCTTGGTAGTTAAAGAGCTAGATCCCACATGGCCAACTCTGTGGCTCAAGTCCCAGACCTAGTGGCCTGAAAAGTATGCCGGGTATGTGTGCATGCATGCCCAAAATCCTGCGAGGAGAATGGAAGAGAAGGGATTGCAGTGTGGCCATCCTCCCTTGGGGATGATTTCTCACTTTCCCTCTCTTTCTGTCTCTCTCCAGTGAGTGCATGCACCCTATGGCAAAAAAAAAAAAAAAAAAAAAAAAAAAAAAAAAAAAAAAAAAATCTAGAAAAGGGAGAGGTGCAGAGATTCCTACTCTACATAGCTCCTAGATGGTCAAATGGTACAATGTGTATGAAAACATTCTATAAGACCCAAAGTACCAAATAAATGTAAGTTGCTTATTTTTTCTTCTCCCATCTTTGGAGGAAATTACTTTGGGTGAGAGGAAGAGGACCTCTGGGTTGTACATGGATGATGGGGGGAATTATGAGCATGGGAATGATTTTAATGACTTCCTCTGAAAGGAAGGATATCCTGCTTTCCAGTCAAGGGAGAAACTTCCTGAGTGGGGACTTTGAAAGTTGTAATTTGACCTGCTGTGCTAATTTATTTCTACAGAAGTGTGAGAGTTTATTTTCTAACAGAAAATGTGCTATTACTTTCACTTAAGTGAGAAGAAAAATAACAATTCACATTCATTGAGCACTTACTATGTTGCAGGCACTGTACTAAGCACTGTACATTATTTATGTATATAATTCTCACAACAACCCTACAAGATATAGATATTTTTGTTTTCTCCCATTTGCTAATAAAGAAATAGAAACACAGAGAAGTTAAGTAATATTCCCAAGGTCACCGGGCTTCAGAGCCACTATACTTCCTCTTAGGATAAGTCATCAAAGGTCTACAAACTAGATATGGGAGCAGAATTCAGAGGAGATAAGTAGATCTGAACTAATAACTTGCAAAGTATTCTTGTTTGGATCAGTTGTGTTAAAACTAGTATTATTCAGTTCTATGCTTTTTCATGCATTGTTCCTAGCTACAGGATCTTCTTAAAATTCCAGTTTTATCTCAACAGTAATGATAGGCAAGGGGATTTCCCCACTGCTCAGAGGTGCTCGGAAGGCTCAGTCAGTGCTCTTCCTTCTCTACCGAAACCTTGCTTCTTGCTCTGCTCTCCATGCTTTAGGTCATTTACCTCCCACAGACAAGTTCTTTTTTTTGTTTTAAAGAATTATTTTATTAAACTTTACTTATTTATTTTTTTAATTTGATCATAGAGGGATGTATGTATGTATGTATATGTATGAATATATATATATATACACACACACACACACACACACACACACACATATATATATATATATATATAGAGAGAGAGAGAGAGAGAGAGAAAGTGAGAAGCAAACTGCCAGCTCCAGGACTCAAACCGCGGTCAGCCATGTGGGAATCCAGTATCTAACCACTGCCGGCCCCCAAGTTCCAAATCAAAGGCTCTTCTCCCCTTCTTGGTCATATCTCCACTTTAGGAGGGTCCTAACATGTACATTCACCCCTGGAGATTTATATTTAATGCTTAAAATTTACTTTAATGGAATAATTTTAGGACCTGTAAATATTTGGGGATACCTCAAATCCCAAGAGCTGTTTTTTCAATTTTGAGTTCTGAGAAGCCTCTGCTTCTTTGAGGCTGGAATCCAGATCAGATCTCCTGACTCAAAATGCAATTATCTTCCCACCTCACGTGCTGGGTCTTCGATCAGACTTAGGCTTAAGTTTTAACCAGTTTGATTTTTTTGGCATTAAAAACAAATTTTAAGGGTTAGCTTGCAGCCTGCTGGTTGGGGCAGCTGGATCCCACACAGCCAGCCGCGAAGATGGAGTCCTGAACCCAGCAACTTAAAATACATGCTGGACCCACGTGCATGTATGCCCAAAATCCCAAAAGGAGGGGAAGATGGAGAAGGGATTGTGGCATGACCAATCCTTATGGGAGGTGCTTTCTTGCTCATTCTCTCTTTCTCTCTCTCTGGCAAGCACACAGACCATCTAGCAAATAAAAAAAAATTAAATTAAATGAGAAAGTCTCTATGTTACCTAAACTCAGTAACCATTTCTGATGTTTATAGCTGTTTATCAAGTATCGTGAATGGTACTTTGAGCTTTAAACAACTTCTGCAAATATTAGTACTGAGAATGCCTTGATATTACAGAACTAGTGACTACAATACTTTCAACATCATACATCCCAGTAAACTGGTTGTTCTGTATTTTATATTGTGTTTGATATTTGTAAAGCCAAGAAGGTTCAGGATCTGAGGTCTAGGTCAATGAGATGACGTGGACATCCACCCTTTGGTAGGTCCCAGAGAGGGAAAAATTTACAAGGAGCCCAGACGTGTTTATCTTGCTGTGATCCAGCCAGGCAAACAAGCACCTGGGTTCTGTGACGTCCTTTTATTGCCTAATGTTTAAATATTGCCAGTGGAACTTGTCCAGTTTTAACTGACTTATACTTAGCTCTGTTGCTGAGATGCATTGTTTTCATTCCAGTATAGTATTTTTATATCTAAAATGAAATAGAAAATGAAAGGAAAATATTTCAGTCATGGTCATGTGATATGCTACAATTCTGTAAATAGTCTGTATGCCTCCAAACATTATTTGCTTACTTACCATTTTATAATTAACAGATTTTAAAACTGAGATCATAATCTATAACAAACCTAAAAGATCAAAGCTCTTCTTCCAGTCTTAGCTAAGGTGTATTTTAGTTAGATCAAGTTTTGGGGCTTTAAGAAAATACAATCCCCATGCTTTGCTTTCTAAATTGTGTAATACATCAGGCAGATAACCAATCACCTAGCTTCAGTTATCTGTTCTAACTACATTCTATGCAACAAAAAGAAAGGAAAGAAAAACAGTCATATCATATCTACTGTGTAAATTCAGATCTCATTATTCTATTGTCAATTGAATTCTCTGTCAAATCACAACTCTTACATTAAGGTGGCTAAGAAGCTTTATATTCACTAGATGGGGCCTTTGATCTATGTCTCTAATTGGAAGAGAAAATTTTTAAGATTACTCAAGCTCCGAAGATTATTTTGGTGAACAGAATAAGCAATGGTTAACATGTAGTAGAAAATTTTACAAAAAGATACCAGTTCAATCTTCCATATTTGTCCACTTTGTATCAAATGTCAGGGCCTGCCTGTGAAAGACAGGTATTATTTGTCCCCTCTTAATATACACCAAATATCTGCACTCTATGGCAGAAACTGGAAGATTGGAAAGTACAACAGCAGGGAGGGCACCTGAAATACTAGAGACAGTATAGGAGGAGGTGGGTAGTGGGAGTGGAAAAGAGGGGACAGGGAAAAAGGCATTTAACGGAAACGAAAATGAAAAGTAAACTGTTGATGATAATGTATATGGTAACTATGACTTGACTAATAAGCACTGTATTCATGCTGGGAAAACCATTTTGTACACTGTAAAGATGTAAAGTGATTAAATAGGAAGAAACAATTTAAAATAGTTAACTGTTGTTGGGCCTTCTGCATGAGTGTTTCTCTCTGTGCCAGAGGTTATATTCCTGGCCCACTTTTACCTTTACTTTTAGAGATCCACTATTTTAAAATTGAACTGTGATTCAAATGTTCTTACTTTGACAGAGTTTTTACTGCAATTGCATATGGAGCCATGGCCATTGGAGAAGCACTTGTTTTGGCGCCTGAATATTCCAAAGCCAAATCTGGGGCTGCACATCTGTTTGCTTTGTTGGAAAAGAAACCAACGATAGACATCCACAGTCAAGAAGGGAAAAAACCAGTAAGCCCAGCTATGATTTTAAATCTTTGCTTATTACATTAAGGCATTATTGGTAACTTTGCAAAAACATAGCACTATAATAACATAAAGAGTCAAGGGTCAGCCAGTGGCACCGCAGCTGAGGTGGCTGGTTCTCACATGGCCAGCTGCATAGTTTGGGTTCCAGATCTGGCAGCTTGAGAAGCACACTGAGCACATGAGCCTGGTGCCCAAAAATGCCAAAAAAAGGAAGAAATGGAGGACTGTGGGATGGCCATCTCCCCTGGGTTATGTTTCCTCACTTTCTTTCTCTCTCTCTCTCTCTCTCTCTCTCTCTCCCTCCAGCAAGTACATATGCTCTATGGTAAACAAACAAACAAACAAAACAAAACAAAACAAAATGTATGTATATATATATATATATATATATATAGAGAGAGAGAGAGAGAGAGAGAGAGAACTGACTTCAGTTTATTTGCCTGATGCTGTGAGATTTTTTTATTAAAGAATTATTTATTTTATTGTACTTATTTATTTTTCAGTTTCACTATAGGGCACATGCACTAACCAGAGAGAGAGAGAGAAAAAGTGAGGAGGCAAACTGCCAGGTCCAAGACTTGAACTGCAGTTGACCATGTGGGAGTCCAGCGCCATCATGCCACCCACTGGCCCACCATGAGATTTCTTTAAACAAAGGATTAATTCCTATAATGATTTTTATTTTGACAGTCAAAGTTAAAACTTTTGTCTTAAATGAAGACAAAGTCTTAAATGAGATTTACATTAGGGTTTATGTATTTTTTTTCTTCAATAATACACACAAAGTGAATAATGTCCTGCTGCTTCAGACACTGTTTTTCATGGGAAATATATCTACAAACAATATATTTAGGAAAAGAGGAACTATGCTCACTAAATTTTGTCACATACACAAATTTAGTTATAAACTCTAAAGACTGAAAATATTGAAAGGAAATAATAGAGCCCAGCCAAAGTGGCACAGGCAGTATGGTGCTAGAGCCACATGAAAAGTGTGGGTTCAGGTCCCAAGTCAACTGCACATGCTGGGCATGCCCAAATCACCTGTGACCCTGGCCCGTTGGGAGCCTAGAAAGGTGAGAAGACCTCGTCAAGGTCTCACTTGCTTTCTCTCTCCTTCCCCTCATATCCTCTCTCAAGAAATAGATGAACTTTTTTAAAAAGAAAGTGAGATAATAGATTGTATAATTTGAAAATATGCCTCTCAGTGATTGTCTTATACTTTAAATACATATTTGATTTTAATACCTTTCTAGATATTTTTTAACGTTTATAAAGGATTATTTAGTTATTTAATTTCTTTTTTATTTTTAATTTGAGAGACTTTTCTGCTATAGGGCATGTGTGCTCACCAGAGAGACAGAAAGAGAGACAGAGATGGAAAGTGAGAAATCCAGGACTCGAACCGTGTTTGGCCATGTGGGAGCCCAGTGACATAACTGCTATGACATCTGTTAGTCCCCTTATTATTATTTTTAATTTGACCAGAGAGAGACAGAAAGAGAGAAAAAGGAAAAGTGAGAAAGCGAGCTGCCAGGTCTAGGATTCAAACTGCAGTTGGCCATTTGGGAGTCCAGTGCCTTAATTACTATGCCACCTGCCAGTGCAAACAAAGCAAACACTTCTAAATATCACTCTCTCTGCCTTTAAAAATTAAAATTGGGTCACATAAAATTGGCAAATACTGATAAGTATTGAATCTAAGTGATAGGCATCTGGAAATGCATCCATTACATTTTTCTCTCTACTTTATGTGTGTTTGAAATATTCTATAATAAATACAATTAGAAATTACAAGAATAAGTTTTTAATTTTTAAAAAAGAATTATTTTATTTAACCTTATTCATCATCATCATTATTATTTTTTTAATTTGACCAGAGAGATACAGAATGGGAGGGAAAGTAAGAAAGCAAGCCTCCAGGTCTGGGACTCAAACCGCAGTCAGCCATGTGGAAGTCTAGCGCCTTGACCACCATGCAACCTGCCAGCCCAACAAGAATAATTTTTTTAAAGAATTATTTTATTTAGGGACCAGCAGTTAGCGTAATGGTTATGTTGCTGGACTCCCACGTAGTAGACCGCGGTTCGAGTCCCGGACCCAGTGGCTTAAACTCACGCCGGGCGCGTGTGCGTGCGTGCCCAAGATCCCGAGAGGAGAATGGAGGAGAAGGGATGGCGGCGTGGCCATCCCCCCTGGGGGGTGATTTCTCGCTTTCTATCTCTCTCTGTCTGGCGAGTGCACGCGCCCTATAGCAAAAACCTCTCCAAAAAAAAAAAAAAAAGAATTATTTTATTTAACTTTATTTAAGAGACGGAGGTAGGGAGAGAAAAAGAGAGAGAGAAGAGAGAAACTGAGAAAGCAAGCCTCCAGGTCCAGGACTCAAACTGTGGTTGGCCATGTGGGAGTCTAGCACTGTTAACCACCATGCTACCTGCTGCCCTCTCCCCACAAGAATAAATTTTAAGGGGCCAGGAGATGGTGTAGCAGTTACATAGCCAAACTCCCACATGGCTGACCGTTGTTCAAGTCCCAGGCCCAGTGGTTTCAAACTCACACCAGGCACACGTGCATGCATGCCCAAGATTCTGGGAGAAGAATAGAAGAGAAGTGATTGTGGCATGGCCATCCCTTGGGGAAGGTGATTTCTCACTTTCTGTCTCTCTCTGTCTCTTTGGTGAGCACATGCAAAATATCCTCCAAAAACAATAAATAAATAAATAAATTTTAAAATGCTTAAAGTCTAAACTTTTTAAAAATTATTTTATTTAACTTTATTTATTATTATTATTATTTTCCAGTTTGATGGGGGGGAGTGAGAAAGCAAGCCACCAGGTTGAGGACTTAAACCACAGTCAACCATATGAGAGTCCAGCACCTTTAACCACCACACCACCTGCTGGCCCCATAAACTTTTTTTGAGAGAGAGTTTTTTTTTTTTTTTTTTTTTTTTTTTTTTTACTATGGGATGTGTGCACTCACCAGAGAGACAGAGAGAGAAAGCAAGAAATCACCCCCTGGGGAGATGGCCACACTGCAGTCCCTTCTCCATTCTCTTCTCAGGATTTTGGGCACGCATGCACACGAGCCAGAATGAATTTCAAGCTGCTGAATACAGGACTCGAACTGCAATTCAGTCATGTGGGATTCCAGTGCCTTAACCACTATGCCACCTGCTTGCCCCAAGTCCATACCTTTTTTGAAGGACCAGAGTATGCACAGAAATAACTATACTTTTTGTTTTTCTATGTTATTCTGGGCTTTATAAAAAAAACTTATTTGCACAAATAATATGCATATATGTTTAAGGGGGCAAAATGAGAAACATTAGAAGAACTGAAAGTAAACTTAATATTGGCTATATTTACAACTTAGCATATATTCTTCCTTCCAGATATTTCTTTTTCTAGAACTCCTGTTTTGTAAAAGAGAATTATTTCATTTTATTTATTACCAATTTTTTTTTTTTTTAATTTGCTACAGAGCACATGCATTCACCAGAAAGAGAGAGCAAGCCGCCAGGTCCGAGACTCAAACCACAGCTGGCCATGTGGGATTCCAGCACCTTAACCACCATGCTACCTGCCGGCCCGCAAGTTCAGCTCTTTATTGAACATGTTACAAAAGAGATTTAGTCAAAAAGACCAAAGCGCATGTCATCATCAGCTCCTTCAGATTTTTCTTTCTTTGCTTCTGCTTTTTTCTTTTTAGCTGGGGCAGCAGCAGCAGCAGGGGGGACTGGACCTCCTATAGGTGCTGCCCACCAGCCCCTACAGTGCAGATGAGGCTTCCAATGTTGACACTGGCCAGGGCCTTCGCAAACAAGCCTGGCCAGAAAGGTTCTACATTTACACCAGCTGCTTTAATGAGAGCATTAATCTTATTCTCCATGAGGTCACCTCAGCATAGCGCAGCATGAGGAGCAAAAGGATGCTGGTGAGCCCAGAAACGGAGACCATGGTGAGGACAGGCACAGAGCCAGCTCTGCCAACACGGCACTAGTCACCGGATGAAGTGAGGGCCTTACCCCAACGCGGCCTTATCTTCCTTGGAAAGACCGAGCACCTTGGCATCAGCTGAGCAAAGGGGCCCAAATAAGAATTTTTTAAAGATGAAGTTATTCAGAACAAGTGGTCAAAGATGCAGCTTGGGGAACCAGCAGTTAGCGTAATGGCTATGTTGCTGGACTCCCACGTAGTCGACCGTGGTTCGCGTCCTGGACCCGGTGGCTTAAAACTCATGCCGGGTGCGTGTGCGTGCGTGCCCAAGACCCCGAGAGGAGAATGGAGGAGAAGGGATTGCGGCGTGGCCATTCCCTCTGGGGGGTGATTTCTCGCTTTCTGTCTCTCTGTCTCTCTCTGTCTGTCTGGCGAGCGCATGCGCCCTATAGCAAAAACCTCTCCAAAAAAAAAAAAAAAAAAAAAAAAGATGCAGCCTGCAGAGCAAATTTGTGTCTGTGCAGCGAAGTTGGAGGAAGCTAGTAAATTTTAGGGACTTGGTGAAGTCCAGCAGGGAATGTAACAAGAAACACAGATATAAAAACCTAAACAACAGTGATAGAAGACAGTCTATAGTCAGGTACTCTACAGAGATGGACATAACCTTTAAAATTAAAATGATTGTACAGGGGACCAGCAGGTGGCATGGTGGTTAAGGTGCTGGACACTCCCACATGGCTGACCACGGTTCAAGTCCTGGACCTAGTAGCTTGCTTTCTCACTTTCCCTCTCTGTCTCTCTCTCTCTGGTCAAATTAAAAAATGAATGAATGAATAAAATAAAAATTAAAAAATTAAAAAAATAAAAATTAAAAAATAAATAAATAAAATGATTGTACAAACACAACTGGTTTCAGAAGGGCTTAGCGAACATGCTGCAATGTGTTTGAATCTTTCTAAGTCACCCTGCCAAGCACTGCCGACTTCCTTTCACAGGACACATGTGAAGGGAGTTTAGAGTTCCGAGACGTCTCTTTCTTCTATCCATGTCGCCCTGATGTGTTCATACTTCAGGGCTTGTCCCTCAGTATTGAGAAAGGGAAGACAGTAGCCTTCGTTGGAAGCAGTGGCTGCGGGAAAAGCACTTCTGTTCACCTTCTGCAGAGATTTTATGACCCAGTGAAAGGACAAGTGGTAAGATTGAATTTATATACCCCTAGTCTGGGGTTAGTGGGACTATTCTTTTTTGTCTGTTTTGCTAGAGATGCATGTGCTGGACAGAGAAGGAGGGAGAGGAGAAAGCACCTCATGGGCCATGGTCATGTCGGAACCCCTTCTCCTACATTTCTTCTTCCTTTCAGGCAACTCAGCGTCCCTGTGTGTCAGTTTTCTGGCTTTCGTTTGTTCTTTAAACACACCTGTGAGCCTTTTTGCTTGTCCTCTGCCTGGAAAGTTCTTACTGCAGCTTCTTTACCAGCTCCTTCTCATCATTTATGTCCTGGTTCAAATATTCTTTCCTTAAGGCCTTCTTAGACAACTCTGAGAAAAATAAACGCACACCCTTGCCTACTCCCTCCTCATCGCCTGAGGCGCTTTCCATCCTATTAACCTGACTTCATGGCACTTTGCTTATCTGAGTTTATTGAGTCGTTTGTTAGTGTGTTGTTGCCGGTCTCTCTCTGCAAGAATATAAGCTACAGGAGGGCAAGAACTCTGTCTTATTTACCACTATTTCCCCAGTACCTCAAGAGTCCCATCACACAGTAGGCTTGCTCATCAAATATCAGTTGAGACGCAGCCTGGTGGTGCGGTGGTAGCAAACTGAACTGTGGTGTGGGAAGCCACATGACTGACCATGGGCTCAGATCCTCCTCTGGTTAGCCTGAAAACATGTCAAGAACAGCTGCAAGTGCCCAAGACCCTGATGAGCTGGAGTGCTACAGGAAGTGGATCACAGCGTGCTGAGCCCCTGTAGACAGTGCTTTTCTTTCTCTCACTTTCCCATCCTAGTGCAAATTTGTGTGCTCTCCATCATGAATTTTGAAAATGTATATACAATATATAATTTTCTATATACATATATGTGTGTATATACACATATGTGTATATACATATATGTGTGTGTATGTGTATATGTGTGTACACATGTATGTGTGTATGTATATATGTATATATACTGTGTCCTCAGAAAAGTTATGAGGCATTTTTGTATAGAAAAATATGTCATCGAGAACCAGCAGTTAGCGTAATGGCTATGTCGCTGGACTCCCACGTAGTCGACTGCGGTTCGCGTCCAGGACCCGGTGGCTTAAAACTCACGCCGGGCACGTGTGCGTGCGTGCCCAAGATCCTGAGAGGAGAATGGAGGAGAAGGGATTGCGGCGTGACCATCCCCCCTGGGGGGTGATTTCTCGCTTTCTGTCTCTCTGTCTCTCTCTGTCTGTCTGGCGAGCGCACATGCCCTATAGCGAAAACCTCTCAAAAAAAAGAAAAATATGTCATGACTTTTCCAACAACCCAATATATGATAAGTATTGGTATATTATATGTGTATGTGTGTGTGTATGTATATATCAGCTATGTGCAAAATAGTGTATCTGTGCATGTGGACTACTACATCAGTCTATATACTCACTGGGCTTTAATAGAGTTGGGGTCCTATTACAGCTGAGGAAGCAGTTGGTCATTTTCCTCTGAGTTCAGGAAAGACCCGGAGGGTTTGCTTCAGGCTCCAGACAGGTCTCAGGAATATGTGTCCATTCCTAGAAATGTTAAGTTCGGGAGAAGGCATTTTAATGAGTTACAGGCTGTTGCTTCTATACTACATAAGATTTATGAGCCTTCCCTGGGTAACATTATACGTTGAAATAGCTTAAATTCCTAACCTTCTTGTTATGATTTGTGTGTGTTTGAATATGATGAACTGTAACAAGATACAGTCGTCAGATCGTAACATACCATTCTCCATTCTGTTTTGGCAGCTATTTGACGGTATAGATGCAAAAGACTTGAATGTACAATGGCTTCGTTCCCAAATAGCAGTCGTCTCTCAAGAGCCTGTGCTCTTCAACTGTAGCATTGCTGAGAACATCGCCTATGGTGATAACAGCCGTGTGGTGTCATTAGATGAGATCAAAGAAGTAGCAAATGCGGCAAATATCCATTCTTTCATTGAAAGTCTCCCTGAGGTAAGAAAACATCTGAAATCTTGAATTACAAAGCTGGTTAGTAAGCCCGAAAGACTATTGGGCCTAACTGGTTGTTTTTATGTACTTCTTGGATCACATAACTTATGTAATGCCAGTATCTAACATAAAATAAGATATGAAAAGCAAAGTTTGCCATGTTTGTATGACTCTTTTTCCCAACACCAAATGTAGGCATAGTCACTGGGTTAACAATTATATTTTTATTCCATATACAATACGATCCATATACAATCTCCCTTGCCTGCATCACCACGACCCTTCTCCAGAAGGAGTGTCTCGGTGTGCCCTCCAGTCTTGTCCCTTCCTAGTTCCTGCTCACAGCAGAGAGGACTCCTTTAAAAGCGTAAAGCTAGACTGTATCCTTCCCCTGCCTGAAACTGCCTCCTGGCCTTCGTTTGTACTTAGGACACAGCCCAGAGGCCTCTGATGGCCCACGTGGCCCTTGTGACCTGGCCCTGAGGCCCCTCCAGCTCCAGCCCTGTGTGCTCACTGCTGCAGTCATGCTAGTCTCCTGTCTGTCTCGTGAACACGCCAACCTGTTTCCTACCTCAGGATATTTACATTTGTTATTCTTCAGCCTGGCCTGCCTTTGCTCTGGCTTTCAAATAGCCAGCTCCTTAACTTCCAAGCCCTTCCACATGTCACCTTTGCAGGCCAGCAGGTGGCGTGGTGGTTAAGGCACTGGATTTCCATATGGGCAACCATGGTTTTAGTCCTGGACCCAGCAGCTTGAAAATCTTTCCAGGTGCTTGTGTGCTCCCAAATCCTAAGAGAACGGAGGAGAGGAGAGATGGCGGCATAGCTGTCCCCCCCCCCCCCCCCCCCGCACAGGTAGTAATTTTTCACTTTCCCTCTCTCTGTCTCTCTCCAGCAAGTACACACTCTCTGGCCAAAACCTAAACACACCACACACATAAAAAGTCACCTTTGAGGCCAGCAGGTGGCGTGGTGGTTAAGTGTACTGGACTCCCACATGGCCAACTGTGGTTCAAGTCGAGACCTTGTTGGCTTGCTTTCTCACTTTCCCTCTCCCTCTCTGTCTCTGTTTCTCTCTGATCAAATTAAAGTAATAATGATGATGATGAATAAAATTAAATAAAATAATTCTTTAAAGAAAAACGGTCACCTTTGTAGAGACTTTCTCTGGCCACCCTGTTTAAAATAGTCCACAAGAATTATTTTAAAAATTTTAAAAAAGTATGAATCCTGTCGTCCAAGGCAACATGGATGAGTCTGTAGTACATTATGTTACGTGAACTAAGCCAGGCACAGAAAGACAAATACCACATCTTCTCACTCACATGTGGAAGCTAAGACAGTTGACTCATGGAAGTAGACAAATAGTGGATATGAGAGGCTGGGAAGTACACAGGGAGGGGGAATGGGAGCGTTTGGTTAACAGACACAGGGCTGTAGCTACCTAGGAGATATAAATTCTAGAGTACAATAACACTGGGGGGAACTAGAACAACAATCTAGTATACATTTCAAAAAAGCTAGACTAAAGGATTTTCAATGCTTCTAACCCAAAGAAACAATAAATACTTGGGGTAATAGGTAAGATAATTACCCCAATTAGATCACTACATACTATATAATATGTATCAAAATATCACGTTACCCCAAAATATCCATAATTATTACTTTTCAATTTAATATATTAACAATAAAAATAAATAATTGTCCCAACACTCCTGTCCCAAATCATATTGTATTCAGGGCACTTACCTCAGTCCAAAATTACCCTTAGGGCTTATTTACTTGTTTAGTGTCTCCCCTCCCTTCTAGAGTATAAGATCCTTTCCTGCCATTTTTGTCACCTTGACCTCTGTATTAGCTGTGACAAGTGACAGAAAATCTCAGAGGCGCTGATAATCTTGGCTAACTGGAAAGAAAGCTTTAGTATAGCAGGTATCGATATAAATTCAAAATCAGTGCACAGAGAGGGGCAATTGTAGATTGTAGTGCTTATGACTTTGTGTTTATATCTACACACATACTCACCCAAATAAAATAACAACAGAGACATCTACTTTTAATAAGAAGGACATTTCTTTTTCAAATTAGCTGTAGGTTATGTATGTTCGCCAGACAGGGACAAGGTGGAGGGTGAGGGGAGGGTGAGAAAGCAACCCCTTCTTCCTTTTCCTCTTAGGATTTTTGGGTACTCACACACACGCGCCTAGCATAAGCTACCAGGTCTGGGACTCATACCACACAGTGGGCCATGTGGGATCTAGCCACCTTAAACACCATGCCACTGACTAGACAAGAAGTAAATTTTACACGTTAAGTTTTAAGCTGATTTCCTAACTCATTTTAATATTTAACAACCAGTATATGAAACAATTAATCCAGACACCTATTTTTTGGTGGAGACTAATAGTAACCATACTCTTCAACTTTTATATGTACTACTAAATCTTCCCTCGTTATTCTTGCTCGGTACTAAATGGTGTCTACAGCTAGAAAAAAGCCATTAATACAATTTCCCTTATCCTTGTTCTGCAGAACTAAGTACATTGGGAACATTAACCTTTTTTTAAAATAAATATTGTGAGCCTGTGAATGTCTTTTATTGGCAATTCCCTTTTTTAGCTAAGGTACTCTGACCATTGTTACTTTGTGTTAAGGTTACTAACCAAATAATCCTGTTTGTTTTAATTTATGCATGGTAAAATGCTGTTCATTTTACATTTGTACCATTTTACATTCATACCACTTGACTTTCATCATTAAATTGTTATTATTATCTTTCACTCTTCCCATTGCACTATTTCTCTTAACTTACCCAAAAGTACATACTGCGAAGATTAATTAACTTAACATGTTACAAAGATTAATTAAGTTAACACTTGAGGACAGAGTGGTTTTCTTGAGAGGTTTTGTTTTGTTTTGTTGTTTTGTTTTTATGCTATAGGGCACATGCACTTACAAGAGAGACAGAAAGCAACAAATCACCCCTGAGGGGAATAGCAATGCCACAATCCCTTCTCCTCCACTCTCCTCTAGGGATTTTGGACACACATGCACATGTGCCTGGTGTGAGTTTTAAGTCACCTGGTCAGGAATTTTAAACCATGGTCGATTATATGAGTACAACAACATAACCATTATGCCATCTGCTGGTCCCAACTTCTCTGTTTTTTTTAATTCAACATTATTATTATTATTATTAATTTGACCAGAGAAAGACAAAGGAGAGAGGACAGTGAGAAAGCAAGCTGCCAGGTCCAGAACTCGAACCACGGTCGGCATGTGGGAGTCCAGCACCCTTAAACGGCACGCCACCTGCCAGCCCCTTCTCAGTGTTTTTAAACTTATTTTAGTTTACCTTCTTATCATTGTTGCCCAAAAACACATAGAAACAAAAGGAAAGTTGGTGCTGAAATAATATAATTTTTAAATTAGAGAGTTCTTAGAAAAACTACATGTTACAATATGCCTTAGGTTAGTCCCTCTAGGTAGAGACTGACCTACCTCTTTTGTCGAGTTTGTTAGGAAAAGGGAAGAGAGAAACTGTCCATTACCCAGGACTTCGCAGAACCAAGAACCCACTCAGATTTTCCCCATAATACAAGAAGAATTGTTGTCAGTTCCCCATTTTATAGATAAAGAGTTCAGTAATTTTGTTAAAGTTGTACAGAAACTGGGACCAGCAGTTAGCGTAATGGCTATGTCGCTGGACTCCCATGTAGTCTACCGTGGTTCGAGTCCTGGACCCAGTGGCTTAAACTCACGCCGGGCGCATGTGTGAATGCCCAGAATCTCAAGAGGAGAAAGGAGGAGAAGGGATTGTGGTGTGGCCATCCCCCCAGGGGGGTGATTTCTCACTTTCTGTCTCTCTGTCTCTCTGTCTTTCTGGAGAGCGCACACACCCTATAGCAAAAACCTCTCAAAAAAAAAAAGTTGTACAGAAACTCAGAATTTGGACTTGAATTCCCTGTGCTACACTCCCTTTGTGAAAAGAAATGGAAAAGTCATGACCATGATAGCTCCAGGGTTTCAAAGATGGAAACAGAGGTGTCCCGGCTCCTCATTTCAGAAGGGTAACTGAAGCAACCACCACAGCTGGGGAGCCCGGGATTGTGTACTCAGACTGACCCTTGGGAACAAGTTATACTCTGACCTGGGTATTTGGGGAAGAAAAATGAAGTGAACTTTGTAGTAATTCGTTATACTTCCTTTGGATCAAATTAATTTTTCAGAGCATATAAATAAAGCCCAGCATCTCCTCCAAATATAAGGCCGCAGTTATGATGTAAAAGTAGTTGAGCAAAAGTCTGCAAAAAAAACTCTACAGCTCTTTCAGTAAAACTCAGTAAGCCAAAAATATATAAAACAGGCATAGTAAGAAAGACTTCACATGTAATACATCAAGATACTACTTTTTTATTAAGAGAGATTTTTTTCTATAGAGCATGTACACTTGCCAGAGAGACAGAAAGCAAGAAATCACCCCCCAGGGGAGATAGCCATGCAGCAATCCCTTCTCTATTCTCTTCTCAGGATTATGGGCACACAGGCACACACACCCGGTCTGAGTTTGAAGCCGTTGAGTCCAGGCCTCAAACTGTGGTCAACCATGTGGAAGTACAGTGATGTAACCATTATGTCCTCCACTGGTCCCCATCAAGATATTATTAATCTTAATCCTCTCCAAAAAATTATTTAGCAAATTGAAGTCGTATCTGGTTTTCTGAGGATTATGTGTATGTGTTTAGTTCATTCAAAAAACATTGACAAAATACATTTCAGTTGCAATTTCACATGTACCAAAAACAAAAGTGATATTGATAATGATGGCTTACAAATTAATGAAAACTACAATTTTGCAAAAGATTGTAAACATTTTGCACACTAATCAGACCTTTTTTTTAGATAAAGTCCTCTTTTGATAACAGATAACGTAGCAAATACACACTATTGTGAACTATTTTAGATAATACAAGAAAAGCTTTTGATTCGTTTTTCTCTTGTAAATAAAAATTTATCGTTTATAATCTTTTTTTAATATCACAGCCACCATCTATCACCCACTCTCTACCAACCACTTTCCTCCCTTCCTTTCACTAGCATCCGCACCAAGCCACCATCACATCTTTAGATCTCTCAACCTCTGCCATAAAGTACAGACATTCAGTACAACTTGAGTGGGGATATACAATGTGTATATTTTAAAGTCTAGCTCACTTTGCTCAACATTAAATCTTCTATATTCATCCATTTTTGAGTCAAATGATCAGATCTCGTTGTTTCTTGTGGCGGTGTAATATTCCATTCTCAACCCAGTCATCAGTTTTTGAGACTTAGGTTGGTTCTGTCTTTTAGCAATTATCAATAATGCTACAATAAATATGGATGTGCATTTATCTTTCTGAATAAGTGTTTTCTTATACTTTGGGTAGATATCAAGAAGTGGGATTGCTGGATCATATGGAAATCCTATTTGTAGATTTTTAAGAAATCTCCATATTATTTTTCAGAGAGGTTGGATTAATTTACATTCACACCAACAGTGTAAGAGAGTTCCCTTTTCACCAAAGCCTCGTCAACATTTACCATTATCTTTTTGATCCTAGTCATTCCAACTGGGGTTAAATGACATATGGCTCTTGGCCATTTGTTTTACTTTACTTCAAACTTTATGGTTTAATACATCTAAAATATTCTAATTTGGTTTTTTACTTTTTTTTTTTTTTTTTTTGAGTTTTTTTTTTTTTTTTTTTTTTTGCTATAGGGCACGTGTGCTCGCCAGACAGACAGCGAGAGACAGAGAGACAGAAAGTGAGAAATCACCCCCCAGGAGGGATGACCACACCGCAATCCCTTCTCCTCCATTCTCCTCTCAGGATCTTGGGCACGCACGCACACGCGCCCGGCGTGAGTTTAAGCCACTGGGTCCAGGACTCGAACCGCGGTCGACTACATGGGAGTCCAGTGACATAGCCATAACGCTAACTGCTGGTCCCCCAAAATATTCTAATTCTTAAGCTTCGCATTCTCTGTCTTCATTTCTCCATCCCAACATCCACACATTTAGTCACTCAGTACACAGCTAGTGAGTACTTGTTCTCTGCAAACCACTAGGCCATTATCTAGGGAAGATAATCAACACAAATAAAATGATTCCTACTCTTAGGAATATAAAGCCTAATGGTTAATATAAACACAGAACATCACACTCAAATAATTAAAATACACGAAGAGTATAAACAAACTACTCTCTGAGCTCAGATGAGATTGAGGTCACTTCTGGCGGGGGGTTCAAAGCAGGCCTTTAGAGAGTTTAGAGATAACCTGAGTATTGATCAAGTAGAATTCCAATAATCAAGGATATAACAAAATACTCTCTATAATGAGGCAGTGGGCATGGGCTGGGTGAAAACATGGAGATAGAAACTAGAGAGTGTGTTCATAAGATGCTAAGCAGTTTAGAAGGGAATAGATTATATAAAAGTACGGTATTTGATGAGCATGTGAAGGTAAAACTGGGCACTTAAATAGCAGGCAAAGAAAACTTAATTTGATATTACTAAGGAGTCACTGAAGATTTTTGAATAGAGAACGTGTTTGGAATTGGACATTGGAATTAATCATCCAGTGAAATGTGAATGATGGTATGGAGTGGAAGAGATTAGGGTGTTTGGGAGGTCATTTAGAAGGTATTTCCAGAATAGTTCTGTTTTGTTTTGAAAGATTTCTGCTATAGGGCATGTGCACTCGCTGGAGAGACAGAGAGAGACAGAGAGACAGAAAGCGAGAGATCACCCCCTGGGTTGGGGGGTGGCCACGCCACAATCCCTTCTCTTCCATTCTCCTCTCTGGACTTTGGGCATGCATGCACACGTGCTCAGCATGAGTTTTAAGCTGCTGGGTCCAGGACTCAAACCGCGGACAACTACATGGGAATCCAACAACATAACCATTACACCATATACTGGTTCCTAAGTCTCTTTTTTATTTCACTTTATAATGACTAATTTAAGCTTTCAAAACCTATCCTGGAGAGACCAGCAGATGGTGTAATGGTTACATCGCTGGATTCCCAACGTAGCGGACTGACCTAGAGGCTTAAAACTCACACCAGGCATGTGTGCATATGTGCCCAAGATCCCGATAGGAGAATGAGGGAGAAGAGATTTTGGTGTGGTCATCCCCCCTGGAGGGGGGGTGATTTCTCACTTTCTGTCTCTCTGTCTCTGTCTTTCCAGCAAGGGTACATGCCCTATAGCAAAAATCTTTCTTAAAAAAAGGCTTAAAATAATCATTATAAAGTGAAATTTAAAAAAAGAAATAGATTTATAAGATACTGTAAAAGCGGAAATGCCAACACTTAGTTCAAGATTGCCTGTGGAAAGTGAGCAAGGGAAGCCTACTGGAGTGAAATTCATAGAACAGCAAAGAGAATGTAACATAGGGATGCTCAGAGAGCCCTACACTGCAGATGTTGTTTTAAACTGGATCTTGAACATTGAATAGGAGTTGAGGCAGAGAAGGGTGAAGTCATCCTTAGCAGACAGAATAAACTCATACAGACACATACATGTGTAAAAGGATTTGGGTTGTTTGGGGAAATCTTAAAATCTCGGAGCATAAGTTATACAGTGAGAAACTGGGAAGAAGAAGCCAAATATGAGCAGAGATTAAACGTGAAGGTGCAGACTACCAGGCTAAAAAGTTTAGGCTTTGTCTTATTAGAAATACAAGTCAGGGGCCAGCAGATGGCATGGTGGTTAAGGCACTGAACTCCCACATGGCCAGCTGTTGTTCAAGTCCTGGGTCTGGTGGCTTTCTGTCCTTCTCTTATGAGCACATATGCCCTGCAGCAAATTTTTAAAATGCTAATAATGATAAATAAAATTAAATAAATAATTCTTACTAAAGAAATAAATATTGGAAAAAAGAAAGAAAGAAATACAAGTCAAGCCAGCAGATGGTGTGGAAGTTTAAGGCAACTGGATCCTACATCCAGTTGTAGGCTGACTGCACAGCTCTAGTCCTGAACCTGTTGGCTCAAAAATCATGTCAGGCATATTTGTATGTGTGCCTAAAATCCTGACAGAATGAAGGAGAAGGAGTTGTGGTGTGGTCATACTTCCTAGGGGCTTTTTTCTCTTTTTTTTTTTCTCTCTCTCACTGTCTCGCTCTTTTAAATTCATGCACCTTAAACATTTATATATATACACATATATATAAATATATATATATGTATATATCTGTATATATATATATATATATATAAATATATAATGACATGATCAAAATGACCAGAGAGAGAGAGAGAGTAGGAAAGTAAGAAAGCAAGCTGCCACATCCAGGACTTGAACAACGATGGGCCATGTGAGAATCCAGCACCATATCCCCTGTTGGTCCCCTATAAAATAATCATTATTATCCCACCTGGAATGAGTAATTAAATATATCTGCCCAAATGTTTATGTATTTGATTCCAGTTGCTACCCTAGCCCTTTGTGGGGAAAATAGATCATATATTATATCTTATACATTAAATATAGGTAATATATAATATATATGTACATGCTATATATAATGAATAAAATTTTTTCTTAAGATTAAAAAAATATCAGGACCCAGTTTCAGTGACACAAATGGTAGCTAGACAAGACTATAGCCACAATGGAGGCCTTGGTTCCTGGACCAACTTGAACAGGTCAGTACAGTGGTGACATTTTTTACATATATATATATATATATATATATATATATATATATATATATACACACACACACAATTTGAGGGACCAGCAGTTGTTGTAATGGCTATGTCGCTGGACTCCCATGTAGTCAACCACGGTTTGAGACCCAGACCCCGTGGCTTAAACTCACACCAGGCGTGTGTATGTGCGTGCCCAAGATTCTGAGAGGAGAATGGAGAAGGGATTGTGGCGTGGCCATCCCCCCAGGGGGTAATTTCTTACTTTCTATCTCTCTGTCTTTTTGGCAAGTGCACACACCCTATAGCAAAAACCTCTCCCAAAAAATAAAATTAAATTAAAAAATCTTAAACATGTATAGCCCTAAGGATTTGAGGTAAGGGACCGTGAGCCTCTGAAAGCCCAAACCAAAAGGGTGAAGAGCATGGAGGCAGTCTGGAGCAGGCTGAGTTTAATGCCTCTATGACATCTCTCATGGAGACATCATGAAGAAATTTGGAAATATAAGCCTGGGGCATGGGAGAGATATTGAAGCAGTCCTCTTGATCCCAAGGATCTTCTGGCCAATGCCCAAACCCCACAATGTCACACAATGGCAGTTCTCAGTCAAGCAACGTGATGGGACTTTGAGTAGGACTTTGACTACTAGCACCATCCTGAAACTCAGACCCAGTGCCTGCAGGTTTCTCCAGGATTCTGCATTTGGTTTAGGATCAGACTCTTTCTGGTTTCTCTCCAAGAGCCAGCTGACACTTTGCTCCAGGTTCATGAGGTTCAGCCTCTTGAGGTTCTTATAAAAGTGGTGACTGCGAGGTATCCCCATGCCAATGCCTGCCAGAAAACTGATTTAGATGTTTGGTTAAACAGAAAAGAATGGGACTCTATAGTTCTTCATTTGAAAACAAAAACAGAGGGCTAGCTGGTAGTATAGTGGTTAAGGGAGCTGGAACCCACATAGTGACTAGTTAGAGTCCTGGACCTGGTAGCCTGAAAAACATACCAGGTACATGTGCGTGCTTGCCAAAATCCTGAGAGGAGCATGGAGGAGATGCGAATGTGGCCGGGCCATTCCCTCTGGGAGGTGATTGGTCTCTATTTCTCTCTCTTTCTCTGGCAAGTACATGTGCCCTGTAGAAAAACAAAAACCAAAAAAAACCCTTCTATTTAAATATATTCAGTGGGCCGGCAGGTGGCATGTTGGTTAAGGCGCTGGACTCCCACATGGCCAACTGTAGTTTGCATCTCGGACCTGGCAGTTTGCTTTCCTTCTCTCTCTCTGTGTCTCTTTCTCGCTGGTCAAAATTTTTAAATAATAAATAAATAAATAAATAAATAAATTTAATAATTATTTTAAATAAATATATGTACTTGTCTTTAGGTCGTTATTGAGATAATATGTAAATCCACATTTATCATCTATTCTTCTTCTTTTTTTTTTTTTTGGAAGAGGTTTTTTCACTATAGGGCACGTGCGCTCGCCAGACAGACAGAGAGAGACATAGAGACAGAAAGTGAGAAATCACCCCCCAGGGGGGATGGCCACACCGCAATCCCTTCTCCTTCATTCTCCTCTCGGGATCTCGGGCACGCATGCACACGCGTCCGGTGTGAGTTTAAGCCACCAGGTCCGGGACGCGAACCACGGTCGACTACGTGGGAGTCCAGCAACATAGCCATTACGCTAACTGCTGGTTCCCTCATCTATTCTTCTTAATGATCAGCAAAAACTGAATTTAATTTTTATCAAATTCTTAAGCTTTACCTTCCTGCAATCCAGAGAAGGCCAAGAAATGCAAAGTGATTTCTAAATTTGTTCTGTATCTTCTTCAGCTACACTAGAAGAATCCATGTACAATTTAAGCTAGACTGACAAAAAGGGCTCCAAGTCCAATATCATTCCCATCTCCTCTCCCAATTTTTGGTTTAAGGTTGGATCTTCCTATTTCAGTGGGAGCTTTGCAAGTGTTTGGAAATGAATGACATTTGTTTTATCTGATTGTTCTGTCCTATGATACTAAATTTAATAAAAGGCATTTTAGGAGAAAAGGACCCAGCCTGCTGGCAGTTTCAAATAAATCAGAGGAAACAGAGAAAGTTTGTATTCTTTGTAGAGCATTTACTTCAGAAAACACACTCACTGGGCTTTAATACTCTGGACACACATGGTTTGATATCAAGCAAGCAACAGTGGATTTTAAGCTGAAAAGCAGACTTTGAGATGAAGTAGACACATTTCTTAGAAAGTTCTATCACAAGCTCTTGATACCCATCCTGTCCAAAAGTCTGCTCCTGAAGGTAGTCAGAGATGGAGGGAGAGGCAATTCATTCGGTCCTCTCTAGGGTCCGAAACAACATGAACAGCACTGAACCACATGCCGTGTCTTCTCAGAGATGCTGCTACAGAACTGTCCTTTGGAAGGTTGTACAGTTAGACTTGCTTTCT
This sequence comes from Tupaia tana, assembly GCA_026018925.1. Taxonomy (NCBI): domain Eukaryota; kingdom Metazoa; phylum Chordata; class Mammalia; order Scandentia; family Tupaiidae; genus Tupaia; species Tupaia tana. The sequence goes on from JAKSZU010000003.1 coordinate 87,112,581, forward strand.
TTTTTCTTCCATTTTTTAAAAGAATTATTTATTTATATTTATTTATTTGTTTATTTATTTTAATTTATAGGGCACACATGCTCACTAGAGAGACAGAAAGAAAAGGAAAGGGAAAAAACGATCCGGGACTTGAACCATGGCCAGCCATGTGAGAGTCCAGCACCAGGCCACCTGCTGGCCACTTGCTTTCTTATGGAGCTGATCCATCCACACATTCTTGCCTGGATGCTAATGGCATCCAGTGTCTCTTAGTCAAGAGCTACTAGAAAGCAGTGTGAAGCTTTGGGGAAAAGCAGAGTCAATGGGGCAATCTAGAAAGCCAACAGGAGCCTGCTTACCCCAACTGAACTGACTAATTGTGATTTAGGGGATCGTGGTGGCCTCAGGAAATACCTTTACCTTCCATGGAAAGACATATTGGAAAAGGGGGAGGCGCAGCAGGTGGCATGGTGGTGAGGCACTGGACTTCCCACATGGCTGACCACAGTTTAAGTCCTGGATCTGGTGGCTTGCATTCTTACTTTCCCTCTCTGTCTCTATCTCTCTCTCTCTCTTTCTGGTGAACACATGTAATTATTAAAAAAAAAAAAAAAAAAAAAAAAAAAAGTAGAAGAATTATGGAAACACTGCGAAGTATTAAATGTCACCTTTAGCACTTGGCCTAAAAAGGTCAATGGACTGTTTCAAGATACTAACTTAACTTATTTCTGGGAAAATACATACACCATACACTGGAAACAGCATCCAGTATCTATCTGTAGGAATGGATCCACAGAGGTTTAGTAATAACCAAAGTGAAGGGATCCAATAATTTCCTCATTTTTTAAAATGTTTTGAATAATTTTGACCTGAACACAGAATGTAATGTAACTTGAGGGAAAAGGATTTGTATTTGCCGTGAACTTTCTCTCGCCAGTAACTTTTTCTTATGCTTTAATTTGAAAAATTCCTTTGTAGGAGCATAATAGCAAAGGTCTGCTATTTGCGATCAGATTAGATATGTAAAAGAGATGGTAGCATTTTCTTCTGGTTTAGTGTTTATCTGCAACAAAGCCAAAGAATAGATTTCAGCACTTGTTGGGACACAAATTTTTCAAGAGCAGCAAAATTTGAAATATTTAGATGGTTCTCGCCCACAGTTGTCATGCTAATTTAAATAACCAAGCTTCGCTTTCTTAATTGTATGTTCCTGTAATAGAAATACAACACACAAGTTGGACTGAAAGGAACACAGCTTTCTGGCGGCCAGAAACAAAGACTAGCTATTGCAAGGGCTCTTCTCCGAAAGCCGAAGATTTTAGTACTGGATGAAGCCACGTCTGCCCTTGATAATGAGAGTGAAAAGGTAAGATCTTCATAGATGTGTAAAAGAGTCATCTACACTGCCACGTCAGAGCCTACTCATTTTTCCACCTTCTACACAGTTACCAACTTGGTTTGAAAAAAGAAACAAGGAGGCAGAGGACATATGGCAATATACCTACACGGCAGACTTCTTCAGAGGTCCAGTTTTGCTGTGTCCTTGTCTCCTAGTAGTTTCTTGCACATACGAGGCACTTATTTAGTAGATGAACATTGAATGAAATGAATGATAATAATATTTATCAAGTGTTTATTATATGTTATTATCTCAATCCTCACAACACCTTGATAAATTAGCTTCTTTTATCAACACGCCCATTTTACAGATTAGCACCCTATAGGTTTAGAAGGTTAGACTTCCCTAAAAGAGGATGTCAGACTTAAGAACCAAGGCAGTTAATTCAGTTACACATGATTGTTTTTGGTAAATAATTTTTTTTTTGGAGAGGTTTATGCTATAGGGCGCATGAGCTTGCCAGAAAGACAGAGAGAGACAGAGACAAAAAGTGAGAGATCACCCCCCTGCGGGGATGGCCCTTCTCCTCCATTCTCCTCTAGGGATCTCAGGCATGCATACACACGCGCCTGGTGTGAGTTTAAGCCACCAGGTCTAGGACTCGAACAACGGTAGACTACATGGGATTCCAGCGACATAGCCATTATGCCAACTGCTGGTCCCATTTTTTGTAAATAATTATCATTGATTCCCAAAGAGCCAGTATGTTACAAATAAATAAACAGAAAAACAATACATTACTTTTGAATCAAGACCTACCTGGGCTGTAATCCTGGATTCATCAATTACTAGCAGTGTGAGCTATACTCTTCAACCTTGGTTCACTTATGGGAAAACCTCCACCTTACAGGGCTATTAAAAGCATTAAAGTTTCATTGGAACCATCTATAGAACAAATATTGGTTTACATTTCCACTCCCATTTCCTTTTTTGTTTGTTTGTTCATTTGCGATAGAGCATGTATGCTTGCTGGAGACAGAGAGGGCAAGTGAGAAATAGCACCCCCTGGGGTGGGGAAGATGGCCATGCCACAGTCCCTTCTCCATTCTCTTCTCAGAATTTTGGGCACACACACACACACACGTGTCCAGCACAACTCTCAAGCCACCAGGTCTAGGACTCAAACTCTGAAACTGGCCATTTGGAATCCAGCCTCCTTAACTTCCAGACTGTCTGCTGGCCCTTCATTCTCATTTCCTTTATATAAGAGGTTAAAATACATCATGTTAGCTGAGATGCTATTTTAGTCAAGACAGTTCTTTTTTTTTTTTTTTTTTTTTTTGAGAGAGAGAGAGAGAGAATTTTCCCATAGGGCATGTGTACTCGCTGGACAGACCTAGAGAGACAGAAAGACAGAAAACAAGAAATCACCTCCCAGGGGGGATGGCCATGCCACAATCCCTTCTCCATTCTCCTCTTGGGATCTTGGGCACGCATGCACATGGCATGAGTTTAAACCGCCAGGTCTGGGACACTCAAACTGCGGTCGTCTACGTAGGAGTCCAGTGACATAACCATTACGCAATCTACTGGTCCCTAGTCAAGACAGTTCTGCAGTTAAATCCTACCAAAAACGTATATGAGAAGATATTAGGTAAATAAATTAAACAATTCTATGTAGGTGTGGAGATCCTACTTACTGGCTTTGAATTTATAACCATTTATTTACATACAGATAACCACTTCACTTTTATTCATTGTCACGAATGCTTTTCCAACTGAATGTCTTCCTTAATGGATCTATAATGCTTTTTCCTAGATTTCTGTTGAACAGTGCACATTTCACAAGTAGGGCCATTCTTTGACGGATCAGCAAATAAAACAAAGAAGGTTATTGGATTACCATAATTGATTTGATTTAGGAAAGTTAATTTAGCATCTGACCCAAAATGGCCATCATGGGTCCTTTTCTCTTCCAGGTGGTTCAACATGCCCTTGATAGAGCCAGAAGAGAGAGGGCGTGCCTAGTGGTCACTCACAGACTCTCCACAATACAGAATGCCGACTTGATAGTGGTTCTGCACGATGGAAAAATAAGGGAACAGGGGACACATCAAGAACTCCTAAGAAATCGAGACATGTACTTTAAATTAGTAAACGCACAGTCAGTACAGTGATGCTGTTGAGTTAGCACATATTTTGATTTTTGTGTAATGCCAGGAAAGAGTACTTAGTAATTACTTGGCATGCTTTCATCTCTTTTATTGCTTCTGTCAATACCTAAAATCATGCTCCTCAACTACAGACAAGTTCTGTTCACACACCACCTTCCCTTCAGATTTTTAAAAGGAAAAAAATGTTAAATTCATGTGAATGAGATAATGCTTATATTCTTCACTTTATAAAACTGATCTAGCACATATGCTTGTAAAGCAGTTTTCTGTAAAGTAAATCCATTCTCCCATCAACTTCTGTTATAAAATTGGAACCGTGTTCCCAGGGGAAAACTTATCCAGTTAAATAAATTAAAAGGCTTTAACAAAGAGAGATTAAGATGTGCTTGGGCCTGTGGCATTGCGTGGGAGTGTCTTTAAATTGGAACTTTGAAAGTTGTGTAGTACATTTTCTCCAGAACACAGAAATTTCTCATATCTCTCTTAATAAATAACCACAATTGAGGTCCAGCAGGTGGCATTGTGGTTAAAGCACTGGGCTCCCACATGACTGACTGTGGTTAGAGTCTCAGACCCGGAGCTTGAAACTCACATTGGATGTGGCATACGTGCATGTGTGTGTGTGTGTGTGTGTGTGTGTGTGTGTCCAAATACCAAGAGGAGAATGGAAGAGAAGGGATTGCGTATCTCTCCAGCGGTGCATACACCCTATGAAAAAAAAAAAAAGATTTTCTAAAATTTTATTGTATCTCTTTTAGGGGGAATAAGGAAAGTCAATATATATTCTAGGGAAGGAAATATACTAGGTCATTGGAAAATTCATGATGTATTTTTCTTTGTTTTTCTATGTAAAAATGCATCATGACTTTTCCGACAACCTAACAAAATGTCAGAGCCAGCAGGTGGTGGTGGAGGCACTGGACTCTCATAAGGCCAACTGCGGTTTAAGTTCTGGACCTGGCATCTTGCTTTCTCACTTTCCCTCTGTCTCTTTCTGGCAAATTAAAATAATAATCATCATAATAATAATAATAATTAAATTAAAGTTTTTGAAGGGATTTTTATTTTGCTATAGGGCTCATGCTCTGGAGAGATAGAGAGAGACAGAAAGCAAGAAATCACGCCACAGGGAGGAGAGCCGTGCTACAGTCCCTTCTCCTCCACCCTCGCCTCAGGATTTTGGGCATGTATGCACACGCCCAGCATGAGTTTTAAGCTGCTGGGTCTGGGAATGGAACCGTGATCGACTATGTGGAAGTCGAGCTACGTAGCCACTATGCCATCTGCTGCTCCCTTAATAAATACTTTTTTAAAAAAGGATGTAAAATGTCTGGCAGAATTAGGTAGCTATCTTCTGTGTCACCAATAAGTGCTTCATATGATCCATTCTGAAAATTTCATTATTCCAGGTTTTGGGTTTATGTGTATTTGTGTATAAAAACTATTTACTTAAAATAATAGCTATTTCTATTGTGAGTAAAAAATTAAAATGCCTTTTTCTATTATTATCTAGTCAAATTGTATGTTTACATTTTGTATATTCTTTTTTTTGGAGAGGTTTTTGTTATAGGGTGCGTGCGCTCGCCAGACAGACAGAGAGAGACAGAGAAATAGAAAGCAAGAAATCACCCCCCAGAGGGGACAACCACACCGCAATCCCTTCTCCTCCATTCTCCTCTCAGGATCTTGGGCATGCAAGCACACGCGCCCGGCGTGAGTTTAAGCCACCGGGTCCTGGACTTGAACTGTGGTCGACTACGTGGGAGTCCAGTGACACAGCCATTATGCCAACTGCTGGTCCCTACATTTTGTATATTCTTTATCATATGTATGCATGATTTAAAAATTCTGGGACCAACCAGAATTAAATAAAATTAAATAAATAGTGGTTAAAGCAGCTGGGTTCTACATGGCTGACTGCATGATTTGATTCCTGGACCCAAAACCTTGAAAAACATTCTGGCCTGGGACCAGCAGTTGGCATAATGGCTATGTCGCTAGACTCCCATGTAGTCGACCTCGGTTTGAGTCCTGGATCCGGTGGCTTAAACTCATGCCGGGTGGATGTGCATGCGTGCCCAAGATCCCGAGAGGAGAATGGAGAAGGGATTGCAGCATGGCCATCCCCCCTGGGGGGTGATTTCTCGCTCTCTGTCTCTCTCTGTCCTTCTGGCGAGTGCACACGCCCTATAGCAAAAACCTCTCCAAAAGAAAATAATAAAAAGAAAAACATTTTGGGCACATGTGCATGCATGCCCAAAATCTTAAAAGGAGAAATGGAGGAAGGACTGCAGTGTGACTATTTTTCATGAGGGAGGCTTTCTTGCTTTCCCTCTCTCTTTCTCTCTCTTTTTTCTCTCTCTCTCCAGCAAGCACATGTACCCTGTAACAATTTTTTATATTAAAATAACAATATTGATAAACCGACTCACATTTTTCACTTATTTAAATATGTAATGCCATGTAGTAACTTAATCTTTATTCATAATTGTATTCGCTTTCATTTACAATGACACCTAAAGCCCACTGGCAACCTCTCTAAGAAATTTTGTGAAAAATAAATTTAAACTACTTCTGTATTATGGCAATTCTTTTAAGTATATTTACTTCTTCCAGAGAAGGAGAAAGAGAGAAAGAGAGAGAGAGAGAGACGGGTACTCCTAACAGAGTCCTCGGGACATAATCATATCCCTGCCTCAGCTACCCAGGGTCAGGGAGACTTGAGGATGCAAACCCAGGACCTTTCCATGTGGCCTCAGCATTACAAAGTGTCCTGTTATCACTGCACTACCAAGGCTGGCCCTTATGCCACTTTTTTTTTTTTTTTTTTTTTTTTTTTTTTAATGGAAAATAAAAGAGGGGTGTTGAGAACCAGATGCACTGGTTAGAAGCATTGGCACTGACAGCTTTCTGGCTGTTTTACTAAGTGTACATATAGAGTTCTTGGTAGTTATCTCTTCCTAACATAGGGCAGACAGGAGGAAAAGGGAACTATGGTAGGGGTATACCTACAGCTTCAGAGCAGGAGCACCTCAGCCTCTAGTTCTCTAGTTCCTCCTGGATGGGCAAAGACCTGCCATGCCTACCAGTTCATGGAACCTTACAACATCTTCCCCTACCTACGGATATCAGAAAGACACTTTTCTTTCTGATGAATAGCAGTGCTACTTTATTCCTGTTTTGTTTCAAAAGATTTGAAAGAATGTTCTATAGACAGCATTCTTTTACGTTTCTTAGAATTATTTTAATTAATTTTATTCATCATCATTATTTTTTAAATTTGATCAGAGAAAGACAGAGAGAGGGAAAGTGAGAAAGCAAGCCGCCAGGTCTGGGACTTGAACTATAGTCAACCATATGGGAGTCCAGCACCTTAACCACCATGCCACCTGCTGCCCTCTCCCCCCAACCCACAGCAGTCTCTTAAGTAAAGCCACTGCCTACATTGATTCAAACAACCATGCTGAGAATTGGGCTCCCAAACAGTTGACAAAGATCTGTGAAGTATCAGTTGGTGAAGGCAGAAAATAAGTCGAGACCAGGACCAGCAGATGGTGTAATGATTACATTGCTAGATTCCCATGTGGTGGACCATGGTTCAAGTCCTGGACCCAGTGACTTAAACCTCATACTGTGTTTGTGTGTGTGTGTGTGTGTGTGTGTGTGTGTGTGTGCCCAAATCCTGAGAGGAGAAGGGATTGAGGTATGGCCATCCCCCCAGGGAGTGATTTCTCACTTTCTGTCTCTTTGTCTCTCTAGTGAGCACACACACCCTATAACAAAAATAAGAAAGAAAAAAGAAAGAAAGAAAATACATAGAGAACTGCTTTTCAGGAATTGCTATATAATTTAAAAGCTTAAAATTCCAGGGTTGTCAGGTGGCATGGTGGTTAAGGCACTAGGTCTGAGTCCTGGACCTGGCATCTTACTTTCTCATTTTCCCTCTCTTTCTGTCTGATCAAATTAAAAAATAATAATAACAGTGATGAATAAAATTAAATTATTAGAGTTATTTTTGCTATAGGGCACATGCACTTGCCAGACAGACAGAGAGAGAGAAGGACAGAAAGTGTGAAATCACATGAGAGATGGCCACACCGCTATCCCTTCTTCTCCATTCTCCTCTCGGGATTTTGGGCACACACACACATGCGCCTGGCATTAGTTTTAAGCCCCCAGGTTGGGGATGCAAACCACTATGCGGAGCCCAGCAATGTGACCATTACCCCATCTGCTGGTCCCAGAATTAAATAATTCTTTTAAAAAGTTTAAAATTACTGTACTGCTGGTTTTTTAAGTATTTATTTATTTATTTTTATTATTTTTTTTTCAATTTGACCAGATTGAAAGAGAAAGGGAAAGTGAGAAAGCAAGCCACCAGGTCTGGGACTTAAACCACAATCAGCCATGTGGGACTCCAGTGCCCCAACCACCACACCACCTACAGGCCCCTGCTGTACTGTTTTTAAAGTTGTTTGCAAAAAATATCTTCTGCATCAAAACAATAATTTTAATGGAATCATTATTTTCTCCCACAGTTATTCCAATCAACCATGGAATTACTTATTTCAAAAAGCTCAAAATTTTAGGAATTCTCACAATAGTTATTTTTATAGTAACAATTATTTGTGCACATCTTATCAGTTTTATAAATCTGACCTTTTAAATTCTTGAACTTTTTCTTAAATAGGGTGCTCTATAGCCAAAAAAGAAGCTAAATTAGGAATTGATATTCTTATCTAAAAAGAAAGAAATGAAATGGTACTTTAGCAGATTTAAAGCTAGGTTTTAAGTTTTAAATCATTCACATTCTTATACATTAATTACTAAATAAGAATATATTTAAAGTTTATAGCTCACAACTTGGTATTTACCAAAGAGCTGTAGATTATTCAGGTTGCCTGAGACCTTTTAGTGCCTTAGACTTAGTAGACAGTAAGTACGAGGTTGTTTCATTTGAAAACACAAAAATCATGGCAGATAATGTGCATTATGGGTACCAAGATGAGGAACCCACATTTACAGGGAGAAAAAAAAAATGATCCTATGGGCTATACTTCTTTTGTTTCAGCTTTCAGGATTATCCTCTTTGTCATGGGTATTATCAGCATTGGATACTATATTTTTAATTTACCTATTAGGTAGTTTACTTCAATTTAAGTCCATTAAAAAAGCTTTTTCTTTCCATTCATGTGGCAATTTTAATTTAATTTAATTTAATTTAATTTTATTTTATTTTATTTTATTTTGGAGAGGTTTTCGCTCTAGGGCGTGTGCGCTCGCCAGACAGACAGAGAGAGACATAGAGACAGAAAGCGAGAAATCACCCCCCAGGGGGGATGGTCACGCCGCAATCCCTTCTCCTCCATTCTCCTCTCGGGATCTTGGGCACGCACGCACACGCGCCCAGCGTGAGTTTTAAGCCACCGGGTCCGTGACGCGAACCGCGGTCGACTACGTGGGAGTCCAGCGACATAGCCATTACGCTAACTACTGGTTCCCGGCAATTTTAATTTTAGTTCAATTAATTTTTAGTTCATTTTAGCCATTTTTTTTAAAAAAAGGAAAAGTTGTTTGATAAATAGACGTGAAAGTACACTCCTGAGAGGTAGGAGCGGGCCTGAGCATACAGAGAAAGAATGGCTCAAAAAGGCCCCAGCAATTACTTTCTGCAAGATTTATCATTTTTTCATCTATGACATGTTGGTAGATCATTGGCTGGGCCCATTGATTCTTCTCGTCTCATTGGCTCTATCAAATGTGGCTGGGCCCACTGTCCCATCTCATTGGCTCTATCAAATGTGGCTTCATCAGCTAGTCATCCCCCACTAGAAAACTTCTGCCTGCATCACTGTGGGTGGGGAATTTTCTGCCCCGATCTAGCCACATAGGCAGATGCTCCTGCCCCCTTTCTTGCTTCCATTTCACAGCTTTCACCTACCTCATTTTTCCTGAGAGGGATTATCCCCATAAAACTATTTTTAAAAAGAATTAGTTTATTTAATTTTATTTATTTATTTTAATTTGACCAGAGAGGGACAGAGTGAGAGAGGGAGACGGGGAAAGTAAGAAAGCAAACCACCAAGTGCAGGACTCAAACCACGGTCAGCCATGTAGGAGTCCAACACCCTTAACCCCAACACCATTCACCAGCCTGATCCCCATAAACCTTTTGGGGGAGTTGAAGGTTGGGAGGTCCGTCTTCTATAACTGTTTCATGCTGGAAAGGGGCATTGGCCCTACCTATCAGGGATCATGGAACTTTCGCCCTATGTGATCTAGGTGGGAAAGCGGGTCCAGGGGTAGGACAGTGAGGTAGTCCTGAGGTGTCATGGAGAGGGCTGTTGTTGGTGTTGGACCACTCACAGCAGCAAGATTCAGCGGAGGTATCAAGATGTTGATATCCCTGTTGTTCAATCATTTGCAATTTTCTAGACTAGGATTTTCAAGTTTTTCAGCAGGGACAGATGCTGGAAAACTTAGCTATGGGATTGGAGTAAAGTCTTCACTATGGGATTGGAGCAGTTGACTACTGGCCTGGCAGGCCACAATACATGTTGCAAGATGGCTTCTGTGATGAAATTCAGGTTCTTGGTGTTTTGGACAAAGAACTGAACAAAACACGCCAATAGTGGGGGAAAAAAAAGGTAGTTTATTAATAAGTAGAAGCAAAAGTACACTCCTGAGAGGTGGGAACAGGCCTAAACAGACAGAAAGTAGCACTAAAAGTCTAATTTTAGCCTTTCATCTCAGCGCAGAAGTTAATGTTATATATTTGACTTTGAATAAATTGGTATGGGTGCCAGCAGGTGGCATAGTGGTTAAGACGCTGAATTCCTACATTGTGGACCACAGTTCAAGTCCCAGACCTGGTGGCTCGAGAATCATGCCAGGTGCGTATGCATGAGTACCCAGAGTCCTAGGAGGATTATGAAAGAGAGAGGATGCAGTGTGGCCATCCCCTCTGGGGGGATGACTTCTCACTTTCACTCTCACTGTCTTTCCCTGTCTCTCTCTGGGGAGCTCACACACTCTATGGCCAAAATCTTTAAAAAATAAAAATAAAAAAGAATAATTTGGTATGAGCACACGTTGCCTAATTTCCTTTAGATCTTTGTGGGCCTAATTTCCCGTAAGGTTGTTATCTACATAAGACCTATCTCCTACTCTCAAGGACTTCCAGTATAAAAACCCAGTATGGGTTTCTGACAGCCATAATTCACAACATTCAGATTCACTTATTCAGATTAACCTCAATCCAAACTTTTCTGAGCATCCTTGTCCTTTGCTTCTCCTCTACTTCTGTGCTTGGATACAGTTATAAAACACGGGATGGGAGGACCAGCAGTTGGTGTAATGGTTATGTCACTGGACTCCCATGTAGTCGACCGTGGTTCAAGTCCTGGACCTGGTGGCTTAAACTCATGCCGGGCACATGTGCATACGTGCCCAAGATCCCAAGAGGAGAAGGGATTGCAGCGTGGCCATCCCCTGTAGGGGGGGGTGATTTCTCACTTTCTGTCTCTCTGTCTGTCTCTGTCTTCCCGGCGAGCACAAGTACCCTATAGCAAAAAACTTTCAAAAAAAGGGGGGGATGGGAAAAATGAAGAAAGAAAAAGAGAGAGAGAGCGATAGAAAGGGGGAGAAAGAAGAAGAAAGAAAGAAATAGAACAAAACAAAAACTTCATCTAGGAAATCCTAAATACAACAAAGACAGCTGTTCAGAGGTCAAGGTCCATGATGGAGTCATCGTGATGTTAGTGTGTTACGGCAGCTCTCAGATATCACAGTGCCTTATCCCTGAAAATACCCTTGCTTCCTGGGAGGGAGGGCTGTTCAGTGAGTCTCAGAATAACTGAAATATCAATGGGGGTACCAGCAGAAGAGAAAAAACGTTTTCAAAGATGAGTTATAGATACAGCACAGATGTAAATGATACATTTATAAAACAAAAAAGATGTCACACCTGTTTTAGAATTAACCCAGCCAACCTATTTTATATCTTGCCACTCCTTAAAACAAGTTGTGGTGTGTTCTCATGTTAATTCAACTTAGGTCATAACTAATAAACTGATTTTCAGCCTACTCAATGTGTCAATTCCATAAGATGCAGTTTGTCATATGCTTTGCTTATGACCTACCCTCTGAAAATATCTCCTATGCTATTGTCAACTTATGTATTCATTATTTGATTCTGAGCCTTTATTCCAAGAGGGTTTGTGGAGTGGAATCACTGATGGATTGACAGTTTCACTCGAAAGAAACGGTCAAGGGCCAGCAGGTAGTGTGGTGATTAAGGGTGCTGGACTCCCACAGGCTGACCTCGGTTTGAGTCCGGAACCTGGCAACTTGCTCTCTCACTTTCCTTCTCTCTCTCTCTTATTCTATCCCTCTCTGGTCAAATGAAAATAAATAAATAAATGTAGTTAAATAAAAATAATTCTTATAAAAAAAGAAACAGTCAAAGAGACCAGCAAATGACATAATGGTTACATCGCTAGACTCCCATGTTTTCTACCACGGTTCGAATCCTGGACCATGTGGCTTAAAATTCATACTGACGGTGTGTGTGTGCATGCCTAAAATCCCAAGAGGAGAATGAAGGAGGGATTGTGGCATGGCCATCCCTCCCTCGGGGGGGGGGGGGTGATTTCTCACTTCCTGTCTCTCTGTGTCTTTGTCAAGCTCATGTACCCTATTGCAAAAATCTTTCTTTAAAAAAAAAGAAAGAGGGACCAGCAGGTGGCGTGGTGGTTAAGGCGCTGGACAGTCCCACATGGCCGACCAGGGTTCAAGTCCTAAATCTGGTGGCTTGCTTTCTCACTTCCTCTCTCTCTCAGTCTCACACTCTGTCTCTCTCTGGTCAAACTAAAAAAATATATAATAATAAATGAATGAATAAATAAAATAAATAATTATTTAAAGAAAAAAAAAAGAAAGAAAGAAAGAATCAGAGAAGGAAACAGAGAAATGAGATTAGAGGGTTTGGTATATATAGCAACTTTCAAGCCTTCACTTATTTCCCTACCATTAGTAATAATTACCAGAAGTTCAAAAGCTCATTTAAGAATCTTAGTTTAGGGGCTGGCAGGTGGCGTGGTGATTAAAGGCTCTGGGCTCCCACATGGCTGACCGCAGTTCAAGTCCTGAACCTGGCGGCTTGCTTTCTCACTTTCCCTCTCTGTCTCTCTCTGATTGAACTAGAAAATAATAATAATAAATAAATTTAAATAAAAATAATTTTTAAAAAAAGACTCTTACTTTAGGGACCAGCAGTTAGCGTAATGGCTTTGTAGCTGGACTCCCATGTAGTCAACCACGGTTCGAGTCCTAGACCTGGCGGCTTAAACTCACATTGGGCCCGTGTGCGTGCATGCCCAAGATCCCGAGAGGAGAATGGAGAAGGGATTGCGGCATGGCCATTCTCCCTGGGGGGTGATTTCTCGCTTTCTGTCTCTCTGTCTCTCTCTGTCTTTCTGGCGAGCGCACGCACCCTATAGCAAAAACCTCTAAAAAAAAAAAAAAAAAAGAAAAAAAGAAAAAGAAGAAGAAGAAGAAAAAAAAAGGATCTTAGTTTAAAAAAATGTAGGGGGGTTGGGGGCTGGCAGGTGGTGTGATCATTAAGGGTGCTGAACTCCCACATGGCCAACCATAGTTCGAGTCCCGGACTTAGTGGCTTGCTTTCTCACTTTCTCTCTCTCTCTCTGTCCCTCTCTGGTCAAATTAAAATAAATAAATAAAGTTAAATAAAATAATTCTTTAAAAAAAAAATGTAGGGATCTGGTTTAGGTGGCTAGATTCCACATGGCTGGCTGCACCATGCAAATACCAGACCCGGTGGCTTGAAAAACACAGCAGACACATGTGCATATGTGGCCAAAATCCTGAGAGGAGAATGAAGGAGACAGGATGTCCCAACCTGGGGGAACAGTCGAATAGGTTTCCTCAGGGAAGGAGTGAGAGCCGGGACAAGCGGCACAGTGTTACAATTCGGAGACGACACAATGTCTTCAAGGTCGTCCGTTTATTGTGAGCAGCACAGTACAGCATGGAGACGACGCAGTGTTACAACTCTTCAGGGTCGCATCTTCTGTTGTGAGCAGCACAGAGACAACGTGATGTCACAGCTCTTCAGGGTCTTCTGGAGACGATGCGGTGTCACAGCTCAGGGTCGTCCGGAGACGACGCAGTATTATAGCTCTTCAGGGTCTTCCAGAGACGATACGGTGTTAGAACTCTTCAGGGTCGTCTGGCGATTGTGAGCCAGGCATCGTGGTTATATACATGTTGCTGGGCATTAATTGATTGTAAAAGGTGGGTTATGATTGGTTGTAAAAGGTGGGTTATGATTGGTTACTTTTGGACCAATCATGAGGTGCCGGATATGCAAATCTGAGGGATTCTAGTGGCCAATCAGAGCAAGGTTTTGAAGGTGAGGTTTTTGAAGGGGAGCCAATCATGGCAATTGTTTGCTCTCTGAGAAACCTTGGCAGACTCGCTCGCTGGTGCACAGCCTCCTACAACAGGACTGTGGTGCAGCTATCCTCTCTGGAGGGTACGTTTTCACTTTCTCTCTTTCAGTCTCTCCCTGCCGAGTGTATACACGTTATAGCAAATTTTATATATATATCTATATATACGTATATATACGTTTTATATATATATATATATATATATATATATATATATATAAAGGATCAACCAAATGTCATTATATAGTAGGTCTTTACCACAGTTCAAGTCCTGGACCTGGCAGCTTGCTCTCTCACTTGCCCTCTCTGTCTCTTGCTCTCACTTGCTCTGTCCCTCTCTGGTCAAATTTTTAAAAATAAATAAATAAAGTTAAGGGGCCAGCAGGTAGCATAGTGGTTAAGCCGCTGGAATTCCCACATGGCCGGCCATGGTTCAAGTCCTGATTTTGGCAGCTTGCTCTCTCTCCCTGTCTTTATCTGGCAAAATTCATGTGAAATAAAAAAAGCAATAAATAAATAAATGAATAAAATAATTTTAAAAATACTGTCAGTCTGCCTTTTACAAAAAAGAAATAAAGTTAAATAAAATAATTTTAAATAAATAAAAAATAAAGTTCTCTCTTTGAAGAAAATTGGAGCTTAAGGAAATTAAATAATTTGTTAAGAGATGGACTCCATGGGGCCATGGAGGTTAAGGTGCTAGATTTGTATACACATGGTTGATTGTGGTTCTAGTCTTGTGTTCTAGTCCTGGACCTGATGGCTTGCTTTCTCACTTTCCCTCTCACTCTGTCTTTCTCTGGTGAACACACATGCAATGTAACACATTTTAAAATAATAATAATTATTATTTAAACTAAATAATTCTTAAAAAAGAAAAAAGAGTTGAACTTTAAAATTCAGACTAATCTTTAAAAAAAAATGCCAGAGAGAGCTCACTGAAGACAGAGAAAGAAAAAAGGAAAAGTAAGAAAGCACTTTCTTCCCATTGGTCATGGTCATGACAAAATCCCTTCTCCATCTCTCCTCCTCTTGGGATTTTGGGCATGCACACATGCATGCCCAACACGAGTTTCAAGTCACCAGATCCCAGCCTCGAACCACACAGTTGGTCATGTGGGATTCAGCCATCTTAGCCACCATTTTGCCAGCTGGCCCTGCACTTTCATGTTTTTAATACAAGAGGTTAGAGTCTTGACCATAGCAACAAGGCTTTCCATCCACAATTCATTCAGCCAAGATGGCTGGTAGAGTTACGGCTCATAAGAGGGCATGGGTTCACTATGAGGATCAAGCCAAAATTTTGGCAGCAGCTACATAATCTAATTAAACTAACCAGTCACACCCTAAAAGTATTCTTTATGTCCACAACACTGTAACAAGACTGAATTCAGCTCAATGTACGAGATCTGATTTTCCTTTAGTGTTTATTCACATGTATACATGCTAGGGATTCAGAGACTTTTCTGCATAGAGAAAAGTGCAAAAACTAAAAATTCCAACCTAAGAAAAATATAAAAAGAGGCATACTTAGACAAAAGCATAGTATCTTTGACTATATCATCTATAGAAATATTCTAAAAAGATGGGTCTTGGGATCAGCAGTTAGTGTAATGGCTATGTCGCTGGACTCTCATGTAGCCGACCGCGGTTCGCATCCCGGACCCGGTGGCTTAAAAAACTCAAGCCAGGCGCGTGTGTGTGCTTGCCCAAGATCCCGAAAGGAGAATGGAGGAGAAGGGATTGTGGTGTGGCCATCCCCCCTGGGGGGGTGATTTCTCGCTTTCTGTCTCTCTGTCTCTCTCTGTCTGGCGAGCACACGTGCCCTATAGCAAAAACCTTAAAAAAAAAAAAAAAAAAAAAAGATGGGTCTCACAGTTGGCGTGGTGGTTAGAGGGCTAGATTCCCACATGGCCGACCACGGGTCGAGTCCTGTATCTGGTGGCTTGCTTTCTCGCTTTCCCTTTCCCTCTCTGTGTGTCTCTCTCTGGTCAAGTTAAAAAATAATGATAATAACAAATGGAATTAAATAAATAAATAAATTTTTTTAAAAGAAATATTTTAAAAACATCACCAATACAATTAGACATGTTTTCTTAGTGATGTATACCTAATTATCAAGGTTCAGTTTAATCCTATTAAAATGTTTTTCTTTTTAAACTGCATGAGGACCTGCTTAAAGAAGATATTAGTCTATTGGGATTTCAGAAAAGCAAAAATTAGGCAGTTGGGTAGTGAAGAATGAATGCATTCACCTCTGTGTTATTAGACTGCAAGAATAGTCTATGTTTTTATAGATGTAAATGATGGAATGCTATTACTTGTAAGCCAAACAAAATTTGCTATTGAATGAAGCTACTCTGTTTGATCATAAACTTTATTATGTTACAGTAATACAATACATGACTCAAGGGGGCTGGCAGGTGGTGTGGTGGTTAAAGGTGCTAGACCCACATGGCCAACCACAGTTCAAGTCCCAGACCTAGTAACTTGCTTTCTCACTTTCCCTCTCTCTCTCTCTCACTCTGTCCCTCTCTGGTCAAAATTATAAATAAGTAAATAAATAAAGTTAAATAAAATAATTATTTAAAATAATAATAATACATGGCTCAAATATTTTTGCCCATTTGGAAGTGAAGAATAGATTCTCAGAAAAGAGTCCAAATTCTGGGGCCATGTAGTCTGCCGTGATTTGAGTCCCAGACCTGGTGGCTTAAACTCACGCCAGGCACGTGTGCATGCGTGCCCAAGATCCCAAGAGGAGAATAGAGAAGGATTGCGATGTGGCCATCCCCACTGTGATCCCCAATGTGGGTGATTTCTCGCTCTCTGTCTCTCTGTCTCTCTCTGTCTTTCTGGCAAGCGCACGTGCCCTATGGCTAAATCCTCTCAAAAAAAAAAAAAAAAAAAAGAGTTCAAATTCTTAAATTACCAAAAATTTCTGGACAGTTGTGCAGCTGAAAGAAAAATAGAGAAGAAGGAAGAAAAGAGGAAGGAAGGAAAGTTTTTGGAGACACTCTAACAATAAAGAATATAATAACATTCTAGCAATCAGTTTCAGACTAGAAGAAAAACTATGCCATCATCAAATCCTCAGAAAACCTAAAAAAAAAATACACATTTAAATTTCAATTCCTAGTCCCACAGCCTCAATCCAGGCAGAATTACACCTTTGCCTACTTTGGTTTCATAAATTCCTTTAATCTCCAATTTCCTAGTGCTAAATCTCCTGAGAAAAGAGGGATTAACGAGCAACAAATTAGCCAAAAAGGAAAAGCCTCGCTCTCACAGGATGATTTGTACAAGCAGGAGGCCAGAGGAGAGCAGGAGTTTGGGGGAGGAGGGGGTCTGTTCAGAATCAAAGTAAGGGTAGCTCTCGAGACAGGAAGGAAAAATCTCTAAAGTAACAAAGAGAAAGTATTACAGATGCCTTTTGATTAATTACTTTGGGAAATCCATGTGAAACCTAAGAAATACAGAGAAAATTGTAAAACAGAATTTTCCTGGCACTTAGTGGTAGTAATAATACAATCAATAATATAAGCTGGAACTATTAAAATCAAGTCCACATTCATTGAACACTCACCTACCATGCTCAGTAAGTAGTTGAGCCTTTACGGCACTAACTTAGAGACCACAGAGTACATTAGTTATTACTCAAAGTTTACTGAACAGGGAAAGCATAGAGTGACTCCAGAAACTCTCCAAAGTCAAACCTCAACGAAGGGACAGAATGAGGTTTCAACCCAGAAAATTTGACTTGGTATCCCATACTCGGCTGCATGTTTACCCCCTAAGATGAAACTGGAAATAGTAAGGCTTTTTCGAGTAGTTCATACTGAAAACACCTTACTGGTGTTTTTTTTTTTCTTCTTTTTTTTCCCTCCTTACACTGCAAAAATGCAAAGGTACATGGTTCAATTTTCGTTAACATTTTGGCAAGCTGGGTTTTTTTTTTTATGCCCACCTACTCTCTGAGAAAAAATACTCACACAACCCAGTTACAACTTGGGAGGGTTAGAAATCCAGCTGCTCCAGCAATAGCCATTCTCCCCACCACTCTGTCTTTCCTGCCTTCTGACACACACTAGCAAGTGTGGAGGGAGACTAGACTCTGATATCTACACAGATTGTCTCTCGCTGTTGAATCATCATCCGGCTATCTTTATTTCCAGAGTGTTTATCACAACTCATTGTTCCATTTGCAGCCCACTTGCTGATGCATCATTTGTTTCTTTGGTTAAGGTAAAAAAGATCTTGATTGCTAGCTATTTCCTGATAGCTAGCTATTTCATGCGAAAACCAAGACAGATTTACAAATGTTGTAACAAAAAAAAAAAAAGCACATCCATTGGGTGAAGTCATTAAAAATAGTTCTAATTTGAACTATGGTGATGTTCCTATTTGTACAAAGATAAATATGAACTCACATAATGGCACTTTTAACATGGAAGTGTTAAATGATGCACTATAAAATTCAATATGTTTCCCCATGTTGGCAGAAGTCCTTATGACATTAATGTAGTCAAAATTAAAGCATTTGGAGTGACCGCTGGTAAATTATATCACAAGCTCACCTGTCCTTTTGACTGGGCCCATCATCTTCCAGTAACTCACCAAAATGATGAACACAAAGGGAAAGACGAGAGGCACCGAATCTATATTCTCTAGGCCTTTTAGAAAACATGGAATGGTTCCTTTGGCAACACATATGCCAGTCTACAAGAAAGATGCTACAGGGGCTGGCAGGTGGCATGGTGGTTAAGGCACTGGACTCCCACATGGCCAACCACAGTTTGAATTGCAGACCTGGTGTCTTGCTTTCTCACTTTCCCTCTCTTTCTCTCTCTCTCTCTGCCTCTCTCTGATCAAATTTTAAAAATAAAATAATAAATTTAACCTAATGTAAATAAAGGAAGGTGCTATGGTAGATATCAAGGGAATGGGTACTGTTCAAAAAGGAATGCCCACAAATGTTACCATGGCAACACTGGATGAGTCTACAATGTTACCCAGCATGCTACAGGCGTTGTTGTAAACAAACAAGGGCAAGATTCTTGGCAAGAGAATTAATGTGGATATTGAGCACATATTAAGCATTCTAAGAGCAGAGATAGCTTCCTAAAACATGTGAAGGAAAATGACCAGAAAAAGAAGGCAGCAGGAAGAGAAAGGTACCTGGGTTCAGCTAAAGCGCCAGTCTGCTCCCCCCAGAGAAGCACACTTTGTGAGAACCAATAGAAGGAAGCCTGTTTCCAGAACCTATTCCCTAGGAATTCATGGCATGATCAGTGTTAAAAATAAACTCTGGTCTATACAAATGTTTTTCTTAATTGAGTGGAATTGTGGTGTTCCCTCCCTCAAAGCAAATTTTAATTGGGCTCTTACTCATTTTGTAATATCTTTATTCGAATTTAGTATTTTTATAGCTGAAAGATATAAAGTAACTTATTATGCAACAAATAAACTCAGCTGCTTAGAAAAAATTTTCTATCACAAACAGCATAACAGAATCAACAGGAGGTGTGCAAACATCATAAAATTTTAATCCTCCACTTCTGAAACAGGAAACAGACAACAACCCATGGTTTTTCTCTTACATTATCAATTGTATTTCAAGTTACTCCTTCAGTGAAAATTGGAATCCTTGTAGAAAATTCACAATTCGTCAGACAACATTTAACTCTTTGTTTAATTTTTATTAAGATAGATTACAGGGCCAGAAATAAAAGGTACTTTCTTTGACTTACTCAAGGAAGTTTCTGTAAAATGTGTAACTACTTTAGTAGGGCACATAAAGTAAGGCCCTAACAGCTTACCTCTAGCTCTGTTTTGAGGGTCCACTGATAGGAATTAAAGATACAGCATGAGCATGTTTTTAAGAGAAGATATATAGAACACGTCACAGTTTCAAAAGAGTTTGTTAACTGAAAAAGAAAAACAATTATAACGATTAAGAAGTACCATTCAAAGCAAAACATAAAACCTGTCTCCAAAATTAGTCACTTTGTATATAGAATTCATGCAAAAGAGTTTTAAACTTGAGCTTGAATAGAACGATTTTTTGTTTGTTTTTAGGATTATTTTATTAACCTTTAGTTATTATTATTATTTTCCAGTTAATTAAGAGAGAGACACAGAATGAGAAAGGAGGAAAGTGAGAAAGCAAGCCACCAGGTCTGGGACTCAAACCACGGTCGGCCATATGGCCTTTAACTACCATGCTATCTGCAGGCCCCTTGAATAGAACAATTAAAATCCATTAAGTTATTTGGTCTCTCATAATACAGTTTGTGTGTGTGTGTGGTTTTTTTTTTTTTTTTTTTTTTTTTTTTTTTTTTGCTTTTTTTAAAAAATTTTTTAATTTGTGTAAGGACAATGAGCAAACTAGAGAGAGGAAGAGAAAAGTGAGAAAGCAACCCCTATGGGGAATGGTCCTGCTGAAATCCCTTCTCCATCATCTCTCCCTCCTTTCAAGATTGTAGAGGTTATGTCGTTGGACTCCCACATGACCTACCATGGTTCAAGTCCCAGACCTAGTGGCTTGAAAATCACATTGGGTGTAAGTGCATGTGTGTGAGTGTGGGTGCACAAGATCCCAGGAGAAGAATGAAGGAGAGGGATTGTGGCATGGCTGTCCCCAAAGGGGTTGATTTCTCATTTTCGCTCTCACTGTCTCTATCCCTCTTCCTGGTGAGCGCATACAACCTAAGGCAAAAACCTCTAAAAAATAAATAATTAAAAGTAAATTAAAAAACTGTAAATTAAAAAAAATTGCCAGGGTCAGCTGGTGGTGTGGTGGTTAAGGGCACTGGACTCCCATATGGCTGACCAACTGCTGTTTGAGTCCCAGAACTGGTGGCTTGCTTTGTCGCTTTCCCTCTCCCTCTCTCTCACTCTGTCCTTCTCTGGTCAAATTAAATTAAATTAAATTAAATCATTCTTTTTTAAAAAAAGAGATTTGCCTTCATTTTTAGTCTTTATTTTTTTAGATGTCTGAATTTCCTATGTGTAGTTAAAACAAGGAATTTTTATTTTTCTAAAAGTCTGTTTAGCACCATTAATGAGTGCTTTTAGTTTCTTATACACAATAGAATATTTGAATTTACTTTAATCAAGTAATTTTATTTGAAGGACAAAGTAAATTACTTTTGGTCTCTTTGTAATAGTTTGAGACAAAAATAGATAAGATTTAACTCTGGGCAAATACATTTATACTTACAGACCAAAGTCTAGGTTATTTTAATGCACTTTGAGTATTTTAAAACTATGAAACTATAGTGTCTACATTTTGTTAAATTTGTAAATAGTTAATTTTAGAGTCATAGGACAAGATGTCAGGGTGATTTTCATTTTTTTCAGATGGCCTCTTTTTCCTTAAAGAAAGAACACAAATATTTTACTGTTGTTTTACAATTCTAAGTAAGTTCTTAAATTATGACCATGATTCATGATCATGCCCAAGGTTTATTTTTAACAACCCAAATAAAATACTGAACACAAAATAGGCATTCACTATTTTTTACTTTGATTTTTATTTTTAAACAAAAGCAAATCTATCATTTAAAACATCATGGTAAATGCTATTAGTTACAATTCTGAGCAACAGGTATAAAGCAGGCTGTCTCAGGCCAACCAGGAACTTATTATGGCTAACCTATTTAGAAAATAGGGCCCTGGCCATTGCTCCTATGAAATTATTCTTCCTGAAACAAAGGGAAAATAATTCATGTTTGTCTCAATTTAACTGTTTACTTTTTAAAGAATTTTTTATTGGGGCCAGCAGGTGGTGTGGTGGTGAAGGCATTGAACTCCCACATGGCCAAGCAGGGTTTGAGTCCAGGACCTGGAGGCTTGCTTTCCTACTTCTCCTTTCTCTCTCTGTGGTCAAATTAAACAAATAATAATGATGATAATAAATGAAAATAAAAAATTCTTTGAAAAGGTTTTTTTTTTAGAGTTTTTTGCCATAGGGCACGTGTGCTCGCCAGGCAGACAGCGAGAGACACAGAGACAGAAAGCGAGAAATCGCCCCCCAGGGGGGATGGCCACGCAGCAATCTCTTCTCCTCTATTCTCCTCTCGGGATTTTGGGCACACACACATGCCTGGCGTGAGTTTTAAGCCACCAGGTCAAAAGAATTTTTTATTTTTATTTATTATCATTATTCTTCAATTTTTACCAGAGAGGGAGAATCAGAAAGCAAGCCACTAGGTCCAGAACTCAGTGGTCAAACATGCGGGAATCCAGCGTCTCAACCACCATGCTGCTGGCCCCAGTTTAACTATTTATTAGACACAAAGTGGGAAGACCTCCTTCGTGAAGATGTAAGGTGTACCTTAAGCTCCATTTGCCTTTGAATGTCAGTGGCTCACTGTTTCCTAGAATAGAGGTCAGCAAATGATAGCCTGCAGGCTAAATTCTGCTCATTTTCTGCCTGTTTCTGTAAATAATTTTTATGGGAATACTAAATAAATAAATAAAATATCACCATAAGATAAACTGTCACCTCTACTCGAAGGTGAAGCTAAATTAGAGAAATTACGTATGTCCAGTCAGCTCGGAGCTTCTTTCCTTCCCTCCTCCCAACAACTTAGAAGTTTAAATCTCTTTAATGGTTGTCTTAAGCATTTCTCTCAAGTCCTAATGAATATGTCCCCTTGGTATTACAGAACTTCATGCTTGCTAAAGAATAGCTCTTTTTATTTGTTTTAAGAACAAATAGCTCAGTCTCTTTTAAAAAATATTTATTTCATTTATTTGTCATTATTATTTATTTTTTTAATTTGACCAGAGAGAGACAGAGAGAGAGAAAGAGAAAATGAGAAAGCAAGCCACCAGGTCGGTACTCAAACCTTCGTCGGCCATGTGGGAGTTCGACACCCTTAACCACCATGCCACCTGCACTCCCACATGGCAGACCATGGTTCCAGTCCCATACCTGACAGCTTGCTTTCTCACTTTTTCTCTCACTCTGTTCCTCTCTGGTCAAATTAAAAAAACAAACAAACAAACAAAAAAACAAACAAAAAAACTAAATAAATAAAGTTAAATAAAATAATTCTTAAAAAAAAAAAAGGATAGCTTTTAATGATATAGATTTAAAGATTTAGAATCAGTGATTAAGTAGACTTAATTAGTGGACTCCTGGACACTATTTCTCCAATAGCCATAAAATATCAGAATTCGTAAAGAGATATTTTTGTGCAGCTATAGCAGCTGATTCAAATCACAGTCCTTTCTTATGGTGACCATGAATGAATGAATGAATTCATTTTAAAGGCCAATTATGTGGTTTTGTACAACCAGAAGCAAAGACGTGTAACTAATTTAGTTAAAAGACAATATAAAATTTTTCATTTTTTCCTTACTTTTTTTTGTTTGGCACCCTGTAGGCTCATTAGTTTCTTTTCTTTTTTTTTTCTAACTTTTCAACCAGTTAGAGGTTTTATGGAGGCTGCCACAGAAGAGACATTTAATGGTATTTAAGACTCAGATAACATGTTCAATTAAATCTATATTTTAGTACCAGGTGACAACGCAAAATAATGTCCATCCTTCATTGGGAAATATTATTGGTTGTTTTTCCAAAATTCCTTTGTGAGATAAATAAGGTTATGTTCCATCTATTTACTGTAGTTAATCTAGGACTAGTAAAGAGAAAATGACTTTCAGATCTCAGTTGAAACAAACTGTGTGAAGGAACAGCAGAAGCTGGAAATGATTTCCTGCCTCCAGTCATTGTTTTTTTCCCCCAGAACATGGATTATGTTATCTATTGACCCAGATCATCTACCTCACTTTGTCATGAAGTGGAATCATTCTCAAAAGAGCACACCTGGGACCAGCAGTTAGTATAATGGCTATGTCGCTGGACTCCCATGTACTCAACTGCAGTTCGAGTCCCAGATCCAGCGGCTTAAACTCACGCTGGGTACGTGGGTGTGCATACCCAAGATCCAGAGAGGAGAATGGAGGAGAAGGGATTGCAGCGTGACCATCCCCCCGGGGCATGGTTTCTTACTTTCTGTCTCTCTGTCTTTCTCTGTCTTTCTGGCGAGTGCATGAGCACTATACCAAAAACTTCTCTAAAAACAAAACAACTGGGAGGTAGGTACATAACTATCTTTGGGCAGACGGGTGGCATAGTGGTTAAGGTGCTGGATTCCCACATGGCCAACTGTGGTTCAAGTCCTAGACCTGGTGGCTTATTTTCTCTCTTTCTCTCTCTCTCTCTGGTCAAAATTAAAAATAATAATAATAACAAATGGAAATAAATTAAAAAAAAATTGGGGGAGGAATAAAAATATCTTCACACTGGGCACGTGTGTATGCATGCCCAAAATCCCAAGAAAACAATGGAAGAGAAGGGATTGTGGCGTGGCCATCCACCATGGGTGATTTCTCACTTTCTGTCTCTGTCTCTCTGGTGAGCTCACGCGCCCTATACAAAAATCTCTCTAAAAAACAAAAACAAACTCATACCAGGCATGTGTGCGAATATGCCCAAAATCCCAAGAGGAGAATGGAGGAAACGGGATTGAGGTGCGGCTATTCCCACTTGGGTGGGGGGGGAGATTTCTCACCTTCTGTTTCTCTGTCTCTCTCTGTCTCTCTGGTGAGCACACACACCCTATAGCAAATATCTCTCTTAAGAAAAATAGAATAAAATAATTAGATTTATTTCTTCCTTATGTAAATAACAAAAGATTTAGAATTCAGAACTTGGATATTTAAGGCTGATTCTCTCAACCACTGTTTGTTGGCCCATAAACTGCTACCTACTTCCTAAAGAATAATTTCATAATCTCTGTCTGGAGCCTTTAAAATGTTCTTATCATTCAGAAATTTCTTTCCACCTTTAGTATGCTAAGGAAATAATCTGAAATTAGAACGAAAATTCAAACATAAGGATGTTCACTGCAACACTATATATAACACTGTAATTTGGAAAAAATGAAATGCCTAGTATGAGGGGAGAAGGTAAAGTTTTGACAGAAGCATTCCATATAGTAATTTTAGCCATGTAAAGTTTATGTTTGCAGTTAATTTTTAACAATAATGAAAATGTCTTTTAATATTAATGGGGAAAAAGCAGGTTATAATCTTATAATCTCATGCATATATATATATATATATGTATATATATATGAAAAAATCACATAGAAAAACAGTTGTAAGTAAATATATAATTTGTCTGAAAATTATGATAAAGGTTATTTGTATTCCTTTCCCCTTCACAATTTCTTGTATTTTTCAGTGAGCATTTGGTTGTCTCCCCAAAATGAAGTTTATTTTTTAATTTTTTTAAAAAAGATTTATTTATTTTTAATTTTATTTATTATCATTATACAATTTTTAAAAATAACTTTATTTACTCATTCATTTATTTTAATTAAACCAGAGAGACACATACAGAGAGAGAGAGGGAAAGTGAGAAAGCAAGCCACCAGGTTTGAGACTCAAACCATGGTCAGCCATGTGGGAGTGTCCAGCACCTTAACCACCATGCTACCTGCTGGTCCCTCATTACTCAATTTTGACTAGAGAGAGACAGACAGAGAGAAAGGGAGAGTGAGAAAGCAAGCCGCCAGGTCCGGGACTTGAACCATGGTCAGCCATGTGCGAGTCCAGTGCCTCAACCACCACATCACCTATCAGGCCCCAAAAATGAAATTTAAATTGTTTATGGACATGAGAAAGCTTGGGGCCAGCAGGTGGTATGGTAGTTAAAGTGTTGTATTCCCACATGGTTGACCACAGTTCAAGTCCTAGACCTGGTGGCTTGCTTTTTCACTTTCCCTCTCTCTCTCTGGTCAAATTTTTAAAATAATAATGATGAATAAAATTAAATATTTTTTTTTAATGTGAAAGTGGGGTCAACAGGTGGTATGGTGGTTAAGGCACTGGATTCCCACATGGCCAACCGTAGTTCAAGTCCTGGATCTGGCAGCCTGCTTTCTCTCTCTCTGGTCAAAATGAAGAATAATAAATAAATAAATAAATAGATAGATAGAAATGGGAAAGTCTTCGCATATAGTGGAGGTAATATGATTAAACAAATTTGTACTTTTATATGAATGCCTCCCTTAGAATTCACAGACGTAACCCTATTTTTTAAATGTTTATTAATATAAATTAATTTCTTCTTTTAAGAATTATTCATTTAATTTATTTTTTAAATTTGTTATAGGACATGTGTACTCACCAGACACACACACACACAGAGAGAGAGAGAGAGAGAGAGAGAGAATGAGGAAGCAAGCCACCAGGTCCAAGACATGAACCATGGTCAGCCATGTGGGAATCCAGCACCCTAACCACCATACCACCTGCTGTCCTAATGCAAATTGATTTCTAGTTGGTTTTATAAAACAAACAAACAAACACAAAGTAGGGTCACCTGTGAGAGCCTGTATACAATTTAATTTCCCAGGCAGTGCTACCATCAACTTGACCTCCAAAATACAATTTCCTAAATGTCCCAGTGTCTTCTGAACTCTAACAGTAATAGCTGTGTGGCCTGGTAAAAGCAGAATCTAAGGAGTGGCGCCTTTCAAGCTTGGGTCCTTGATACATGCCCTATTTATGGATTAAAACAATAGTCTGTATAGTTCTTACTGATCTATCTGGTTGGCGCACATGTCTGTTAGTATTGTTTTCACTTACCGTGTATGAGCTATGTGAAGGTAAGACACTAATAGATAAACCTTAGCTACCGAGGTCATTATCCCTCTCCCCCTTACTAGCCTGTATTGTATATAATCTCCACAGAATTTTCCTCATTATTTCCATGGATAATCACATATAATAATCATCAAAAGATGGAAAACTATTAGAAAAACTAAATACCATAGATGAATCACAAAAATGTCAACTATACTGGACTACTTTTTGAGAAAATGGCATGGATAAATGAGTGGATAGTTTACCTCTTTCCCACAGCCATACCTCTACAGAAGAAAAGAAACCCTCCTGGGACAAAGAACTTAAACTATGGATTACTTGGGTATAAATCATGGACTATCTAGAAGTGAACTGGAGATAAGAGTACTACTGCTACGACTTATGCATGGCTTCTAGAGATACAGAACTCCCCATCTGCGCAGTTTAAGAGAGAGCAATTCGAACCAGGAATGGAGGACAGAATCTGTAGGAGCAAAACTTCAGTGTAGGGTCTTAACTGCATGGAAGTAATACATAGAGATCAGATTTTTTATTTAGATACCTCTTTTACGGCATTAACATTAGACAGAATGTGGACATGCCAGATAGTGATCATTAGCATAATCTTATTTTCTTGGAAGCTAGACAAATGTAGTTTCTTAGGAAAGTAGACTAGTACTGGTCTTCTGCTTGTATAAAGATGGTCCAAAACAAAGCCAAAGAAAATTTTAAAAAGAATAAAAACAAAACAGTCATAGGAAAATCAGTTTTACATTTTCATCCTCCAAGTAAAAAGTAAATCCTAACTTCTCTCTGTCTTATAGTTCCCTTTTTAAATAGCACAGAATGCTACCACTAGCATAGTTAGGAAAGGGCATGAGATTTTTTTTTTAAAGAATTAGTTTACTTCATTTTATTCATTATTATTACTATTATTTTAATTTTACCAGACACACACACACACACACAAAAGGAAAATGAGAAAGAAGCCACCAGGTCTGGTACTTGAACCAGTCAGTCTTGTGGGAGTCCATCTGGGGGTCCAGTGCACTTAACAACCATGCCACCTGCTGGTCTGAGTTATTTTGTTTTTACACACCCTCTTTTGTTTTTATTTTCCTCAACCTTACTTTTATAGATACATAATCTTTTTTTTTTAAACATTTTTTCTTTTTTAAAGATTTATTTAAGTTTATTTATTCATTTTTAATTTGACCAGAGAGAGAGAGAGAAAGTGAGAAAGCAAGCCACCAGGTCCAGGACTTGAACCATGGTTGGCCATGTGGGAGTGTCCAGCGCCTTAACCACCATGCCTCCTGCTGGTCCCCAGATACATAATTTTTTTAAAGTCAAAAACAAAAAATTATAAAATCAAGACATGCAGTTAAATTTGGATTTTTAAAAAGAATTATTTTATTTAACTTTATTTATTTATTTTTTAATTTTTATTTGACCAGAGAGGGACAGAGAGAGAGGAAAAGTGAGAAAGCAAATCACCAGGTCCGGGACTCAAACCATAGTTGACCATGTGGGAGTCCAGCATCCTTAACCACCATGCCACCTGCCAGCTCCTAAATTTGAATTTTTAAAAATAATTTTTAGTATAAATATAGCCCAAAATTTGCATGAGGCATACTTGTACTGAAAATAAAATAATTTTTTAAATTGTCATTTATCTCATATCCAACTTTACTTGGATATATTTTATAAGACTGCCTAGGTACAGTAAAAATTATTCTAAATAAAGAATATTTCCAAGGACCAGAAGTTAGCGTAATGGCTATGTTGCTGGACTCACATGTAGTCTACTGCGGTTCAAGTCCCGGACCCAGTGGCTTAAAGTCACGCTGGGCACATATGCGTGCGTGCGTGCGTGCGTGCGTTCGTGCCCAAGATTCCAAGAGGAGAAGGGAGGAGAAGGGATTGCAGCGTGGCCATCCTCCCTGGGGGGTGATTTCTCGCTTATTGTCTGTCTCTCTCTGTCTTTCTGGCAAGCACACGTGCCCTGTAGCAAAAACCTCTCCCCCCACCCCCGCAAAAAAAAAAAAAAATATATATATATGTATATATATATTTCCCTACATTGAAGAATATTTCCTGACAATCTTAGTTAAACAAGACAAAAACAGAACACATTACTCTATGGAGTGTAGGAGATACATTTATCCATATTTTAAAAACAAAAAGAGTCCGTTTTACTTTTTAAAGCTTAGTATACCCTAGCAAACACAAGTTCCTTAGCCAAAATAACCCTAAAATTTAAGTTCTAAAATATGAGAATTCAATTTAATCATTACTTGTATTTCATACTTACTCCATTAAAAGCAGTAATAATGAGTAACTAAGTTACTTCAAATTGTAGAATGAAAAATAAGTATAAACTACAAATAGAATAAATTTTTGGTAATTTAAAGTGAAAATACTGATTATTGACAATTTAATCTGATGCTTCCTATATGAAATAAAATGCCAAAACCAAAATACATATGCTTTCTTAGATTTTAGTTAACTATAGAAAAAGTGAAAATGTTTCATTCTAAGAAACTATACCTTAAGAACATATCCCCGAGGAATAGCATTCTATTTAACTTAAGTTAGTACAGTCTTAGCATAACAAACCGATCCTAAGAAGCTGACCAAAAAAAGATTAGCATTTTTCTAAGCTACATCCTATCACAGACTGAGAGCAATGTAATATTTTTTACCTTTATTTCTTCATTAAAAAAAAAAAAAAAATCCTACAATAATGATTCCTTAGGATTGACAAATATCCCTTGGTAATATAAGATGCTAACAACAGAAAACCATAGTAACTTGCTGTGCTATTTTTACAACTTTTCTGAACACCTAAAATTATTCTGCAAAGAAAAGTTCATTAAAAATGTTAAGTTTAAAATTCATTCTGCTATTTATGCTGCAGCATAAAATAATAAATGTTGTTTCAAACCACTTCACAGACCTAAATACTATTTCTCTATAACAAGGGTCTATTATGCCCTATCATGAAACTAATATGTTCTCAGAAAAATAACAGGTGGAATTTTTAGAATGGAAAACTTCACTAAATCTACTTTTTCTGGATGTGAATATTAAAACACTCAAGTGAACATGTCATTAAACAATGTATTTCACATTTAGTAATCATACACTAAACAAATTGTATCATATGCTTTTTTACAAAGCATATGTAGCTGAAGAATATACAATATCCTGTTGCTAAAATATTTATACGGTTGTTTACTGCTCTTTATTTATTACTATTATAATATTCAAGTGTGATTGATACTCACTAAAAAATGTCAATATTGAGGCCACAGGTAGTGTAATGAATACGTGTCTTGAGCTAATTTAATGACTGCAGATTTAAGTGAAATAGCTATTTTGTCTAATAATAGAAAAGCTACAAATTTGTCCCCTATGTGAATCTTATTTTCTTAAAATTGTGGGGGGAAATATATTGTTAGAAGAAAAATCATTTGGGGCTTGCAAGTAGCATGGTGGTTAAGGCTCTGGACTCCCACATGGCCAACCAGGTTAGAGTCCCAGACCTGGCAGCTTGCTTTCCCACTTTCCCTCTCTGTCTCTGTCTGGTCAAAGTAAAATAATAATAATGAGGATAATAAATTAAATTAAATTAAATTAAATAATTCTTTTTAAAAAATATATCAATTTTTTCCCTAAATGAAAGCTTCATGTAGACAAATTCTACTGAAAATTTGTTAAGGAGTATATATAATTCAAGAATGGTTAAAGTGATCAATGTGACTATCTTTTAAACACATTTCCACCTGCAACTAGGTGCCCCACCTTTACAAAGACTATTGTTTGTTAAATTGAAAGGGGAAAAAAAAATCTCCTTGGGGGGAAAAAAAGGTAAAATAAGGGATAAGTATGTAAGAGAGAAATGAAGCATTGATCGGTGTACAAGAATGAGCACAAAACTTCCTGAAACGAAGGGAAACCTGATGATAGGGTGCCCACATAATTAAGGGCATTAAATTGGGTGCAAAATTGGGCAGTACAAATCCTTTATTTTCAGTTGCACCAGACAATCACTGGAACTCTAGGGGGAAAAAAAGAAAAACATCTACTTTCTTTCTTCTATTTCAGTGCTTAAAATGAAGTGGCTAAAAAATTTAAAGCTGGAAGGATTGGTTCCCCCAAAGATGTAAAGATAACCCAAGGTGAATTATTGAGGGTTTTTCAACATTCACACAGAGTTCAGAGTGAAATGAGCATAATGTAAATCAACTCATTGTTTGGGCTCTTTCAAATTAGTTGCCAAGAGAGAAGTGAAAACTTGATAAGCAGGCTCTAGTTTCTATGTGTTGATTTAGAAATCTTTAAGCTTGTGAGAGCTCAATTCATTTGAAGGAAGAAATTTAAAGGGAAGGAAAGTAAACAAGGAAAATGCTATGCAATGAAGCACTGATGTGAATGAAGCATAAAAGATTTTCTTTAAAAAACAAAACAATAAAGACTTCCATTGTGCTTTTAAATTACAAATTTAGAGGTCTTTGATTATGTTAAGAGCCTTGATTTCCTTTTGAGTATTCAAATGTTGTGATCTATTTGTAATACGCAAACTGGTGATGCTGTTTCTTATTTAGTTAGAAAAAATATATATAAATTAAAAGCTAAAATAATTAAGTCCACATTTTATAATAGGTAAATAGCTATTCAGAGCAAATGCATTTTCCCTTATAATCTTCCTCCATAGAAAGTCCATTTCTAAACTGCCCAAGAGGTAAGGTTCAGAACTTCAGAACCACTAGTGAACAAGTAGTCCTGGCTGTAGCAGCTCCATATTCCCACCTTTCTCAGGAATGGAGCAAAAAAAAACAAACAAACAACAAAAAAAAAAACTCTAAAACAAATCAAGAGAGGTGGCAAGACTAAGTCCAGGTGTTTGGAGGCAAACCCACGTGGCTTTTCTGGCTTTTCCCAGGAAAATATAGTCCAACTTTCATCAGTTTTTACTTTGTCTTGGCAGGAATGCATATTTAATTATCAAGACCAAGAGTTGTTGGCTTTTATTACCCTCAAATATAAGATCCTTTCGTACTGATTTAAGAAGTATTTTTAAACCGTTTATAAAGCTTGAATGAAAGAAAAAAATGATGACACTGCTTTGAAAGACACTTGTGGCTTACTTTTGAAGCTTCATTTAGCGTTGAGCATACGAAGGAAATTCTGTTCCTGGTGACAGCGCAGTGGGAATTCCCACTCCAACAACCCATGAAATGTTACTGCATAATTATTCACCTTCTGAGGCCCATTAGAACTTATCAGCAGAGAAAGAAATTTAATTTAAACTCACCCCTCTGTGCTAAAGAATGACTGGGACATGAGATCAAAGCGTGAGGCTCTGTCCTCCAATGGTTTGCAACACCTAGGCACAAAAGGGTGAGAGAACACGGCATTCCAGCGCTGCCCCGCTTTCCGGACCCTGGAGAGAGGGGGGTGGGGTGAGGGCTCCCATCTCGGGCTGGGTAGAGGGAGGAGGGTGGTGGCGGCTCCGGAGGTGGACGTGTCAATTATACCCCGGAGCTCCAGGCGGCCAGATTACTGCAGGGGCTTCGGGGTCGAGGTACACGTTGCAGACAAGACAGGCCACCCTCCTCTTCCTTGCTATGGGATTTGGAGTCAATGGAGCCCTTGGATTTAACCACTGTGGGGATATGGCTGGTGCCCTGCTATGCGCAGGTGTGCAACTCTGAGAACTCCCTAAATATAAGTGCGGGAAATGTATTCTACAGCCTCGTCATAAGGGGCCTTAAACGCATGTATTATGGATGGTGCCTGCATCACCATCAATATTCGCCAAATTTAATCCTAGGCATATCTCGAGGAAACAAAGTGGAACCCATGGATCTGAACCTGTGAGATGATCCTCCAAGACCAAGGGGCCTAAGCCCTAGAGGTGCCTAAAAGCCTCAGAGGTGGGGGTTGAGGGTCCCAGAAATCAGTTCTTTTTCTCAGGCACCTCAGGGAAAGGCAGGTCCATTTTCCGAGCAATGACCTTTAAAAGGAGCATGATGTTCTTTTTTCTTTTTTGAAGGGCTCATCTAATCTTATCTTCTTTCAGATATCACCAAAATATAGGCCTGGAATGTTGCTAGCACTCCCCAAATACCCAGCTGCCGAGGAAAGCCCACTAGATGTTGTTGGGTTTGAGGTAGGATGCGGTAAAGAAAAGTCGAGTTCTGTTCAACAGGTGCATGATTCTACTTCTATAACCATCGATCAGATTCCCCCCTAGGTAGTTACCGCGCTGGCTAAATTTCTAGTTCCTGAAATCAAAAGGGGCAAAGAGTTTTCACAGCCAATTAGACTTAATTTTGTTTCCTTTATGATAACAGTGTGGGAAAAGGTGTGCAAGTTCCTCCATCCGTGTCTAGCAAACCCTCAACAAAATGACAAGAATAACTTTCCACCAGTGGAGGCCGCGCTTTATCGACCGCCAAGGGAACGGGGAGGCTGGGGCAAGAGAATACAGAGCAGCTTGGTCAAGAAAGGAAGCACCGGAGGTGAAGGAGGGCAGGCAGTCGTGGGCAAGGTCAAAGAGGACCTAAACGAGTTCGAGAAAAACGACCTCGGCCTGTCGGAATGGCAAGAGGCTCCTGTGGCATCAGCAGGAAGGCAAAGGGCAGCGGGAGGGTGCAGGACTTTGGAGAGCAAGAGCAGGGAAGGATCCTTCACTCCCACTGGGCCTGAGCGTCTTTTGAGAGCCCAGAGGCGAGAGCCGACGAGGCTCTCCGCAGCGATTCCCACGGTGGGCTGGCCCAAGGTTAGAAGCCGGCGAAAGACCAGCCGGGATCAGGCCACCGCCGCCCGCTCCCGGCGCGCTGCAGAGCGGGAGCGAGGCACAGGGTGGCGCTCGCTGTCCGCGCAGCGGGCGGAGGCTGCTGCGGCCGCTGCGTCTTTGTGTGCGCCGGGCGCGGCGAGGAACAGCTCAGTCCAGGAATCCGAGGTGGGTGGCAGGCCCCGACCCGCACCGTGGTTCTCGGGGAGACCTCGGACCGCCGCCCGACCCTCTGCTACCACCAGCGGGTTGACAATGCAGCTCGCGAGCTCAGAACCCTTCCAGGGAGGTCCTAGGGGTCTTTCTGCGAGCACCAGGCACGCCGAGCAGAAAAGCCGAGTGCCATAGGTAGTGTTTAGAAAGGCTAGGAAATCCTCCCCAGCTTAAAAGCCGCTTCTTGAATTTATTTAGCAAACAAGGGAAGCTCGCGCAGATCTGACCCACCTAACAGGCCTACAACAGAAGCAGAGAGCGCTTTCAACGTTCCTTCAGCGCAGCAAAAGTTACTGCCTGAGAAGCAAAGTTGGAGCGGGGACTTAAAGGAAGAAGCCTCAGCAGAGGGACTTGAAAGAATGGCGCTAGAACAAGAGCGAAAAGTGGCAGCTCGTAGCGGGCGCAAGATTCCTACTTCAGGGTCACCCCCACGCCCCCTCGCCTGTCCCTAGAGCTCCTGGCGCCCCGACTGTCGTTAGGAACCAAAGCAAAGTGTGTAAGGATGCATTCCCACCTTCAGGAGACTCCGCAGAAAATTAAACACGCGCCCAGGGACCAAAGAAAATTTATCCCCCTCCCCCCGCTATAGCAAATCAACAGTTCTACTCATGGGAGTGCAGCGAATCTAAAGAGATGGCCACTCACGCGCATCACCTTAAATCGCAGCGGCGAGGGTCTAGGGTAGCAAGGAATTAACGCCCTTCCCTTAATCCGGAAGCAGGGAATCAGTAGGGTACAAGCAAATTCGGAATCTTATTTTTTAAATAACAGCAACAATTGTGTATAGAGAGCAAAGTCTTCCAAAGATGCCACCCAGAACGACAGCCCTAAGAGCATTACTCTCCTGATTCCTCCCTTAACACCAGCTTCTTGAAAATACAGTGACAGAATTCATCTGCTGGGTTTTAAAAGGCAGGGAGGAAGGAAAAACAGACAAGTGTAGAAACCACACAAAGTACTTTTAAAGAGAGAGGGAAAGAGATTTGTTAATTAATACCTGGGTATTTCTTAGGCGTGCAGAATAATGCCTGTTTGCACAGAAGCAGCAAAAAGCAGTAGGAAAATTTAAAACAAGTTTATTCAAAATATCTGAAGCAAAGCAACCCTTTTTTGAGACATTTTGAATGAAAAATTGAGCAAAATGTAGAAATTCTTTTATCAGACTATGTATCTCTACCATTTTAAGCAACCAGAGAATAATCAGATCCTCACCTTTTTTTTTCCCCTACTGTACCTGACTTAATTTACCAGCCAAAAAGATCATCTGACCTTTGAGCTAATCCTCTACAATAAAATATTTATTTAAATTCCCACACAGGTCCTCTGTAACATTCCACTCAATAATTTCACCAAAAGATCCACGGGGAGATGAAAATGTTCATGACAGGATTATTGATCTGCCCACTCAGGAGTCCAATCTCATCACTTGCTTGTCTTTAAATTTTAATTTCAGCATTCTCTACCCAAGGGAAGCCCAGTTGAGAAATTATGCCAAGATTAGGTTAAGAGGAAGGTGGAAGGAAAGCCAACTCACCCAAGAACTTTTTCCAAAATCTGATATAGCAAAGTAACTCATCGTATTTGCTTCAATTACATTTCTAGCACAATATAGATTTGTTGATAGTCCAAACTCAACAAATTATACTCATGTTCCTAGTTGAAAGAGATCATCTAAAAAGAGAGTAGGTGAGGAAGAAGCCTTTAGAAAAGGAGAAAGCAAGATAGGGAAGAAACATTTTAAGTTGGAGGAAGAGATGAGGGTAGGGAATAGGAGGTTGGATTGGCAGCCCTGCTCCAGTCTCTGGAGGGTGGGCTGAAATACACTAGTCTGACCTCTGGGTCAACAACTAGTTTAACTCTACCTTGATCTGCAAAACTAGAAGTTCATCCCTTGGTTCAAAGTGAAACCTAGCCCCTGGCTTCACTTGCAGTAGGCTCCAGCCACTGTGCAGAGGTGCTGTATCACAAAGCAGGGAGAAATCACAATTTTGCACTTCATCCTCACTCAAAAGAGGATACTCATCCCCCAAAGGAGAACAGCCTACCCATCCTGCAAAAAACTAATCAAGAAATACTGCCCAATGAATGACAAAACAAATCGAAGCAAGCTAGAAGGATGGGGGTCAGGAGGAGCGGAAGAAAAAAAGTGAAAGTTTGCACATCTAGACAACAGAAAAAATGTCCCCCTTCTACCACCCCAAACAAATCTTCCAGACAATGTCTCTCCTTGTCATAACCCACCTCTTAAATCAAATGTCGATTCTGGATGTAATGCAACTGATATTATAAATGTACCATGCAGCTTTCCTCTTACCTGCCACTACATTTAACTCCTTCAGAACCATTCTCTCCGATTCCCTCAGCACTGCAACTTTCAATAAAAAAGAAACAACACTTAAACTGTGTTCTGTGTGTTACTCCTAGGAAGAAAGTGACAGAAAGACTATTTTACTTTTAAAAACCATCATTTAGAGCTATTATATACCAAAGAATCAGAGCTAACTTGCTTGACGAAAACCAAAGGGACTGGAGGCCTCAAACAGCTACCTGCAGGGACAGGCAGGTTTAAGGCTGTCTGCTATGCAGACACAATCTACATTATTCTAAAATTAATATGACCCTTAAATTTTCCCCTAGATTTCTAGATAATATTCATAACACTTTGTATTTTTCACTTCAACATCTTTATATCAATTTTAATGGAAAATTTACAATTCAAAATGTATACCAAAGATTGAATTTAGAGTAGGAAGGATGCAAACAGAAAGAAAGAAGCTAAATTTGTAAGAATCTGAATACACTAACTTTTTATTCAATTTGATTCAAAATAATAATATTACTCTAATAGTGAAATAGTGATATAACATCCATCAACATTTAAAGTATTTTATGTTTCAAAGTATGGCTCCAGGAACACTCATTACTTAAATGCACTTAGACATAACAAGACAATATTTTTTATTGGCATCATTGACACCTTTGAACAATAGCCTAGTAAATAGATTAAGGTTTAACCTTCCTTTTCTTTGGTGCTGTTTAGAGACTTTAAAGAACAGATAACTCATTTCAACAGGAATCTACTACTGATATTTACCTCTATATAATCTTTAGCTAAGACATGGAATGCCAAAAACAAGCTTTTGTTAGCTTGACCTCCTCCACCTCCTAACAACAAAAGTTATCCCCAAACCTATGTTTTTATTTTAGAAGTATTGATCTTTGAACATAAGGCTTGGCCTTTTAAATACTAAATGCAATCAATGACAAACAACCTGACTTTGTGAAGACTGAGAAAGCAGCAAAATGGAGAAATTTTCTTTAAATTGTTTGGTGACTTAGTACAAATTTTGAGAGGTCAGTAAATCCTGATGCTATGAGCTAAACCTTCTGGTAAATAATTAATTACATTTCTTAGATACTATCATTTTATCTTGGTAAATAGAGAAAACACAGCTTTGCCAAATAGATCTTTCCATCTAAATAATATCTTAAAGGCAATCACTTAAATATGACCACAAATATAGGGTTATATTTTGTTTAAGTTAGACAGTTAACTGAAGATAAATGCAAATGTCCATAGTTTAAAAAGGGGGAAAAAAATACAAATTAACTGGCCTAGTCTTTTATCTGAGTTTATTAATACCATTTAAAATATTACAAATAACTCAATTACATTTCATGCATTTAAAATGCAAGTCTAAAATGTTCCAGAGAAAGGCTTTTCATTTCAATGTGAAATATCGAAATTATTTCAACATTACAATGAGCAATTAGTTTGCAGAATCTGCAAACGTTTAATGTAGTGTCAGGAGTGTTTATTAACAGTTAACAATATTACCTTCAGGAAATACACAAAGGCCAAAGTTAGTCGAGTTTCACTTGGACAATTTATTTAATACATGGGTTTTGGCAGACCCAGTTATTATGAAATAATAGGAGAACTCTCACTTTAACTATGCCTGAACTGCCAGCAAATGCAAATAAGTACATGCTCCATTAAATTAAATGTCATCCAACATTTATCAAATATTGTCTTAGTTACAGTTTGATACCTATCTAAACTCATATTCGAGCAAAACTAGGCCCCGAAAGTGCGTTTGTGGCTCTGCACCTCCAGAAGTGAGTTCAAAAAACCTGCAGCTCATCAGAACTGCAACAATAATTCTTAATATTTTCTTGTGACAAAAAAAAAAAAAAATCAAGTTTACTTCAATATATTTTCAAATATTTACTGGAAGTAATGTACAAGAAAAATACTATACAAAATCGTCTCCTGGACAACTGCACCTCGCACCCTTACAATGGTGGAGTTATATTTAATTGGTAACTAATCTAGAACGATTCTCAAGTTGTACAAACCATTAGGTTCAGATATATTTTACAAAGACTTTTTTTTTTCCCTATTTCCCCTCTTTTGGCATTTAACTACAGCCTCGTCTGAAATAAACGACTGCTTCTTCACTTGCTTATAAGTTCAAATTAAAAAAAATAATAATTTTAACCCTAAGATCTTCAATGAATTGGAAGGATTTACAGAAATGGGTACTATACAAATTGATGACTGGACGAACAAAAAGATTGGGAGATTATGCTCGGGAGTGGTGAAAAACGAGGTAGAAAAGGACAAACACGGAGATAGTTAATCTGGTCTCACCGGAAAGGGGTATTTTTGCATAAGAAAGACACCTACCCTCACCCCCACCCCCACCTCATAAGTTAATGCGATCAAAATAACTTTGGGATCAATATTAGCACAGTTTCCAGAGAAAGACTTGCTCACTGCTAGAGGAAAAACTATCTATTAATAGAAGGGAAACCAAGGGAAGGTTACTTTTATCCCTTCAGTATTAAAGTTTAAAAAAAAAAAGTTATAAAGATGAAAGCTTGCTTGCTGCAGCAACACGCCAACCCTGCCCTTCCCTGAAACTTGAATCGGTTCCACCTTAACGGAACAAAGAAAGAAGCAGAGCCGGGGTTGGGATAGCTAAACTCTGCAAACTTGGGTCTCGGTGCTGCCAGAGGGGCACCCCACCCAGCTCCGACCGCCTGCGCAGGGCGCGCGAGATTACGCAACAACCCGGCTAGGTTTAGGAAGGAAGCTGTGGCGCCTAGGATTGCGGTTCCGGAACCAAGTCAAGGCTGCCCTTGCCGGGATGCCCTGCCCGGGTCTCCTGCCTCGCCCTTCCCATTGCTCCGGCTCAAGTTTGCTCATCCGCGCCGTTCCAGCCCACGCGGGGGCTTGCGGTCTCCCAAACTCTGGATTCGCCCAGCTCTACCTCCAGCGCCCGCTGCCCTCTTAAAGTTAACGCCTGTCACGACCTGGGGATGGCGGAAGGAGGACAAAAGGAGAGGAGTAGAACTAAAGGCCTGGAGAGTTGCGGGTTCGAGTTGCACCGGGCTGAGGCGGTGTTAGCCGAGGAGAGGAAAAGCCAGGGCCCGGGACAGCGATGCGTGTTACTTACATGTCCACATGTCCTTTACAAAGTTAAGTCACAGAGAGGAGAGAGAGTGAGAGGAAGTGAGAGACAGAGAGTGAGCAGGGTGCAATGGAGAGAGGCTGGAGTTGGGAGGTCGGGGAGAGGGGTGGGCGCAGGGTGCGCGTCACTCTAGGCCATTGCGGTGCCCGGGCTCAGGGGGCTGCAGCAGCTCCGGGGAGTGGCAAGGCGGGCTACCCGCGGCGCTGTGCTCGCTGTCGGTGTCGCTGCCCTTCTTGCCACCGCTGCCCGAGCCCGCCGAGCCGCCGCCGCCGCCTCCGCTGTGCGTCTTCACGTGCTTGCTAAGGTGATCGCTGCGCATGAAGCGCTTGTTGCAGACCGGGCAGGCGAAGCGCTTCTCGCCGGTGTGGGTCCGCAGATGCCGCTGCAGCTCGTCGGAGCGCGTGAAGCGCTTGCCGCAGAAGAGCCAGTTGCACACGAAAGGCCGCTCGCCCGTGTGCCAGCGCAGGTGCGCCTTTAGGTGCGACGTCTTGCCATAAACCTTGCCGCAGCCTGGGATGTGGCAGCTGTGCAGGCCCTTGCGCCGCAGGCTAGCCCCAGCCGGACCCAGCCGCTCCGCCTCCTGGCAGTTGGGGCAGTCGCAGGTGGCGCGGCCAGAGTAGCGGCGGGCAGAGGAGCGC
Source organism: Tupaia tana (assembly GCA_026018925.1). Taxonomy (NCBI): domain Eukaryota; kingdom Metazoa; phylum Chordata; class Mammalia; order Scandentia; family Tupaiidae; genus Tupaia; species Tupaia tana. Next base: position 87,152,344 of record JAKSZU010000003.1, read on the forward strand.
GGGGAGCCCCCCAGCGGCGCGGAAGGCCCAGCGCTCAGCATGGATCCCCCAGCTCCCGCCAGGGGCGACGGGGCCGAGTCGGGATAGGAACCCGGCAGCACTGGCTTGAAGCCGTCCATGAGGTGCTGCCCGGCGGGACTGAGCAGGTGCGAAGAGGCGCCGCTGCTAAAGGCCGAGTGGCTCAGGCCCGAGTAATCCGAGTTGTAGCCTCCGAGAGGAGAGTGCAGCGAGGTTTGGAGCCCCCCGGCGGCAGGGTGCAGCGAGCCGGGCAACGCCGCCGCGCCGTTCGGGTTCTGCACGTCGATCCAGCCGGCGCCAACGTCCCACCAGCTGGAGGCGCCGGCCGAGCCCACGTCTCCCGCGGCACCTAGGCCCGGGTGCGAGGGCTTGAACCAGGACTCGTATGGGTGCGCCATGCCCACGCGAGGATAGATACCCTGCAGCCCGTCCACCGAGGTGTGTACCTTGGAGATGAACACGGGCTGGTGGGAGCCGTCCTGCGAGTGCGCGGAGGAGCCGCCGCCGCCGCCCCCCCCGCCGCCACCGCTGCCCCCGGATACGCCGGGGGCCTGGAACACAGAGTAGTCGTTGGCGAAGGGCGAGCTGGAGGCGGCGGCCGCGGCAGCCGCGGCGGCGGCTGCGGCGCTGCTGGAGGTGAGAGAGAAGGCGCTGGAGCCCGGCGAGCCGCCGCAGCTGAACGAGTCGGACACCAGGGCTGCGGCCGCCGCCGCCGCTGCTGCGGCCGCCGCCGCTGCAGAAGACGAGCTGCCGTTCCTAGAGGCCCCCGACACGCCGAAGCTTGAGAGACTTGAACCCACTACGTTGCAGCTGCCGGAAGAGGAGGACGAGGAGCGTTTCCAGGGGTGGAAGCCTTTGCCGAAGGAAGAAGAGCTGTCCGAGAGGGAGGAGGGAGACGGGCTGGGGCTGCCGATCTTATTACAGGTAGCAGCAAGCATGGCCAGAGGAGTCGATCCCAACCTCGGTTCTTCCTGCGAGAAGGAGGAGAGGAGAAGGGGTGGGGGAGGGGAGGTGGGCAAAGGGTCGGTGGGGGAGGGAGGGAAGAATTGTGCATCAGTCCTCCAGTAGCTTCCAAAACGCCCCGCTGCACCCCATCTCTCGCTGCGGCGAGCCGCCACCAACTCACCTGGCACCCCCAACAGCCCCGGCGCCCGGCTGCTTCCTACTCTACAGGAGGGGACAAGTTTGGCTGTCGCCGTCTGATTCGGGAGCAAAGCGCCACGCTAAGGAAGAGTTTGACAAGTATTCTCACCTAAAACAACACTCTCGAGCACTCAAGGCCCCAAACACTTCGAAACAAGCAAAAAGTCCAGATTGGGAAGGAAGGAAGTTTCCTTTGCCGAGGAGCCTGGGGAAAAAACCATTGGATTGCTTTTAAGAGCGCTTCCCCCGTAATCCAGAAAAAGCTTTGAAAATCCTGCTCAGGTCCCCAGAAACCCATCCTGGGTTGTTCTTCCCAGGCCCAAAGAGATCAAACTGTAGGGCTCACTCGATCTTCCTGTTTTTCTTTTATTTTCTTTTTAAAAAGAAAAAAAAGCATTTCTACAATAATAACGAGAATAGTTCAACGTACCTGCAAGACAAGGCGAACTGCGGAATTTTTAAGGGTAAGGGGGAGAATCTGCAGTTTGCCCAGGAGGAAAAACTTGCTCCCTTTACCCTCGAAATCGTCGCATGTAAAATGGGCTGGGCGCAGGTCTCCCAGGCAGGGAGCGGCCAGGCGCCGCGAGGTGGCTGGTCTAAGTGCCCTTCGAACCTTTTCCTGTGCTGAAAAAAGTGACTCTGCCCCCTTCTCCCCCTCTTTCTTTTCTCCAAATTCTCTTGTATTTAAAAGAAGGAAGGAAAAAAAAAAAAAAAAAAAAAAAAAGCTCTCAATAGAGAGACTGATAGCCCGTGGCCTGGCCGGGGCGACTTTAACCCCTCCGATCGGCAATAAAAGGAAACTAATTAAACCAGCAAGAGAAAATCCTGAGACTCACCCCTAGAAGTGAAGTTGCCATCACACAAAAGTGCCCTCCTCCTCTCAGAGGATTCTTTTTTATATTGATAAATCAGAGGCAGTGTTTTTTTTAGAGGTGTGCAATACAATGATCAGTTCCGCCCATTCCACCACAATTGTAGCTCCCTCTCCGGCTTTGAAGTGCCGCGGAGGCGCGGCCAGCCAATCTGCAGCCTCGCCGGGCCGCGCCGCGCGCGCGCCGTGAGGTCATCGGCGCCGCCGCCGGCCGCCGCTGGGGGGTGGGGAGCGGGAGGGGGCAGGGGTGGCTGCGTGTGTTACGGAACGTGAGTGTGTGTGTGTAACAGTGTCACCGTGTGCGAGTGTGACCAAGCCGAGGAGAGGACAGTGCAGAGACGGGAGGGAGGGAGAGGGCGTGTGAGTGTGACAGCGGTAAGGGGGGGAAAGGGGATAGAGAGTGCAGAAAGGGGGAGGGTGTTGCGCGTGACAATATAGTTGCCTGTGCGACGAAGGGAGGGGGTTAAGGGACAGAGCAGTAGAAGGGAAGGGTGTGAGTGTCCTATGGAGTGAGTCTGACAAAACTAGGGAGGAGAAGGGACAGTTCCGTAAAGGTGGTGGGGGGGTTGAGGTGGTGTGTGGGTGCGTGTGGTGTGGGGGCAGAAGGATGTGAACATGTGTGTTTGTGCGGAAGAGGGAGGGGGTGTGTGCGTGCGCGCGCGCGCGTGTGTGTGTGCACCAGAGCTGGGGGTGGGAAATAAGAACAATGCAATAAAATGTAAGTACGTGTGAGAGAATGGTGATACGAGAGGGAAATTGACTGCGAAGTTGTGTGAGGCTGAGTAGGTAAAGAGTCACAAATGCTACCACTGTCGCCAACTTCCTGTGGCTCCTTGTACCTAAAATCTTCAGAGTTTTTTCCCTTAACTTCTTGTACATTGTCCAGTATTTTTTTGGAAAAAAAAAAAATCGTTCTACCTACCTTTTCCCTTCCTGGCTCTCCAGTCACGTAGTAGAAAGATTGGGACGCTGAGGGGTATTTTTAAAGATGGATTAGGGGAGAAGGGTGTGTGCCTGCACCCCAGAGTTGTTACTTCGCTGCAGGGCCCTTTTCCTTTTTTTCTGAGCTCGGATTCTGCTTTGGAAGTGCACGTCTCACTGTAGGGGAGGAGGTGTGTTTGTCCCGTGGCGTTGAGTAAATTTCGGTACAAAAGGATTAGATAGAGAAGGGGGTGAGAGGGCATTGTTTTTTTCTTTGGGTGAGAAATGAGCATTTTACAGAATTTGGAAGTTTTCACAGGAAACAACCCTGCCTCTTTCGGAGGGGAAAAGAAAAATTAAGACTTTGACTGAAATCTATGGACTCTCTTTAAGAATAGAGACAAGCTTTTGACAAATCTTGGATCACGTTTACTGAGGCTTGTGTGTCTAATGGCGTTAGGGCCAGAGATCTAAGAGTGCGTGTGCATGTTAATAGATTCACTTAGTTCAAATTCGGGAGGGTTTAGTCACTTGTTTGCCATTTGTTTTACTGGTAGCCTTCAGAAATGGCATTACAATTTCAATATCACCGCAAGGGAACTTCTTAAACCAAAGAAAGCACCAGTGTGGCAAAAAGTCCAAGATCCTCAGAGCCCTGTTGAATATTCATGTTTCTTTAAAGAGTAATTTGTATTTTTAATCAACTACAAATGCTCTTGAAAGTGATTTTTAAGGAGGAACTTATTAAAATGAGACTATCTGGAAAAACTTTTGTTTGAGCTGGGGAAATATTTTTATTGTTCTTTTTGAACCCTCGAGTATATCACAGCTTCTGGACTTGTCAGAAAATCCTCCTGGGGTTTACTGAACTCCAAAATCAGATTCTCTCGTTTGTATAAATTCCATTGAGCAGAATTGAGGCTGGTGTTTGTGGTGTGAGAGTGTGTATTTCTGACCCCTTTTAAACATGTGGGGGGATATTGACTGTACATCATATCTATTGATTAAGGGTGTAAGGTACACTCTCATACTTTGAAGTAGTGTGAAGTAAATTAATGAACTGCTTTCTTTCTCTGAAGGCTGACGCTTACCATAAATGTCGTGTTTCTCCCTGCAAGCCGCTCTGAATGATTTTAGCGTGTTGAGAAGGCGTGACAGGCCAGCCCAGAAGGAGGAAGGGGTGGGGGAAGGAGGGAACTCCGTTTAACAAATAAAAGAGAATTAACTTCAGTGCTTTGGTCTCCCTCTATAATGATATTCATTTTAAGGACCTAATATACAGTTGTTCAAATTTGGGGTTTAATTCTAATCAATATCGTCACCCTCAAAGGTGGAGGGAAAAAAGCTTTGAGGGAAGATTCCTTTCTATGAATAGTTATTTATTTTATTCTTTTATCCTCCTATCTTTTGGAAGGAAGTGAGAGGCAGGACTATTAAAAAGTTAAATGCTGATTCTGAGAGTAAACAGAGGCATTAACCACTGTTGCCTCAAAAATGCGAGGAATTAGACAAACTCAGCATCATGTGACTATAGTTTTGAGCTATCTAATTCTAAGATTTTTTTCATTTGTATAAATTCACTTTCATATCATGTGTCATTCTTCCTATGTCAATGGGTCACAATGATAGTGTGGAATTGATGGAGATACTAGATTCTTCAATTTGCATAAGGTTGGCTTGCAGCATTTAGCAATTTTCTCCAAGGTTTATACTTCAGTTTTTTTTTTCTTTAGAAAGATATATTCAATGTATATATTCCTGTTAAAAACAGAGGTGTTTAGTTCATAATAGTACTGGTAAGTGGTTTTTTTCCCCTTGAACTACTTCCCTTCCTCACTCCCCAACAAGAAGTAGTTAGTGCTCCTGTCATAAGGCAGCAGAGTAAAAAAAGAAAGATAATTGTATTATTGATCAAAAATCAAAGCATTCACATCTTCTATTTTCAATGACACTGGACTTTAATGGCAGCTTTCTTCACTTTGGAGAAGTGACCTGATCATTCCTGAGTCCTGTCCCACCAGAAGGGAACATCTGCATTCCAGTATAGAAATAGCCTCGCCTGGTTGGCAAAGCATTTCAAGGTGCCTACAGTTAAGTTTACCTTTTACCATATTGATCATTAGTCATGAGCATTATATTGTGTTAATGTAGATGTTTGGAAAGGAAGGGGAAGAAAAATAGGAAGTACAGGCTTTCTAACATTAATTAAAAGTTTCCCCCACCCCATATGAAGTTTAATGTGCTGGCAGGCGAGAGGGGTAGATGGATATTCTGCTGTTTCTTGCAAACCTGTGGGATCCACTATCAATAAAACTAAAATCTATTAGCATTCTGTATGCATCTGCAGCATAAATTTCATTTGAATTTCAAATTTAATAAACCAGGAGGTTTTTAATCATCCCTGGTTTTATTTGTTTGATATTAACATGCTTATTGACCGGGTCTGGTGACCAGTTTGATCATTACAGGACAGCAAAAAGTTAATTAAAACGACCACAGCCCCTTAATCATATCATCTGTCTCATCCATGTCGCTCTCTTTATTACTGGTGATGATGGATAGTCTCCCAGATTAATTTCTCTGTTTCTTCGATTTGGACAACAGCTTTTGGGACCTAATTTACATCCTGGGAACAACTTGCTCAAGTATATCTAACACCTTGCAGCTACAATATACATCAACATCTCCTTAGATAGAGAGGAGAAAGCGAGCTGTTTTTTTGCAGGCGGGTATGAAGAATAATCAATGCTCGGATCTAGACTCTTAGCTTTCACTACTAAAGCAACAGAAGATCCCAAAAGCAAATTAGAGGCCTAGATCCCTGCTTTTCCTTTTGGGGGAATGGGGAGTGAAATATGCCTCTGCTGTTTGGTTAATAGATTAAAATGTGTAGATACAGCGACAAGTAAATAAAGCCATTTGTAACCATTAAGTACAATTAGGGATTTATAGTAGAACACATCAAAGTTATTCAGGCTTTCAAGTGTCCAGCAACGCAACTACACCAAATACGGTTTTGAACGCGTTACGGGTGGTCCAGTCTATACACAGAGCTTATAAAAAATTTCAAAAAACTAATAGAAAAAACTCACTGTAGCGCGCACCTCTGCTGGGTACTTTAAACCCGGCTCTTAGTTATCTCCGTTTCCGGAGCATTGGCAGAGACCCACAAACTGTGGAAGCTGACCTGAGGATGCCTGCGGTGGACCGAGTGAATGCGGTGTGGACAGTGCAGACGGTGTGTCCCTGCCCCGCGCTTCTCCCAAAATAGGAAGACGGCCCTCAACCCCTAGCCACGGTGCTGGGACCTCGCGCGCGGACGCGCTGCCTGCTAAATAAAGCGTGAAGAGGGGTGGCTGGGGAGCCGAGCGCCGCCGCCGGCTGCGGGAGGAGCGGGCTGAACCAGGTTGGGGGTGTTCCTCCTCGGGAGCTCTCTGGGCAAAGTTTCTTTCCGGCTGAAAAGAAAACCTAGCCAGACGTGGACCTGTGGCTGCCTGAGGGGTGCCCCTCTGTGGTCCACTCCTGCTTTCGGGTGTCTTGACTAGAAGTTGCCTAACATTTCCTGGGAAGGGAGGTAATAAAAGCCCCTCGCTGGTGGCGGATTGTTGAGCCGTAGGTGGGAACGGTGCAATCGGCCAGAGCCCAGAGAAGGCTGTATTTTCCTGATTGGAAAATGGGAACGTCTATGCTGAACAATAGCCCCTATTAGTGAAGTTATTCGGTTTCAAACTGTCCGGCCACATTTACAGCCGAGTCCTTACTTTGCTGGTGCTGCTTAATTGGATGCATTTGTTGACCACAGTGAGCAATAGTGACTCTTGATCTACCTACACAGGAGTCCCTTGTGGACACAAACCATTGTCTTGGGGACTTTTTGAATGAAAAAGAGCCACTTGCAAGAGGATTTCATTTATTTTTTCTTGATTGACTTGACATATTTCTTCTATTTCTCTTTGATATCTGCTTTCTTCTTCTCTGCCACTCAAAACACGGAAAACTTAGGGGCAGTTTAATTGAAAGAGATTTACTTACCCATCTAACTCAGGATATTATAAGCTTTCATTTACTGTGGCTAGGGTATTCTAATTGCATAATATTTAGAAGACAAGGACAACATTCCCCATGTTTCAAACAATCAACTTAATAAGTTCGTAGGTAGAAAAAATACGAAGATATTTACCGAAATAAGTATTTGAAATCTTCATCCATATTTACAGCCTCTATTAAAGAAAGAATATGACATACATTTCTGTTTATTGACTACATGCACAATGTCCATCTTTATACTATGTTAATAAGTGACCGCAAGCTAGTGTTGTAGGCAGGCATACACCCTATGGTATATTTCATATTCATCTCTCTGCCAACCCGTAGGTGAAATTGATAATTAATGCTACAGCATTTTGTATTTCTCCTTCCTCATGTACAAGGAAACACATGTATAGAAAAAAAAAATTAAAAATTCGCCCATTGAGGTGAATGGTGTGTGTGTGTTCTTGTACAAGGAAAAAGAGAAAAGCTTAGACATTCAGATGTGTCTCTTATTTTTTTCTAGAATGGATTTGTTTCGGTTGTTTTCTCTTTTGGTATTACATATCACTTTCTTACAGCTAACGTGAGAGTTAAAAACTACTAAATTCTTATCCTCCACACTATTGATTTCTTTTCATTCTGTTCTGTTACTCGAGGTGGTAATGCTCCCAGATTACCCGGTCGTCTCCTCCAGACGGTTGACAATTGCAATCGCAGTTTCGGGAAGATAAATGTTACTTTGGGAATTGTGTTTAATTACAAATAATCTAGGAGCTGCTCCAGGTCTCTAGATTTAACCACACATGTGTTCAAATCATTGTACAAGGTTTACAAATGGGCGATATTTGTGAAAGGGAATACAATTTGCTTTCCGAAACGAGGGGACAAACTAGGGTGCTCCCACTTGGGGTTTGTCAACAGATCCTTATAGATAATACACACCAAAATAACAATAACAACCAAAAAAGTGTGGGGTCTCAGATTACTTGAAAGCCTAAGGGGTAAAAAAAATCACTGCAGTTTACTTTTACATCAATTTTATCAAAAAGAAAACTTGAAAATAAGTCTTTCTTGGTTGAGCTCTTAAAATCCCTTCCATAAATCCTTTAAAAAGAAAACATTTTTGAGCTTACATATGTAGTTTTCTTTTTAGTTTATTTCTTCTGACTTTTATTTTATTTCCCTGAAATAGTCCAATGATTTTTTTTTACAATTTCCTCTAGAAACTCAGCTGTTACCTTTGTGTGTGTGTGTGTGTGTGTGTGTGTGTGTGAGATTGCTTATATGGCAGCTCAATTAGCGTTGTTTGTGTGTGTGCGCTCGTTTTTTTTTTTTTTTTTTTTTTTTCTAATAGTCTTATTAACAAGAAAAAAGGTGGCGAACAGGTTATTCTCTTAACCTGACCTGGCTGTAAGAGTAAGATGAGCAGCACTGAACAGATGTCCCCATTTAAGCCGTTCTTTTCCCACATGTCTGCTGGATATTGCAGGCGCGCAGGAAGCTCGCTTCAAACCTGGCCCATTTCAGGCCATAATGGCCACGTTATTTCGGCCCAGTGAACACGAACAAAATCGCGTGCTTTAGAATCACTCGACTCTGAGTCCAGGAAAAGCAGGGGGTGTGGTGGCAGTGGGGGTGGCTAGGGAAGGGTTGTGTATTGGGTGTGTGTGTGGGGGGGGGGGGGGGGAGAGACGATTTCATCGCGGATCGCAAGAAGAGAACTTGCTCAAAAGAATTTTTCCCCAGCAAATATGGTATAATTTACAGCGCAACTTAATAATCCGAGGGGCAATGCAAAAGCCCTTTGCGTTGTAAACCGCTTCTAATTACCTGCCAGAGCAATTAGCTGACTATCACGAAGAAATTAGATCGCTCAATGTAGCATAAATAATGCGAATAATTTTGTAAGAAGAATGGAAAGCGAGACCTGGTGTTTCTTTATAAGGAAATAACACCTCGTACTGTACGAGCCCTCCATGAACACATATTAATGTCTAGGCATGCATGGCAATGAGTCCGAGCAAGAGCCCTCTGGCTGCGGTTCAGCACTTTTTCCGTTTACGTATGCGGGGTGAAAGTCGGCTTCCAGGCGTTCGATCTCCAGCCTTCCAGCTCACAGTAATTAACACATAGCGACTTCAATGGGAAAACCTGTTTTCCAGATGATTTTTACAATGCAGCTTTATGTCTCATTTGGCAGTTTAAATAGCTGGAGTTGTTTTCTGGCTTCATCTCTACTATCATCTGTTGAGCATATTTTGCGACGAATATTGAATCCCAAACCAAACCTTAGGTGCGAGCTTTGGCTGACTTTTATTTTCTTAAGAAGTGGGAATATCAGGAGCCACTTAGAACACTAGGGCAAAGAATTCTTGTGAGGACGAGTCAGTGTCAGCAGATACATGCTTTGCTGAATGAGTTTGCAAAGTACATCTGGAATGTGTTTGTGTGTGTTTCACTTGAACTTCTTATTGAAAAAAAATCTACCTCTATAATATTTTACATTTAACTCTTAGTCGAATTTCTCTTGATGGAATCCTGTATGGGAATTTGGGTGGTTAGTTCACCCATTATTTTTTAGCAAAGGAAATCAAGAATAAAGTTAAAGCCTAATTTGGGAGGAAAGTTGACAATGAATTTGAGTTTCTGAAAACAATATTAAGCTCTTTGAAATGTGCTAGTTTGTAAATTACGAATGAGAAAACAGCTTCAAAGGACATTTGGAAAAAGAATATGGGAGGACACACACACACACACACACACACACACACACACACACACACTGGGATAAACCTTTGCTTACAGGTCTACCACTTTCCTTGCCGCCAAAGTGAAGGGAGTCCAAAGCCTCTTGGTCCCTGGTAAAGGAGGTGGGTCAAACTTTCGGGTCAAAGTGCATCAGCCAGGAGAGCTTCTGTGGGAATAGAACTGGGCAACTGTATTGGTCACAGAAGAGGGTGCCTTGCGAATAAGGGTTTTGCTTGAAGCATTGCAGCTGTCCAGGTGGGTTCCGCTTCCCTTATTGGTCTAAGTCTAAGGTTGGAGCTTCCCCGCAACCACCACCTTCCCCAGCTCAGCCCTACACATCAAAAGCTTCATGCCAGGTCATTTTCTGAACGTCTTTCAAGACTGATTACAGTGATTTTGCAGGACTTCCCAAAGGTCCTGGCTTGACCAGCCGCACACCTTGTTTTTTCCTCCTAAGAAAACATCGATAGCTTTGCAGGCGATTGGGGAGTTCTAGATAGAAACCTGATGGAACCTGAGTGATTAATTTCATCATTGTAGGCTACACAGAAGATTACTTTTGTTTGTGGTGTCTATGCAGCCCCCTCCCCCTTCATTTAAACAGAGCAGCTCTGGTCACATTGGGCACTCTTCTACTGAGTTTAGGGCTGCTGGGTTGGGGTTGCAGAATATATTCCTACAGAAAGGGAAACCCACTTACAGAAAGGGAAACCCACTTAGCAAAAACCACCTCCACTTCTGCAAGTGTTAAAAATAAAATATCCACATTGGCTCTGGAAAACTCTCGAGGTGATGCGCTAATCAATCGGTTCAAAGATGTCTACATGGCTTGGTGCAGAGTCCAGGCTTCCAATCCCAGACAGAAACGCCCATCTAGACCAAACAGGAGGTACGTTTTTATTTAAGGTTTGACAAGTACCAACTCCTGTACTTAGCAGAGGTTAGTTTTTAAGAAGAAATACAATCTTGATTCTTGCTTATGAATTCTGGACAAGTAATAATTGTTCAGACAATTTTCCACAATATCCTCATCGAACATTCCAGCTTGCTGAATTATGGTTCGCAGCTTCATTTCTCCTGAACACTTTACCTCACCCCTTTCCCCAAGGTCGCTGAGATTTCCATCTTAAGTAACAAGGACCTAGCTAGCCACCAGAGGAGGCTGCCACATTTTCATTCAAAACTAGGACCTGGAGTGTGGGTCTTAGAGCTAGGGAGAGAGAATCAAACTTTTTCCTCTCAAAATGCCTTCAGTAAGCCTACAAATAGCCAAAGTAGTTCCTTCTTACTTTTCCTTTGTCTTTATTAAAATGGTTCTTTTTTTTTTTTTTTTCAATGTTCCTTAGAGTCAAAGAAGCTACACTGATTAGTTTCATGTCTGTAATTGCTCTAAAAACATTTTTCACAGGGGCCTCATGTAGCAAACACATTGGTCTTTGATCAACACTGAAGCAAGCAAACACTGGAAGGACCAAAGCCCACTACTTTGGAGTCTACACTTGGCATTTACAGCCCTGAAATGGAATGCCCATTACCTTTAAAAGGGCAGCTATTAACGACAGAAAGTTCTTGAGTTTTTCTGTAAATGGTGTTTCAGTAGTTTTCTAGTATTCTAACCTAAGCATAATTTCCTCCCCCTTGGGGACGCTGAGAAAAACAGTTGTTGCAAACTAAAATGACTTGACTAGTACGGACCATTGTCAGTTTATTTAACTCTACAGATAAAAATGTGAGAGCTAATGAATCCACTTCCATTTCTGCTTCGGTTCAAAAAGTCCTCTAAACTTTGAGAACAAAAGAAAGAGAACATGGATTTCTAGAATTTTCGCATACTTACCAGATGGAATTCTAAGAAGCAGGGTGTAGCAAACCAACAGCCAAAGCCAACCCAAACGTTACTACTATTTTACTAAAAGACACCTGTACTATTGCATTTATTGATTGACTCATATTAAGACATTAAAAAAGAGTGTTTTGCTCAATTTTAGTGTTTTAATTGACATTAGTAAATTTAACTAAAAATAGGTTAATTAGTATATAGAATCTGGAACTCAAAAACGCCTCAGATGTTCACAAATAATTTTATTAGGGGATGTGCTGTTGATTTACCAACCAAATCTATCCTTTTTTCTTAACTTAAGCCCCAGTGATCAGAATTTACTTTTCCTTAGCCTCCTCAGTCAAGATTTAGGTACAGAAACTTCAAAATAGTTAGAAATGGGTGGAGAAATTGCAGGGTTAGACGTCTGCCTAGAAAATTACACCCCAAGGTTGACTCTAAAGATCTATTGATAGTAGTCTCCGTTTATAACAGTTGGAGGGGAAAACCTTGAGGGCCGAGAGTGTCTCAAAAGCGCTTAACATCCCCCACGGCCACTCAGGAGCAGGACCCACCAAGGCCACCACCGACCTGCGGAGCCAGGAGGAGCCGCGCTTTCGCGCCTTCATCTAAGGAACTGTAATCGTGCCCCCGCTTTGGGTTTCACGCACACCTGGGGTTTTGCCATTCAACTAAAGGGCTGGCGACCCGGTTTCCATGCTCCAACCAAGATACAAGAGACCGGCAACAGAAAACTCAAGGCAATGGCCGAGGGGTAGGCTGGGGGGCCTAGAAAGGAGAACACAGGCTGCTCCTCTCACCCCCCCCCCCCCCCCATGGTGGCATCGCCCAGTTTCGCCCAGTGGAAGCTTCCCAAGAAGGCAGCCGGCTTAGTTAATATCCTGTCTTGGGGAAACTAGAATAAAAGATGAATAAAAGTGGGCACATTTCCCACCCGTCAGAAGATCGGGAAAAAATGCGCGATTGTGGTCTGGGTGGCAGGCTAGGAAAGGGTGACAGTTGCAGGCCCGGGGGCCGTCGGGTTCCGCAGCCTGGAGTGAGGATGTCCTCCGACCGCGCGGCAGAGACTTTCCTTCCCCCTCAGTCACAATATCGGCCCTCCTCTATTCCCGGCTCACCAGCCCCCCTCCCACTCCTCCCATGCCCCGCCGGGGGTCCCGCGGGCCGTCCACGGTGCAGCCCGCGCCGCCGCGCACTTGCAGGCCCCGGCGTCCCCGCCCGCCCGCGCGGCCCAGGCCGTGGCGACCGCGGGCGCAGGAGGCGGAGGCGCGAGCGCAGGGCTCCGCCGCGGCCCGGCCCAGCCCCGCCCCGCCCCACCCTCCGGCCCTCCCCTCCGCTTAGCCCCGCTCTCCCGCCGAGCTGCACCGCCGGCTGCGCTCTCCGCCGGCCCCGGACGCCGCTGGCTGTCGCGGCTCCCGGGCCCCGAAGGTTGCGTTGCTCCCGCCAAGGGGGAGGCGCCACCCCGCCCCGGGGCGGTTGTTTCTCGCGGACTCCGAGGCCGGCCACAAAAGCCCCTTTCCGCTCACCGGGCGGGACGGGGGAGTGCGCTGCGGAGGCAGCTCCCCACCCCTGTACTCAGCCGCCCGCCCCGCTCCTCCTCCTCCCCTCCCCGTACCTCCTCCTCTCCCACCCCCCGAGGGCTAGCACACCCCGCGGGCGGGAAGGTGCCGCCCTCGGGCGGACAAAGGGGCAGACTGGGCGGGAGGGGGCTGCGGCCGGCACGCGCGGCCGCGGGAGGGGCCCGCTGCGCCCCGGGCCGCCGACCTGACACCTGCTGGGCAGCGGGAGCCGCGGGAGGAGTCGGGGGGAGAAGGGGGTGCGAGCCCAGGGGCGTGTGTGCAGGAGCGGGTCGCGGACAGGTCAGGCGCCCTGGGACCCACTCCACGCAGGCAATAGCTGAACCTCCTGCGTCGCTAGTCTACCCCATCCAGGTCTTCCTGGACTTAAAGCTCCTTTAGAAAATTGATATTCTTGTTTTGATGTCAGTGATTATACGTGAGATTCACCCAAAAGGCTAGTTAGAACGCAGATTGCTGGGCCTATCCCCAGAGTTTCTGCTTCAGTAGGTATGGGGTGGGGCCCGGCGATTTGCATTTCTAACAAGTTCCCGAGTGATGCCAGTGGCTCTGAACCCGCGCTCCTCTTTGAAAAATCACTGCCAGGCCAGGCATTCCCTACCATCCCCTTCCTGTAGAGGGTGGGCAGGGGAGCTCCCACAGCGACGCGCAATACATTACTTGCGCTCTTTGCCAGGGTACTTTTACCTCTTTAGTAGGTAAATTTGTCACGGAATTTGAACTAGATTTTCTCGCCAGAAGCTCCAGATGTGACACTGACCAAACGGTGGAATGTAATCCCCACGCCACTTGTGCTGGAGAAAGCGAGACTGTACAGATGCGAATCAGAGAAAGCCACAGTGAAGCTGGCCTTTTTTTCTCCCTGAAAGATCCGGAACCAGGGCGCTGGGCCTCACCACCCCAGCACGAATTCGAAAGAAAACCATATAATGCCCTTTTAATGTAATGACGATCTCTCACTTTCTCTTTCTTCGTTTTGATTTTTAAAATTCAATCTTAGGTTGTGCACATTTTAGTTTTATATTTTACTGAGGGCCCTAGAAAACTTAAAAACGGCAGAACTAAATGGCGAGAGATTTAAATTAAAAAAAATCCAAGGCTACAATTTTACAATGGAAAGGTTCTGATGTTTTCAAAGCATACCAAAGTATCTAAAGGGGGTATTATTAATCTTATCATAATTAATCTTATCTCAACGCATCTTCTGTCCCCACAAATCTAGTTCTTCCAGAAAATTATTTGACAGTCTAATGTGGAATACATCTTCACATTCCTTTAGTGACTTAGTGGTGGAAAACTACCCAAAAAGAGACACGCTAAACTTTTCTTATCCCCAGTGGGAGGTGTTAGTCATCCAGTTTGAGCCTAGTCGTTTTCATTGTCGAATACTTGGGTCTCTCAAAGGAAAGAAAGTTGGGGACTTGCATTCACTGTTTTTCAAGAGGAGATTAAACACAAAATCGATTTAATGGAGCATCTGTAATCTTAAATACAAGAAGTCAAGAGCTACAGCTATAATAGAAAGGTTAGCTTTCCTCCATTGTTCATACAATCTAACTCATATTTTTGGAACTTAATTATCAATGAAAGCTACTACATCAAGGCAATACAGTATAGGCAAATTACAAGAACCTTTTACTTCTCCCAACTGGGTTTAAATTGCAAATCTTAACACTGAACAGTGTGCTTTTGGCATTGAATATTCAATACAGTGAAATGTGTTTTAAGTGAACCACCCAAGGGCCCAGGAACATTTGCTTAATAATGATACTTTGCAATTCTATAGGGCCTTTCAAGCAAGGATCTCAAGTGGAATGCTCTTTAACTATACCCTGCTTGGGAAACCTTGGGAATATTTTAAAGTGCTCACTTAAGGCCTATTGCAAAGAATCTTTTAGTATAGATTTCACAGTATGGCTTTAAGAATAAGGTAGTACAAAAATTTCAATCTCAAGGGTATCATATTCATGGGAGCTCGATGGGTTCTGAATGTTTATTTGTTATTTTATATGAAGCCTAAAATGTACATTTCCCCCAACTTTTCATTTTGGACAATTTCAAATCCCTGCAACAGTTGAAATAATGGTTCAATGAAACATTTAATTTCAAAGAATACCCATATTCCCTTCACCTAGGTTCCCCAAATGTTAACATTTTGTGGCACTTAATTAGGTTTTCTAGGTAAATTGATAAATATATTAATATATATTAATATAGTGATCTGCTATGACTGGATAGATAGGTACATGTAGGTTATGATTATTTGTTTACTTGTTTGTTTATTCATATATGTAGATATACTTCCCACTCCATCCATTCAAAGTAAGTTACCTGCATCATTGCACTTCACTCCTGGGTACTTCAGCATGCTTCTGCTAATAAAAGGATATTCTTCTACTTAAGCAAAGTGCCAATATAAATACATTCTGAGTTTTTAAAATTGTTTCAATAACTATGTTACTTTTATGTTCAGAAAGTCTATAAATTTCATTAGTGTTGCCTTGAACTTAGGAAATAAGATTTAAACTAGTACTGGTATATACTAGTCTAAATTAATACTCTATTAACTAGGCATCTTGAGAACTAAAATCCTGATGGGATCAGCTGGTAGCATAGTGTTAAGGCACTGGACTCCCACGTGGTCAACCATGGTCCAAGTCCCCTACCTGGTAGCTTGAAACTCATACCGGGCACATATGTATGCATGCCCAAAATCCTGAGAGGCGAATGGAGAGATGGGATTGTAGTGTGGCCTGGGGGGTAATTTTTCACTATCTATCTTTTTTCTTTGTCTCTCCAGCAAGCTCACACATCCTATAGCAAAAATCTCTCTAAAAACAAAAACAAACCTGAGATTCTGATTAAGAAATTGCTACATAATCAGATTTCAAAAATAATAGAAGAAACAAAACCATTTTGGCATAATTATGGAACACAAGCAGAACATTTATATTTCAATCCAAACCAAGAAAAAAAAAAAACAGCTTTTATCTTAATGTTTGATCTAAATGATCAGAATAATTGTCTTAATTATCCACTTCATTTTGTTAGCTAGTGTAGACTTGACCAAAGTGAAAATAGCATTGGCAGTTACATACTTTGAGAAGTATATGCAGATGATGTATATAATTTAGACAAAATGGACAATTAATGATATAATCATGAATGTCTAAACTTAGCCTTTATGAGTAGGTAGGAAAAGTAATACCTCTTATCTTTCCGGTGGTGGTCCTCTTCGAGCTTTAAATGTTCATGTTTACTTCTGTATTGAATATCTTTGCATTCTTAATTTTAAAATATTCTCATTTTTTATAATATAGGCATGTTAATTAAAAGTGATTAGCCAAAGACTATCAAGTACATCTTCTTGTCTCTTACAAGTCCTTGAATTACAATATAATTTAAAATAAAGTGATTTTTCCCACTTTTTAAAAAATTTTATTTATTTATTTATTTATTTATTTAAATTTGATCAGAAAGAGAGGGGGAGAAAGTGAGAAAGAAAGCTACCAGTCCGGAACTAGAACCATGGTTGGCCATGTGGGAATGTCCAGCACCTTAACCACCATGCCACCTACTGGCCCTGATTTATCCCACTTTTTCAAAAAAATGTAATCTCACTTTTGAATGCTTGTAAATAATTATATATTTACCTTTGTACTGTTGGTGCCTTATACTTAATATCCCCTTATTCGTATTATTCTCTCCTCTATACAAGATCAACTTCTAACTGCATTAAATTTCCGGAGTTTAAAACCATCTTACAAATAAATATAGATAAATTTTTGCAGTTTGTTAGGTGTGAAATTCATACAACATTATGTAAAAATTAGCTGGAACATTACATTTTATACACATAATTATCTCCTTGGGTCAGAGTCACTTTGACTTTGATCGTTTTAAATGTAATTTTATGTTTTCTTTTATTCTTATGTAGCACATTTTCCTTTTTTTTTCTTTTTTATGCTATAGAGTGTGCATGCTAATCAGAGACAGAGGGAAAGTGAGAAATCAGCGTCCACCAGGGGAATGGTCACAGGACATGGGACAGTCCCTTCTTGTAGCACACACTCATAATATGCCCAGCATGATTTTCAAGCAGCTGGGTCTGAGACCTAACAGTACAACCAGCTATGTGGGATCCAGTGCCTTAACTTTCACGCCATCTGCTGGCTCCACATTTTTCTGTTTACTTATTTATTTATGTACTTGTTTATTTGCTAAGTTAATCTATTCTATTTCTTTAATGAGAAAGACACCCTTCCTAGGGTCTCATTTTATTCCTGCCTTTCAGCCTCCCAGAATCATGGGAGCATGCCCTCCTCGTATGTTTTAGGTGGGCCTAGGCTCTGACCTCTGGTTTTCCACGTGGCTCCAGCATTGTAGAGTGGCATGCGACTGCCAGCACCACCACTGCTGGGCCTGTCGTTCGCATTTGTACACATTAATCTTTCTATTATTTTTCAATCAAGTCTTCACTAGCTAAAGCTATTTTTCAAGGCCAAGCAGAAATATTCGTGGTTGCAAAGCCAGCAGGTAGCATGGAGGTTAAGGTGCTAGATTCCACATGCCTGGCTGTGAGGTTCAGATCTCAAACCCAATGACTTGAAAATCATACTGGCCACGTGTGTCCAAATTCCCAAGAAGAGAATGAAGGAGAAGAGATTGTGGGGTGGCCATTCCCTCTCTCTCTCTCTCTCTCTGGTGAGTGCACATGCTCTATAGCAAAAACTAAAAGTAATTAATTAGTTAATTTAAAAATTGATGATTATTAAAGAGCCACAATATAAATCGGTTTAATTGGAATTTAAGCACCAGAAATGTATGATCTAAACTATAATATGTATTTTTTTAAGTCTATTTATTACATGAGTGAGAACAGAGAGAGATCCAGCACCGTCGATGCCATGACCCACCACAGCCAGCTCAAGTCATGGGCACAGGTGCATCGGGTGGGCTCAGAGGTCTCCCACCTCAAATCCATAATCTTTCCATGAGGGTCTGCCTCACAGACTGCTATGTTTTCATCCTACAGTGGTGTCTGGCCCCCATATTTTTTTTTTGGAAGTTTACCTATTTATTTCTTCCTCGTGAGAGAGTAAAAAAGAGAGAGAGAGAGATACATACACACACAACCACCAGGGTCCTTATGCCCCAAACCATCCTCAGTCCCAGCCAGTTTGGATAATGGGCCCCCACATACTTGCCTGGTGTGCTCAGGAAGGTCCTAGGATGCAAACCAATGACCTTTCCCATACAAGTCCAGTGCACCACCATCTGGCTCTATTATACATGTTTTTTGACAAATTCTACTGCCTATTGGTATATGATCTAAGTTATAATAACTGTTTTTTGATAAATAATAATGGTCATCATCTCTGTCCCTGAGAAATGTGTTATTACTGATAAGCTGAAAAACACTGAGAATAGAAATATATCTAGAGCCAGCAGATGGCATGGAGACTAAGGATCCCACATGGCCGACTGCACAGTTCGAGTCCTGGACTCAGCAGCTTGAAAAACGTGCCAGCCTGGGACCAGCAGTTAGTGTAATGGCTGTCGCTGGACTCCCACATAGTCAACCACGGTTCACGTCCCGGACCCGGTGGCTTAAAACTCATGCCAGGCGCGTGTGTGTGTGTGCCCAAGATCCCGAGAGGAGAATGGAGGAAAAGGGATTGCGGCATGGCCATTCCCCCTGGGGGGTGATTTCTGCTTTCTGTCTCTCTGTCTCTCTCTGTCTCTCTGGCAAGCGTATGCGCCCTATAGCAAAAAAAAAAAAAACAAAAAAAAAAAACAAAAAAAAAAACCCAAAAAACAAGAAACAAACAAACAAAAAAACTCTAAAAAAAAAAAAAAAGAAAGAAAAACGTGCCAGGCACATGTGGATGTGTGCCCAAATCCTGTGAGAGGAGGATGGAGGAAAAGGGATTGTGGTATGGCTATTCCCCCTGGAGATGATTTGTTACTTTCTCTCTGTATGTCTCTGGTGAGTGCATGTGCCCTATAACAAGACAAAATAAAAAGAAAAAAAGAAAAAGAAAGAAAAAAAGAAGAGAAATGCATCTAAAGTGGGCCAGACATATAGCCTGTGGTTAAAGGCTCCAGATCTCACATAGCCAACCATGGTCTGGATTCCTGCAGATTGAAAAACACGCCAAGCATGGGTATATGCATAGCCCACATCTCAACAGGATAAAGAAATGGAAAAGGGATTGAACTGCAACCACACCCTTGGGTAAGTTCTTTCTCCCTAGTATCTTTCTCTCCCTCTCTGGCAAGAGACTCATGACCCCTCTAGCACCTAAAAAAAATTCATCTAATGGCTCAGCTTGTGGTTGTTGGTTAAGGAAGCTGGATCCCACATGGCCTGCATGGTGGCTTGAGAAACACACCAGGCACATGTGTGTGCATGCCCTAAATCCTGAATGGAGGAAAAAATGGAGTAGAAGGGATTACATTCCCCAAGGGGAATGCTTTCTTGCTCTCTCTCTCTCTCTCTCTCTCTCCAGTGAGTACATGTGCCCTCTGGCAAAAGAACAAACACCAAAATATCTTTAAGTAAAATATATGCTTTTCCATGCATTTGGAGAAGGTATGTAATATAATGAAATGAATACCAAATTATAAACTGGGAACATTGCTTTCTTCTTTCAATTTAATTGGTTTTCTGTATTAGGTTAGATAATTTATCACTTAATCAGCCTGAGATTTAGTCTACTCACTTATTTGTTTGTTTATATTTATTTTAGAGAGATTTTTACTATAAAGCACATGCGCTCACCAGAGAGACATAAAGCAAGAAATTGCCACCCAGGGGCATGGCCACACCGCAATCCCTTCCCCTCCATTCTTTTCTCAGGATTTTGGGCATGCATGCACATGCGTCTGGCATGTTTTAAGCTGCTGGGTCTGGGACTCAAACCACAGTCTACTATGTGGGAGTCCAGCAACATAACCATTATGCCATCGCTGGTCCCATGTCTGCTTATTTATAAAACAGGGATATTATCATCTTGCCAAATCTACAGGATGGTTCTGAGAACCTGTGAGATAATATATGTATATATGTAATCATCCTATTTATGGACCACCTACTCTAGACAAATAAGCAGTAGGCACCTGATTTCAAGACATATATAGTCCTTAGATAGAAATGCACAAATACAGGAACTCATCATCACAACAAATAGTAGAGCATAAAATATGTGTTTAGCGAGTTGTATAGAGCATTGCTTTGAATCAATAGGGAATTACAAGAAAATGGGATTTTTGGTATAAGATACATGTAACAAATGTGAACCATTTCAGATTTTTTTAGGAATCATTTTATTTAACTTTATTTAATGTCGTTATTCTTTTCCAGTTTGATCAGAGAGAGATAAAGACAGAGAAAGAGAGAGAGGGAAAGTGAAAAAGCAAGCCACTAGGTCCAGGACTTGAACCATGGTCAGCCACGTGGGAGTCCAGTGCCTCCAACCACCATGCCACATGCCGGCCCCCCATCTCAGATATTAACATTTTTATTTTTCAGATATTTTTAAGTTACTCTTTTTGTTTTTAATAATTATTTTACTTGACTTTATTTATTTATTTATATTTGACCAGAGAGGGACAGAATGAGAGAGAGAGAGAGAGAGAGAGAGAGTAAGCTGCCAGGTCTGGGCCTCAAACCACAGTCAGCCATGTGGGAGTCCAACGCCCTTAACCACCATCCATCTGCCAGACCCTAAAGTTACTTTTATTCATGAAATTTACATATACAAGAAACAGAGAAAAGCATCTCAATAGAATTTCATCACACTATGATCCCCTTTCCTGTGTTGAGTCCTTCAGCTCTTCAGGATCTTGGTCATGCCTGTGTGTGCTTAGCCTGTCTTCAAGCTGACCTGGGAACTGAACCAGTGGTCAGCCATGTGGCTTCCAGCAGTATAGTTTAGTTTGCTACTAACTGTGCCACCAGGCTGGGACTATTTTTCAGGGTTTTTTTTGTTCGGTTTTTGCTGTAGGGTATGTACACTCTGGAGAGAGAGAGAGAGAGAGAGAGAGAGAGAGAGAGAGAGAGAGAGAGAGAGGAATCACCCCCAGGAGATTTTGGGTATGCACATGTGATTTTTTAAAAAAAAGAATTATTTATTTAATTTTAAGTATTCATTCATTTATTTTAATTTGACCAGAGAGAGACAGAGAGAGGGAAACTGAGAAAGCAAGCCACCAAGTCCAAGTCCAGGACTTGATTCATGGTCAGCCATATAGGAGTATCCAGCACCTTAACCACCACACCACCTGCTGGTCCCACACACATGTGACTTTTAGGCTGCTGGATCCGGACCTTCATAGGCAGCCATGTCTGAACCAGCGCCTTAACCTCCATGCCATCCACTAGCCTTATTTTTCAGATTTATTGATGGGTAAATCTAAAACACATCTAGAACAGCCCCTATTATTCGAGACCTGTGCTAAAACTATAGACACGGCAATTATGACATATATCTAGTGTACATACAATAAAACTGTAATAATAAGTTAAAGAAAAACTATTGGTATTTTGGTTGGATTATCAGGCAAAATGGTGTTCTAAGATCTAATCAGTAAAAATACCCTTGAACCAGCATCTTATGGATAAACGAGACAGCTGGCATTATTATTTTTTTTTTGTAACTGAAGCAAATGGGACTCAGAGACTGTCACCCTCTTTTGTTTGTTAGGGACCAGGCCCTGCCCACTTTAGGGCATTGGCTGTACATCTGTCACTCCATTCACCAGCAAGTCTCAAAGTCAGGACACTACAGCTGTCCTCTTCTTTTCAATCTTTTCTGGGATGGAAGAAATGGGACAACTTGCTGGCTGGTCCAGGCTTCATCGCATATTCAGCAAGTCTGTACAAGCACTATCATGTAATTGTATTGCTCTCTCCTTTGTTTGTAAAGCAGAACTTTTCAGTTTAAAAGGTCATTGGATGTTTATTTTACTGTGTCCCTATTTAATTATTCTACTTTGAATTGTATTTGTTAATAAAACAATGGTGTCAAATTGTTAGCCATAATTTATAATCCTCAGTGTACAGGAGTGCATTTGCATAGCCAGAAGTGGTTAGTAAATGAAAGAGGACAGGAAAATCTAGTCGAAAGGTTTTCCTTAGGTTTTCTTCCAAATAAGGACTAATCTGTTGACTTCCCAAATAAGACATGTGGACATAAGCAAAGAGTCTTTTGTGTTTGTAAGTAGCAAATTCTACTAATTCAGTATTAATGGCTTAGATCTGTCACAGGAACTCGAATGTAGAGAAATCAAATGGTGTTTCCATTGGTTAGTGACTGGGCTAGTTTCTAGCCAAATTCTGCAGCTTTGAGTTGAAATTGGGGATGACAAGATCCAATTTCGTCTGGATTTTTTGGATTTGTTTTGTTTTGTTTAATTTGCTACAGGCATGGGCACTCACTGGGGGAGAGAAACAGACAGAGAAAGACAGAGGGAGAGTGAGAAAGTGCCCCTCAGGGAGATGGCCATGCTGCAGTCCTTTATCCATTATTCTCCTTTTGGGATTTTGGGCAGGCATGCACACACACCCAGCATGTTTTTCAAGCCATTGGGTCTGGGACTCTAACCATGAAGTTGGCCAAGTGGGATTCATATGCCTTAACCACCATGCCACCATCTGGTCTTGGGTTTTCTTTTTCCTGGCTGTTGTTTTGAGTAAGTGTGTGTATATGTGTGTACACTCATGCATATTTGAATTTTTCTTTAAGTATTTCGATATTCTGATGGGAAATATTAATTCTTTTTTTTTCCAGAGAAATTTTTTGCTATAGGGTGCGTGCACTTGCTAGAGAGACAGAAAGCGAGAAATCACCCCCTGGGGTGATAGCCATGCCGCACTCCCTTCTCCATTCTTCTCTTGGGATCTTGGGCACGCATGCACACACGCTCTACGTGTTTCAAGTCACCAGGTCTGGAAATCGAACCACAGTCAACTATGTGGGAATCTAGTGATACAACCATTTTGCCACCTGCTGGTCCTGGAAAGTACTAGTTCTAAACTCTAACTTCAGAAACCTAGATCTCTCTACAGGTAGACTTAGGGCAATTACAATGAAATAGACTTTAGAGTCACCAATGAGCCTATAAAATTCCTAGGAAGACATGCAAAACACAATTATGGGAGAAACACTTGCATTCTGAAGATATTTTTCATTTGGAAATTCAAATTACTATTTTAGTTGTGATAGTATTTTTCTAAAGAATGCCATGCCAACTTGCTTACCTCTGTAAATATAGTGACATAAATATTAAATATAAGACTGCTGCATATACACACACACATGCGTAGAGGGTGAGCAGATATAGCTGGAATTAATACCAAATAAAACACTCAGTAAGACAAGGAACACATAAAAACTTCTTATTCCTAAGTGCTGGGAAAAAAATTAAGTCTTTTTAAAAAATTTTAAAGAATTATTTATTTAATTGTATTTATTTCTTCTTCTTATTTTAAAAAATTCTCTACAGGGCATGGACACTCATCAGACAGACAGAGAAGGAAAGTGATGGAGCAAGCCAGCAAGTCCAGGACTCCACTGAGGTCAGCCACGTGGGAATCCAGCACCTAAACCACCGCACCACTGCCGGTACCCCAAATCCCTTAATTATGTAGAAGATCAGTGTGTCAGTTATTAGTTTTGTGCTATAGGTTTTAACAAGCAAGTGTCGTTAAACCTAAACCCAATTCTGTGTACACTAGAACTTCAGCTTCAAGTAACTTTCAGGTTTCCCTTTTTTCTGTCTTTAAGCTTTGTTCCTATAAACTATTAAGTGTTTCACCACATAGAAAACTGAAATTTTTTTTTTTTTTTTTTTTTTTTTAGGTTTTTGCCACATGGCACATGTGCTCACAAGAGATAGAAAGAAAATGAGAAATTACCCCACGGAGGTAGTGGTGGTGGTGGAATTGCCATGCTGCAGTCCCTAATCCCTTTTTCTCCATTCATCTCCTGGGATTTTCGGGGGCATCCACGCACACATGCCTGGCGTGATTTTTAAGCCACCAGGTCTGGAATTCAAACTATGATCAGCCATGTGGGAATCCTCCACACCACCTGCTGGCCCCCAAAAAGTCTTAATTACACTGCTGTGTTCTACTCAGATACTTAGGGAGCATTGCCATAAGGCATCTCTAAGGACATTATCGGGTCATCCTTACTTAGGTGCTGTGGACTAAATGCATAATCTTGATGCACGGTCATCATATCTTTTAGCCTCTCTTCAGTCTCAGTGGTTTTTTGTTGGCTTTTTTTTTTTTTTTTAGAGATTTTTGCTGTAGGTTGTTTGTGCTCACCAGAGAGACAGAGACAGAGAGACAAAAAGGAAGAATTTATACCCCAGGAGGAATGGCCATGCCACAATCTTCTCTCCTCCAGTCTCCTCTCAGGATTTTGGGCACACACACACACACACACACACACACACACACACGCCTGGCATGATTTTTAAGCCACCAGGTCTGGGACTCGAACCAAGGTTGACTCTGTGGAAGTCCAGTGACATAACCATTATGTCATCTACTGGTCCCTTTTTTGCAATTTTTTTAGAGTTTTTGTTTGTTTGTTTGTTTGTTTGTTTGGTGTAGGGGGCATACACTCACCAGGGAGTCAGGTAAAGTGGGAAATTAGCCCCCAAGGGGGATGGCCATGCTGCGAGACCCCTTCTCCATTCTCCTCTCCGGATTTTGGGCACCTGCACATGCGTGCTTGGAGTGAGTTTCAAGCTGTTGGATCTAGGACTTGAACTGCAGTAGGCCATATGGGAGTGCAGCACCTTAACCATTATGCCACCTACTGACTCAAGTCTCAGTGGTTTTTAACTTTGGCTGTAACTTCATACACTCTTGAGAAGGTATAAGAAATCCTGATGTCTGGGCCCAACTCTCAGATTGGTTGAATTTGCCTGGGATTCAGTTTGAACATTGGGCTTCTCAAGAGAGCTTTGCAATGATTTTTTTTTTTTTTCTTTAGCTTTTGCTATAAGGTGCATGCACTTGCCAGAAAGAGAGAGAAAGAAAGTGAAAGAGAAAGTGAGAAAGCACCCCTCAGGGATGGCCATATCACTATCCTTTCTCCTTCACTCCTCTCTTGGAATCTTGGGCATATACACACGTGTCTGGTTTATTTTCCAAGCTGTTGGGGCCGGGACTCTAGCCAAGCACTGAGCCACGAGGGATCCAGCCACCTTAACCACCATGCCACCTGGCTGGCCCTTGAACTGATTTTAATCTGCAGTTGAAGTAGAGAAGGAGAGTCTCAAGGGTACACTATTCCAAGTGTGTTTGAGAGCTTACAGTTTTCTTAGCAGCTCCTCTCTGGTCTTCCTTTCAAGTCTTCAGTTTACTGAAGGATGAGAGTCTCAAATACACTATATATACGAGAGAAGTAAAATAAATGAGTAAACAGCCCATGACCACTTATACGGAGCAGCAAGCATTAGACTGTTGCCAAAAGAATGCAGCTCCATTATAACTTGCTCTTCCAATTTAAGAATAACTTTAAGAGTTTTGGGACCAGCAGGTGGTGGTTCAGGGCGTTGGACTCCCACATGGCCAACTGAGGTTCAATTCCCAGACCTAGCAGCTTGGCTTGCTTTCTCACTATCCGTCTTGCTCTCTGACTCTGTCACTCTCTGGTCAAATTTAAATAAATAAATAAATAAATAAATAAATAAATAAATAAATAAAATATAGTTAAATAAAATTTTTTTTTAAATGTTAAAAAAAGTTAAGCATTTTAAGAATAACTAGAGGGACCAACAGATGGCATAATGGCTACATTGCTGGACTCCCATGTAGTTGACTGCGGTTCAAGTCCTGGACCTGGTGGCTTAAACTCACATTGGGCGCATATACGTGCATGCCCAAGATTCTGAGATGAGAATGAAGGAGAAGGGATTGTGGCATGGCCATCCCCCATGGGGGGTGATTTCTCACTTTCTGTCTCTTTGTCTCTCTCTGTCTTTCTGGCAAGCACACGCTCCCTATAGCAAAAACCTCTCTAAAAAAAAAGAATAACTAGAGGCCCAATTGCAGTACACAGGTAATACCACCACTTGGGAGGCTGGACACCACATGGGAGGCCTGGGTTCAATTGCCAACCGACCTAAACAAGCCTGGTGAGGTTGTGCTTACCTAAAATCCTAGCTAATTGACAGGCTGGTACAGGAGGATCTTGACATGGAGAGACCCTGTAAAAAATATGTTTGGGGACCAGCAGTTAGCGTAATGGCTAGTAGCTGGACTCCCACGTAGTCGACCGCGGTTCGTGTCCTGGACCCGGTGGCTTAAAACTCACGCCGGGCGCGTGTGCATGCGTGCCCAAGATCCCGAGAGGAGAATGGAGGAGACGGGATTGTGGCGTGGCCATCCCCTCTGGAGGGGTGATTTCTTGCTTTCTGTCTCTCTGTTTCTGTCTGTCTGGCGAGCACACGCTCCCTATAGCAAAAACCTCTAAAAAAAATTACTTAAAAAAATATATGTTTGTCTCACTTTCTCTCCTTCTCTCTCTCTCATTCTCTGCCTCATAAAGAGAAAAAAATGGGACCAGCCAATTGTATGGTGATTAAGGTGACTGGATCCCACATGGCCATCTTCACAATTTGAGTTCTGTCCCTAGGGACTTGAAAAAACAAAGACAAAAGCAAACAAACAAAAACAGGTGTGTATGCATGAGTGTCCCAAATCCTGAGACAATGGAAGAGAAAGAATTGCAGCATGGTCAGCCTCTTAGGGGGAGATTTCCAATTTTCTCTCTCTGGAGAGTGCATATGCCTTATAGCCATATAGCAAAAACTTCAAACAAATATTTTTTAATTTAAAAATTGAAATAAAAAAATGCTTAAAAAAAAGAACAACTAGAGATTTGGACATCTTCTCATCCTCCCCCCTTTTGTGTAAAATTTTGACATTTTAAAGCACTGCCAAGGAATTATAATTTTTTTAGAATTATTTTAATTTTATTTATTTATTATTTTATTTTAATTTGACCAGAGAGAGAGACACAGAGAGAGAGAAAGAGAGAGAGAAGGGACCAGCAGTTAGCGTAATGGCTATGTTGCTGGACTCCCACGTAGTCGACCGCGGTTCGAGTCCCGGACCTGGTGGCTTAAACTCACGCCGGGCGCGTGTGCGTGCGTGCCCAAGATCCCGAGAGGAGAATGGAGGAGAAGGGATTACAGCGTGGCCATCCCCCCTGGGGGGTGATTTCTCGCTTTCTGTCTCTCTGTCTCTCTCTGTCTGTCTGGCGAGCGCACGCGCCCTATAGCAAAAACTGCTCAAAAAAAAGAAAGAAAAGAGAGAGAGAAAGTGAGAAAGCAAGCTGCTAGATCCAGGACTCTAACCGTGGTCAGCCATGTGGGAGTGTCCACACCATGCCACTTGCTGGTCCCAATGAATTCTAATTTTTAAAGCATTATTTAATTAACTTTATTTATTCATTCATTTATTTCTAATTTGACCAGAGAGAGACACAGAGAGAGAGAGAGAGAGAGAGAGAGAGAGAGAGAGAGAGAGAGAGAGAGAGAAAAAATGAGAAAGCAAGCCATCAGGTCTGGGATTCAAAGCACAGTCAGCTATGTGGAAGTCTAGCACCTTAACCACCATGCCATCTGCTGGTCCCCAATAAATAATTCTTTATAAAAAAAAGAAACTCAAGGGTGGGATATGGCAGAGGGTGAGAAAAACAAAAAATGGAAAATTATTTGTGATGGGAAACTGCATCTTGTATGCTGTGATGATGTTCAGTGAATGAATGCAAAATAAATAATAATAAAAAATAGGAAAGGGGAAAAAAACAAAAACAAACAAACAAAAAAAAACAAACAAAAATAATTGCCAGCCAGAGCTCAGCTGTGGTGGCACACAATGCTAAGATGCTATGCTCCACAAGCCGGGAGCACTTGAAAAGTCTGGGTTCAATTCCCCACCCACTCTACAAAGCCAGGGATGGTGGCCTGCCTGTACTCCCAGTGACCTGGAAGGCAGAGGCAGAAGGATTGTGAACTTGAGTCTGACCTGGACAGCACAGCGATACACTGTCTGAAAGAACCAGGAGCAGTGGTGTGCACCTGCAGTTCCAGCTACTCGGGAGGCTGAAACAGGACAATTGCAGTAGCAAGACCCTATCTTTAAAAACAAAACAAAAACCCTGTCAGTCAGAGAAATGGTTTGTAGGTCATCATGCGACAAGGCTCACTTTATTTCACCGAGCCACTATCTTATTCATTACTTTTACTGTTTCTTTTTGTGTGTGTGTGTGGGGGGGGGAGAGGTGTTTGCTATAGCGTGCATGTGCTTGCCAGAAAGACAGAGAGAGTCAGACAGACAGATAGAAAGTGAAAAATCACCACCCGGGGAGATGGCCACACCGCATCTCTGTTCTCCTCTCTGGATCTTGTGCATGCACGCATGTGCACCTGGTGTGAGTTTAAGCCACTGGGTCTGGGACTTGAACTGCGGTCGACTACATGGGAGTCCAGCAACATAGCCATTACATCAAATGATGGTCCCCTCATTACTTTTTCTTCATTGCCAGTTGCTATTGTGATTTCCTTCTGTTTTTGATTGTTTTAATTTTTGCTATTGGATGTGTGTGCTCACCCAATAGGCAGAGAGAGAGAGAGAGAGAGAGAGAGAGAGAGAGAAAGAGAGAGAGAAAGTACCCTACCCGTCATGGGAAATGGTCATGATGCAATCCCTTCTTCTCCATCCCTTTCTCCTTTTGGGCTTTTGGGCTTATATACACATGTACCCAGCCTGTTTTTCAAGTCACTGAGTCTGGGATTTGAACGCTTTGCCATTTGGGATCCAGCTGCCTTAATGCCTTAATCACTATGCAACCCATTAGTTCACTAGATTTTTTTTTTTTTTTAAGGGCTTGTGAGTTTTTCGGAGAGAGACAAGAGAAAGAGAGGGAGGAAAAGTGAGAAATACCCAAGGCGGGGAAGAGGGATGGCCACGCTATAGTCCCTTCTCTATTCTCCTCTCGGGATTTTTGGGCATCCACATACATGAACTCAGTGTATTTTCCAAGCTCTTAAATCTGGGGCTTAAACCACACAATAGGCCATTTGTGATCCAGCTGCCGTAACCACCATACCACCTGGCTGGCCCTAGACGATTTGGAATATGCTTATTATATCATTATCTCTAGCTACATCTACTTTTTTAAGTAAATGAATTATGGATTATTTTCATATTGCAAAATTGAAATAATTTCTTAATTAGTACATTAATTATATATATTTCAAGAATAGGTAAGTAGTTTCTAATGTTCTAAGGGAGTAAATGTAATATTAATTTTAATTATATAGCACTTTTATTAGTCAAGTGCAAATTGTTATATATATATAAAATTTGATGAAACCTTTGATGAAGACGAAGATTATTCACATTTAGCACATGAGAAGACTGAGGTTTGAAGAACATGTATAATTTATGTCTTAATTATTTTTTGGAATTATTTATTTAATTTTTAGATTATTATTTTTTACCTTGCTATAGGGCTCATGCACTCACCGGAGAGAGAGAGGAGAGAGAGAGAAAGTGAGAAAGTCAAGTCACCAGTCTGGGACTTGACCTGTGGTCAGCCATGTTGAGTCTAGGGCCTTAATCATTACACCATCTGCTGGCCCCTCATTTATGTCTTTAAAAGGCATTTCATTCTGTTCTAGTATGTTACATTACTTGTCTCAATTAAAAAATTGTTTTTATTGAGGGGCTGGCAGGTAGCATGGTGGTTAAGGGCATTGGACTCCCACCAGGACAACCATGGTTCGAGTCCCAGACCTGGCAGCTTGTTTTTTCACTTTCCCTTTCTCTCTCTTAGTCCGTCCCTCTACGGTCAAATTAAAATAAATAAATAAAGTTAAATAAAATAATTCTTTAAAAAATATATACTTTATTGATAGTAGGCTTGTATGCTAGCCAGAGAGAAGAGAGAAATCATCCCCAATGGGACTTGTTATTCTGCATTTCTTTTTCCTCTATTTCTAAGCCTTGTGGGGACTTTCTAAGTACCATGTTCAACTGCTGTGCCACAGATAGGCCCTGTATTAGTTCATTTGAACTTCACCATTTTATTACTATCATAAATTGAGATAAATAGGTAATAAAACAATGATTCAAAACTTGAATATACATTCAATGATAACTTCATGCCCCAAATGGATGACAGTTTTGAATACTAGAGAGCTACAGGGTTTGATTGTCTCAAGGGTCAGTATGCTTTTTCTCCATTGATTTGTTCTGACGAGTTTATTTATTCACTTCTCCATTTAATATTTAGATTGTGAGGCCAGCAGGTGGTGTGGCAATTAAGGGCACTGGACTCCCCCATGGCCGACTAGGGTTTGAGTCCTGGATGTGGCAGCTTGCTTTCTCACTTTCCCTTTCTCTCTCTCTGGTCAAATTAAAAAATAATAATGATAAGTGAAGTTAAAGAAATAAAAAATTAGGCTGCTTGCCATGTGATACATTCACTGCTTTGCGCTGGGCATCCATAGACAAAAAGATACAACTCGAGACCTCAAGCAGTCGAGGGGGGACATCCATCCTTTTGGATTTTGAACACATAATGCAATAAAGGACATAATGCAAGTGTCAAAAAGTTTCTCTGAAGAAAAAGCAGCTGAGTGTGTCCGGACAGTCAAGCCTGACACATAAGCCATATGTCATAGACTAGCCAGAAGCTAAAGACCTCTCATCTAGAACTTGCCCTCTGCTCTGAGAGGTCATCCAAGATGGATTGCATTGGCATTTCCTCCCCCACTTATTTTGTAGAATTACTTATTTTATTATCTTTATTATTATTCTAATTTGCTACAGAGAACATGTGCTCATCAGAAAGAGAGAGAAGGAAAGTGAGAAAGCAAGCTGCCAGGTCTGGGACTCGAACCATAGTTGGCCATGTGGGAGTCTAGTGTCTTAACCAGCATGCCACCTGCTGGCCCCCATTACCCATGTAAAAAACACTGCTCATCATAACGGGCAAATGACACTTTCCCACCCTCTCTAGCAGTAGCTCTTCAGGGATCCTTTAGTTTGTTTAGCTCTTTAAAAATTTTATTCAACATTGTTATTATTATTATTATTTAATTTGACCAGAGAGAGACACAGGGAGGGAGGGGAAGAGAAAGAGAGAGAAAGAAAGCAAGCCTCCAGGTCCAGGACTCGAATCTTGGTTGGCCATGTAGGAGTCCAGCACCTTAACCACCATGCCACCTGCTGGCCCCTTTTTATAATTGTCGTACTCCATTTTTAAAAATTTATTTTTATTTTATATTATTTTAAATCACATATATCTTAACATTTCTTTCCCAGCACAATTATCAGGCAAATCAGTCAAGACAAAGACTTTACTATCATCATCAGCAAATGATTTTTCTTTTTTTAAATTATTATTATTTTTTTATTCTTATTATATATATATTTAAACACTCACTCACTATACATCATTTGGCTTGTAAAGAGAATTTACCTAACATGAAATACTTCTCAGATCAGTCCAGTTTAGAATACCATACATGTTATCAACAGATAGTAAACCATTTCTGTGCCCCACAAATGCCCTGCCTATTTTTCTCCTGCTTTCCTTCTCTATATTCTTCCCTTCTCCCCGACCCAGTTCCACACTGTCTTCAGCGTCCATAACTATTTCCACTGCTTTTTATGCCTCCCAATATTTCCTTTTTAAAAAGAATTATTTTTTTAACTTTATTTATTATTATTATTTTCTAGTTTGATCAGAGAGAGACAGAGACAGAGAGGGAAAGTGAGAAAGCAAGTCACCAGGTTCGGGACTTGAATCTTAGTCGGCCATGTGGGAGTCCAGTGACTTTAACCACCATGCCACCTGCCTGCCCCGCCCTCCAATGTTTCAATCTCTACCATAGAGTGCGGATAGTCGGTATATATTAAGTAGATACATACAATATCTTTCTTTCATAGCCTGCCTTGCTTCACCCAGCAATAAATCTTCATATTCAACTACTTTCTATCAAATGCCAGGGTCTTGTTGATTTTTATGGTTGAATAGTATTCCATAAAGTGTATGTGTCACACTTTTTCAGTCCATTCATCTGTTTGTGGGCATCTGGGTTGGTTCCATGTCTTAGCAATCATGAATAATGCTGCAATAAACATTGATGTGCAGGTGCTTTTCCGACTGAGCATTCTTCTGTCCTTTGGATAGATACCCAGAAGTGGGATTGCTGGATCAACCTTTAGCTTTTGTACCACATGGGATGATAGATATTCTTCTTCCTTTTTTTTTTTTTTTTTTTTTTTTTTTTTTCATTTTCAGAGAGCATGTGTGCTTGCCAGAGAGAGACAGAGAAGGAAAGGGAGAAAGCACCCCACAATGGGGAACGGTCATGCTGCAATCCCTTGTTTCCCATGTCTCCATCCTGTCAAGTTTTGGGGCATGCATGCATGCACACCTGGTATGTTTTTCAAGGTGCTGGGGTTGGAATTCAAACCACCGGGTCAGTCATCTGCAATCTGACTTTCTTAACCACTAGGCCATGGGCTGGCCCAACATGGGACAACATTCCAATTTTAATCTTAATGTATTTGCCTTGCAAGAGAAATTGCCTTGTTGGCTTTGGATGTCCATTTCCAAGTGAATAGCAAACTGGGATTAATTTTTCTGGGCCCCAACTCATGGAGGCACCTGAGAAACATAAATTCCATGCCTGCTCCATGATACCACACTACTGCTAGCCCCACATTTTTGTCCTCTCTGTAAACAGGAGGAATTTAGGATCTCTTTCTTGCTTCTTTCTGCTGCCCTGGTTGGTCCACTCTTCTGTGAATTCTTTTTATTTTTAAAGAGATTTTTGCTATAAGCCATGTATGCTCACTGGAGACACACATACACACACACACAACACACAGAGTAAGAAATCATCCCCGGGGTGAGGATGGCTATGCTGCAAGCCCTTCTCCTCCATTCTCCTCTCGGAATGTTAGACATGTATGAACATGCACCAAGCATGAGTTTCAAGACCCCAAGTCCAGGACTTGAACAACTGCCAGCCATGTGGGAATCCAGTGCTGTAACCACTATGCCACTGGCTGGTCCCCCTACCTTGTGAATTCTTGATACTGGAATGTCACCAGAGGATATGATGTGCCCACAATGGTTGATGCATCCTTGATATGAAAAGGGTCAAGTGTTCTGGTTAAGAGGATAGTGATTCAAATGTTGGCTCTTGTTAATGGTCATCTCAGGCTAGTTTTTTTTCTTTCTTTCTATTCTTTTTTTTTTTTTTTTTTTTTTTTTTTTTTTTTTTAAGTTTCGTTATTTGTTCTTTGACAGGAAGATAGAAAGAGACAGAAAGAGTCAGCCACCCGCAAAAATGCAAGGATCCACCTCCAGTCTCAGTTGGCCTAGATTACAGGCGCACATGTGTAGTTAGGCAAGACTCTTAACCTGCTAGGATTTTGTTTCCTCACGTGTGGAAGGAACCTATAGTAGTATATTTTTCATGTAGCTGTGCGGATTAAATAGCAGAAAGCATTGTAAAGACTTAAATGGGAACGTCTGGCACCTGTTAAGTGCTCTGAACATGTTGGTCATTGATTTCCACATGGAGATCGCAGGCAGCAGTGCCAGCACTTCTGTCTTTCCTCGAGTCGGCTTTCTGGGGACCGTGCTATTTCTCTATTGGATGTCTCTGGTATTCGTCTCACTTTTAGAGACGGAATCTGGAAATGGTGACTTTTCTCCCGTCTTTTCATCCCTAAATCTATTGTGAGATTTTCTAGATAAGACGAGAAAATGTATTAATTGTGGCATTGAAGAATTGGATGAATTTTACTTGCCTGGTGGTTAATTTTCAAAAGTTATTTTATATTTTTGTTTCAATTGGTACCCATAAATTTTTAAAGAAAGAATTATCTTATTTTTTTCTTCTTTCTTTTTCTCTCTTTCTTCTTCCTCTTTTTTCTTTCTTTCCTTTCCTTCCTGCCTTCCTTCCTTCTTTCTTCCTTCTTTCTTTGCTTTCCTTCTCTCTCTCTTTCTTTCTCTTTTCTTTCTCTCTCTCTCTCTCTCTCTTCTTCTTTTCATTTTCTTTCTTCTTTCTTTTTTAATTTGACCAGAGAGAGACAGAGTGAGAGAGAGAAAGAGAGAGGGAAAGTGAGAAAGCAAGCTGCCAGGTCCAGGACTTGAACCACGGTCAGCCATGTGGGAGTCCAACACCCTTTTTATTTAAATATTCTATTTAACATTTATTTATTTATTGTTAATTTGACCAGAGAGGAACAGAGCGAGAGAGAGAGAAAGAAAGTAAACCGCCAGGTCTGAGACTTGAACCATAGTCGGCCATGTGGGAGTCTAGCACCCTTAACCACCACACCACCTGCAGGCCCCAGGAGTCCAACACCCTTAACCACCACACCACCTGCTGGCCCGGTACCCACAAATTTATGATCATGCAAAAGAAAAAAAAATATTTATTTATTCATTTATTTTCATTTTGCCAGAGAAAGATAGACACACAGAGAGACGGAAAATGGGCAAGGTAACCACCAGATCCAGGACTCAAACCGTTCTCAGCCATGTGGGAGTGTCCAGCACCTTAACCACCACGCCACCTGCTGGCCCTGCCAAAGAAAAATTTATACAAAGTTTCAAAAATTGTGAGTAGGTTAGCACCATTTTTTTTTTAGTTAATTAAAATTTTTTAAAAAGTTTTTTGCTAGTGGGCAAGTGTGTGTGCCAGATATACAAAGAGAAAGTAAGAAATCACCCCACCCCAGGAAATGACCATGTAGCACTCTCTTCTCCATTCTCCTCTCAGGATTTTGGGCATGCATGCACATGTGCCCAACATGTTTTTCTTTTCTTTAATTTGTTTTATTTTTTAATTCTTTAAAAATTTTTTTTTGTTTTTAATTAATTTTAATTAATTTACATTCATTCACTGAGCATTGTCACAGCATACAAAATGTGATGTCCCATCCAGAATATGCTGCATAGTAGCTTAATCATATATATTATCATCAATAATTTCCATTTCTAGTTTCATATTTATTTTTTTAAGCCACCAGGTCCAGGATTCAAAACATAGTGAGCTCCAGCCACTTTAACCATCATGCCACCAATTAGTCCAGCAATGTCATTTTCAAAAAAATATTTTTAAATGTTATTTTTACATAGTATGAAATAACTAATAATTAAGAGTGTGATAACTAGTATTTTTCCCATTATGTAAACAGAGAAATAGATTATTGTGACTGAAAGTATAAAAATAATATTTTTGGCAAATGAGAATAGAATATTAGCAAGTGAAAATTATAATTTTTTGAACATAATGTATATCTTATATCATAGTCTAAGAATCCCTAAGAATTATTTAATTTATTTATTATTATTTTTTTCACATAGTTTTGCCAGAGAAAGAGAGATAGAGAGAAGGAGAAAACAAACCACCAGGTCCAGGACTTGAACCAGAGTCGGTCACGTGGGGATTCTAGCACCTTAACCACCATGCCACCTGCTGGCCCCAGAATCCCAACATTTTAATCCTAAAATTTCAGTTAAAAATTCTCATTTGATTATTTGATAATAAACATTTTATTTTCTAAGAATTTATAAAAGGTTGTCATGAGATGTTAAAGCAACTCTTTTTTTTTAATTGCACCATTCTTTCTTTTTAAAATTATTATTTATTTTTATTTGATTAATTATTATTCTGTTTGACCAGAGAGAAAGATAGAGAGAGAGAGGGAGAGTAAGAAAGCAAGCCACCAGGTCCGGGACCCAAACCGCAGTTGGCCATTTGGGAGTCCAGTGCCTTAATCTCCACACCTCCTTCGGGCCTCTAAATTTTAAATATTTGCTTCTCCTTTTTTTTTGAGAGTTTTTTTGCTATAGGGCACGTGCGCTCGCCAGACAGACAGAGAATCACCCCCCAGGGGGGATGGCCATGCCACAATCCCTTCTCCTCCATTCTCCTCCCGGGATCTTGGGCACGCACGCACACACACCCGGCATGAGTTTTAAGCCACCAGGTCCGGGACGCGAACCGTGGTCGACTACGTGGGAGTCCAGCGACATAGCCATTACGCTAACTGCTGGTCCCGAAATATTTGCTTCTTATTGGCTGGCAAGTGGCATGGTAGGTAAGGGCTCTGGACTCCCACATGACTGACCACGGTTCAAGTCCTGGACCTGGAGGCTTGTTTTCTCACTTTTCTTCTATCTCTCTCTCACTCTGTCCCTCTCTGGTCAAATTAAAATAAATAAAGTTAAATAAAAATAATTCTTTATAAAAAAAGAGGGACCAGCAGATGGTGTAATATTTATGTTGCTGAACTCCCATGTAGTTGACCACATTCCTAGTCCTGAACTCAGAGGCTTAAAACACACACACACACACACACACACCCTTGTGTGCCCAAAATCCCGAGAGGAGACTGAAGAAGGAATTGCCATGTGGCCATTCTCCCTGCGGGTGATTTCTTGCTTTCTGTCTCTCTGTTTCTCTCTGTCTCTCCAGCAAGTGCACATACCCTATAGTGAAAAACTCCCTTAAAAAAAAAAAAAAGAAAGAATGGGACCAGCAGTTAGCGTAATGGCTATGTCGCTGGACTCCCACGTAGTCGACCGTGGTTCGAGTCCCGGACCCGGTGGCTTAAACTCACGCCAGGCACGTGTGTGTGCATGCCCAAGATCCCGAGAGGAGAATGGAGGAGAAGGGATTGCGGCGTGGCCATCCCCCCTGGGGGGGGGGGGGGTGATTTCTCGCTTTCTATATCTCTGTCTTTCTCTCTGTCTGTCTGGCGAGCGCATGCTCCCTATAGCAAAAACCTCTCCAAAAAAAAAAAAAAAAAAAAAGAAATATTTGCTCCTTATGAAAATAGATCAGTAATCAACTTGCATCTAAATTATGTGTGTAAGTATGAGTCAAATACGGTGCTTGCAGGATTGCTTAGAGGCTAAATTTAGCCCTTTCTTAGAACTTGTTTCTGTCTTCTCTGTTGGTTTGAAAGTTCTTTGAGAGCAATAATAGAATTTTTTAAAGCATTATTTTATTTAACTTTATTTATATATTTTAATTTGACCAGAGAAGGACAGAGTTGGAGAGAGAGAGAGAGAGTGAGAGAGAGAGAGAGGAAGTGAGAAAGCAAGCCACCAGATCTGGGACTTGAACTATGGTTGGCCATGTGGAATTCCAGTGCCCTTAACCACCACAACACCACTTGCCGGTCTCACAATAATAGTATCTTATGTCTTTTTATTTTCCTTGCAGCATACAATATATCACTTTGCGAATAGAAAAAACTAAATAAATCTTCAAACAAATAAATGAACATCACACATGGTAATCTTGAGATCTAAACTTTTGGCAATAAATTATAATTTAATTTTATATCTGGATATAGTAATTCTTTTTTTTCTTCTGGAGAGGTTTTTGCTATAGGGATCTTGGGCATGCATGCACACATGCCTAGCATGAGTTTAAGCCACCAGGTTTGGGACTCGAACTGCGGTCGACTATATGACAGTCCAGTGACATAGCCATTAGTCTAACTGCTGGTCCCTAGATCTAGTAATTCTTATTCATATGATTTTTTACTTCTATTATTTTTGGTTAAGATGTTAGATCAGGCTTTTAGTTAATTTACAACAGTAGACACAGTTTAACATGTTTGAGAAAAAAATATAATTAAGTACTAGAATTACAGATAAGATATATTCGGTGAAATTTTTTTTAAGAGGTTATTTTTGCTATAGGGCGTGTGTGCTCACCAGGAAGCTAGAGAGAGACAGAGAGACAGAAAGTGAGAAATCACCCCCCGGGGGGGGATGGCCACGCTGCAATCCCTTCTCCTCCATTTTCCTCTTGGGATCTTGGGCATGCACACACACACGCCCGGCGTGAGTTTAAGCCACCAGATCCAGGACTCGAACCATGGTTGACTACATGAGAGTCCAGCGACATAGCCATTACGCTAACTGCTGGTCCCCCGGTGAAATTTTTTTTTAAAGAATTATTTTATTTAACTTTATTTATCCATTTATTTATTTAGTTAATTGACCAGAGAGGGACAGAGTGAGAGAGAGAGAGAAGAGAGAGAAAGAAAGCCGCCAGGTCCGGGACTCAAATGGCAGTCAGCCATGTGGGAATCTGGCGCCCTCAACCACCATGCCACCTGCCGGCCCCACTTGGTGAAATATTTTGAGAAAATATTTTTCTTTAACTAATTATTCTAAAATAATGGTTCAGACGAACAGATAAAATTACTTATATAAGGCAGACGGCTTCTAACTCTTTTATTTCCTTCTAGAAATTTCTTCCAATTTTTTTTTACTAAATA
Source organism: Tupaia tana (assembly GCA_026018925.1). Classification (NCBI taxonomy): domain Eukaryota; kingdom Metazoa; phylum Chordata; class Mammalia; order Scandentia; family Tupaiidae; genus Tupaia; species Tupaia tana. The sequence goes on from JAKSZU010000003.1 coordinate 87,190,860, forward strand.
TCAGACAAAATAGGAAGATATTAATACTCAAATACATAGTGTCTTTGGTTTTTTAAAATTATTATTTATTTATTTATTTAGTGGCTAGTACAAAACTTAGCAAATCACATATATTTCAACCCTAGGTATTGCCAAAGCAAAATATCTTCTATTTACATATTAATATCCTCATTCAGCGTGACTGAATACCTTTCTCATTTATAACGAAGTGGCAACAACTACAACAATCAGATTCTAAGATATAGATACTAGATTAAACTGACTGAGTGTATCTCAATATCAAAAAACAATCTTTCAAAAAATTTAGCCTGGTCCCAGTGTATAATATTATTTAAAGCTATTTTGAATTTCTGCTAGATCCCTAGCTATGATTTTGCAATCCCAGGCAAATAATTCATAAGACTTTCGGAGGAGAATCTTGGAAGTTCCTGCCTCACCCAGTGACTCAAAGATAGTGTTGATCTATTTTCACGGGATCATCTGTCTTTCCTTGAGAGACTAATAGTTTGAACTTATGAATTGAACTCAGAAGTTGATGAACACTGTGGCTTTGCATTAACCACAATGTGGTCATTTCAAATGAAATGTACAAGCTCATTTGACCCACTTTAACCCTTTTGTGTCTTCAAAGCTGCAGGAAGCCAGTTTATGTGGTCAGTTGAGTGGCTGTTGACTTTGATTTAGATACTCTATGCCATGCTCTTATCATTGAACTTGAAATATATTGTAAAAAGTCCAGCAGGGGGCCAGCAGGTGGCAAGATAGTTAAGGCACTGGACTCACAGGGCCAACCATCGTCAAGTCCCAGACCTGGCTTTCTCACTCCCTTCCTTTCTTTCTCTCTGTCTCTCTTGTCAAATTGAATAATAATAATAAATAAATAAATAACTCTAAATAAAGAAAATTAGAACATTTGAAAAAATTAGTATAGAGCCAGCCCTATAACCCCATAATTAAGGAAGCCAGATCCCACATGGTTGACCTTGTGGTTTGCATTCCAGCCCCCGTGGCTTGAAAAACACATCAGATGTGTGTGTGTGTGTGTGTGTGTGTGTGTGTGTGTGTGTGTGTGCTCCAAATCCCAATGGAGAAAGGGAATGTAGGAGACCATGCCCCACTTGTGGTTGCTTCTCCCTTCTCCCTCTCTCTCTTTCTCTCTCTTTCTCTTTCTGGCAAGTACATGGGCCCTCTGTTAATTAAAAAAAAATCTACTGTCTGATCTGGTGATGAAGCTGTTGAGAAGGTACTCAGAGAGACTAAACTAAGCACCCACAACTTCACCAAACAAGGCAGACAGGGAAGAGGTTTTGCTTAAATCAGGATGAGGATTTTTATGGAGGCATATGAGTAGAATTGGTGCTGGCTAGTTTAAAGAACTAAAGATGGAGGTCCTAGAGTCTTGGTCGCCCAGTTTCCGTCTCCATGATGATGTTGAAGAATGTCTGTGGAGAGCGTGGTTATTGCAGAACTGAGGTCGGCAGGGTGCCGTCACCACCACAACAGGGCATTGGGATGTAAGCAGAGGCTGTGGTCCTAACCCTCTGCCCCTGCCTCATCTTCTTGGGCTTGCAGCAACTCTTCTGGGCCAATTTTTGCCCTTTCACTAAGGCAATAAGCTTTCATAGCCTGTGATCTGAACAGCGAAGCACCATTACCTGTTAAATTTTGCCAACTCTGATTGCCTTAATCTGCAGCTGGAGAGATGTCAAGAATCTCTCTTAAATGGACTTGTGGATACTTGAAAATGAGGGCCACATGAAGTGGCCACACATCTGGGACTCAAACTGCAGTCAACTACGTGGGAGTCCAGCAACCATGACACCATCTGCTGGTCCCCCAACAGACATGTTTTTAGGGAAGATCTTGTCTTTATTTTTTTTTAAGAATTATTTTATTAAACTTTTTTCTTTCTCTTTCTTTCTTCTTTCTTCCTTTTCTTCTTCTTTCTTTCTTCTTTATTATTTGACCAGAGAGGGACAGAGTAAGAGAGAGAGAGAAAGAGAGGAAATGAGAAAGCAGGCTGCCAGGTCTGGGACTCAAACTGTGGTTGGCCATGTAGGAGTCCAGTGCCCTTAACCACCATGCTACCTGCCGGCTCTGTGGAAGACCTGTCTTTATAACCCTTGTGCATAACACATTGCATGACATGCAATCCACACATGATAAGTAATATTTAATTGAATTTATTTATTATTACATTTTCTTTTTCTTTTTTTTTTGAGAGGTTTTCATTATAGGGCATGTGCACTCGCCAGACAGAGAGAGACATACAGACAGAAAGCGAGAAATCACCCCCCAGGGGGGATGGTCACGCCACAATCCCTTCTCCTCCATTCTCCTCTCGGGATCTTGGGCACGCACGCACACTTGCCCGGTGTGAGTTTTAAGCCACTGGGTCCGGGACGCGAACCGCGGTCGATTATGTGAGAGTCCAGTGACATAGCCATTACGCTAACTGCTGGTTCCCATATTATTACATTTTCTATATGTGTGTGTTCACCACAGGGAGAGACAGAGTGAGAAAGCAAGCCACCAGGCTTGGAACTTGAACCAAGGAGTTCAACACTTTAACCACTAAGTCATCTGCTGGCCCCCTTTCTAAATATTTTTATAATGTATTGATACTCAAAGTAGCTATTTAACTAACTGCAGAGAACACAGAAAGATCTGGATTACAGTAAGTTTTTTTCCTAAAAACTTATATGTAAATATGAACTACCCTTTTGTAAAATAAATACTAATAACACCATTAGCTCGACACCTGGGAGAAAGAACTGGTCAATTTCAAGCCCATCAGGCTCCGCTGTAAATTACTAAAGAATTCACTGAATATCAATAGAAACTATCAATTTAAAATCATGCCACCAAAGTAACTAACTCCCTAGGATTTAAAAAAACTGTCAAGGAGAGGTTAGAGGGAATCAGATTTATGAGAGTTTATGAAATGATGGAAAACAAATTAGGCATCTTTTTAGAAAAGGATCCTCATGGGCCACCAGGTGTTATAAACATTGAACTCCCACATGGCTTATCACGGTTCAAATCCTGGACCCAGTGTCTTGAAAATCATGCTGGGGTATGCATGCCCAAAATCCTGAGAGGAGAACGTAGGAGAAAGGCCTACGTAGCATGGCCACCACTCCAGGGGGTGTTTTCTCACTTTCTCTCTCTCTCTGGTGAGACTTGCCTCCTATAGAAAAACAAGAGCAAACATAAAAACATCTCTCTCTAGAAAAGAAAAAAAAAAACAACTCATCATATCACAAAATCAAGGTTGCCATTTTTTGCAGAGCCAACCACAAATGGATGAGGCTGAAAATAACCTCTTTATGTATTTATTTACTTAATTTTTGAGAGATTTTTGCTATAGGATGAGTGCACTCACAGGAGAGACAGAGAGATAGAAAGTGAGAAATCACCCTCCAGGGGAATGGCCACACCACAATCTTTTCTCCCCCATTTTCCTCTCGGGCTTTTGGGCACCCATGTACATGTGCCCGGCATGAGTTTTAAAATACCAAGGACTTGAACCACAGTCGACTACATGAGAGTCCAGTGACATAACCATTACAATACCCATCTGCTGATCCTGAAAATGACCTCTTAATGAATATCAGACATGAGATTGAGAATATGCTTTACGTCCTCTTAGGCTACTCTCTGGATAAATGTCGAGGTTACTATAAAATCCCAAGACTGAATACTTAACTCTGTCAACACATACCAAATATTAATAATTTTCAGGTAAGACCTAAATCTCTTCAATATGTAAAACACTCATGATGTATTAATTCCTTTGCTTCTCGATTTTATTTAACAAACTATATATTCAAGATGACCAAAATGACCTTTTTTGTGCCATAGGGCAGGCCCACCATGCCATACCAAAATTATCATTCTAAAAAAGAATTATTTTATTTAACTTTATTTATCTATTTTCCAATGTTACCAGAGAGGGATAGAGAGACAAAGAGATAAAAGTGAGAAAGCAAGCCATCAGGTCTGGGACTCGAACCACAGTCAGCCGTGTGGGAGTCCATCACCTGTTGGTGCCCCAAATTATTTATTTATTTGAGAGGTTTTTGCTATAGGGAATGTGTGCTCACCAGAAAGACAGAGAGGGACAGAGAAACAGAAAGCGAGAAATCACCCCCCAGGGGGGTTGGCTACGCCACAATCCCTTCTCCTACATTCTCCTCTCGGGATCTTGGGCATGCATGTACACACATCTGGTGTTAGTTTAAACCACTGAGTCCAGGATTTGAACTGTGGTTGACTACATGGGAGCCCAGCGACATAGCCATTATACCAACTTCTGGTCCCATTATTATTACTTTTAAGTTAAACCAGAGAGAGAGAGAGAGAGAGAGAGAGAGAGAGAGAGAGAGAGAGAGAGAGAGAGAGAGAGAGAGAAAGTGAGAAAGCCAGCCTCCATGCCTGAGAGTCGAACAGCGGTTGGCCATGTGGTAGTCCAGCATATCTTAACCACCATGCAACGGTGTCCAAAACTATCTTTTCTTTTCTTTTTTTTTTTTTTTTAAGAATTACGTAATTATATTTATTATTATCACTTTTTTGAGAGGTTTTTGGCATAGGGCAATGCGCCTGTCAAAAAGACAGAGAGAGACAGAGAGAAAGAAAGTGAGAAATCACCCCCAGAGGGGATGGAAACACTGCAATCCCTTCTCCTCCATTCTCGTCTCAGAATCTTGGGTATGCATGCACACGTGCCTGGCGTGAGTTTAAGCCACTGGGTCTGGGACTCGAACCGTGGTCGACTACATGGTAGTCCAGCAACATAGCCATTATGCGCCAACTGCTGGTCCCAATTATTATCATTTTTCAATTTGACCAGAGAGAGAGAAAGGGAAAGTGAGAAAACAAGTTGCCAGATCCAAGACTTGATCCCCAGTTGGCCATGTGGGAGTCCAGGGCCTTATCTGTCACACCACGTGCTGACCCGGCCCAAAGTTATCTGAATAACTACTAAAATTTATAAACATTTGTGGATGGTTAACCTAATTGGTTCACATTAATTATAATTGGCCACAACCATGGATATGTGAACTTTGCTTTGTTTAAGAGTGATGAACTATATCCCTTATCTGTTACCTAGCTCCTCAAAAATGAATGACATTTATTATCATGAGAAAAATCTTTGTCTTCAAGGAAAAATGTATCATCTTAGTTAAAGATAAGCGATACAACAAATAGGTGCTTAAAGAACATAGATGTTCGGGACCAGCAGTTAGCGTAATGGCTATGTTGCTGGACTCTCACGTAGTTGACCGCGGTTCGCATCCCAGACCCGGTGGCTTAAAACTCACACCGGGCGCGCCAAGATCCCGAGAGGAGAATGGAGGAGAAGGGATTGCGGCGTGGCCATCCCCCCCCCAGGGGGTGATTTCTTGCTTTCTGTCTCTCTGTCTCTCTCTGTCTGTCTGGCGAGGGCACACGCCCTATAGCAAAAACTTCTCCAAAAAAAAAAGAACATAGATGTTTATTTTTCTCCCTTGTAACACAGAGAATGGTCCAGGGCAGCTTGGCTCTTGGAGATCATTCCAGGACTCAGGTCCCTTCCATCAACTTGCACAAGTATCCCATCAGGCACTGCCGCCATCCATACAGTCTAAGTGGGATTGCCTCCTCTCCAGTTTCTTCAACTGTAAAGAGAAAAGAAGACCTATAGTAATAGACGTAGTGTCCAAAGGCATAGGCCAAGTCGTGAAATTAGTCCTTTTTGCACTCTAAGGCTGTACCTAACCAAAATGAGTACTGTGAAATGTGGTATCGATCAGAGGTCACGGGGGGATCAGCGGATGGCATGGACTCCCACGTAGTCGACCTGGGTTTGAGTCCTGGAGCTGGCAGCTTAAAACTCATGCCAGGTGTGTGTACATGCCCCAAATCCTGAGAGGAGAATGAAGCAAAAGGGATTGTGGCATGGCCATCCCTCTGGGGGTTGATTATTGCTTTCTGTCTCTCTGTCTTTCTGGTGAGTGTCCACGCTTTATAGCAAAAATCTCTCTCTCTAAAAAAATGAAAAAGAAAAGATTAGTGGTCACGTGCCAAGGAAATGGAAGAAAAATGGGTTTTGGTAGACTGCTAGCAGTGTCCATTAAAAATATTATTTTGTTGGGACCAGCAGTTAGCGTAATGGCTATGTCGCTGGACTCCCACATAGTCGACCGCGGTTCGAGTCCCGGACCCGGCGGCTTAAACTCACGCCGGGCGCGTGTGCGTGCGTGCCCAAGATCCCGAGAGGAGAATGGAGGAGAAGGGATTGCGGCGTGGCCATCCCCCCTGGGGGGTGATTTCCTGCTTTCTATCTCTCTGTCTCTCTCTCTCTGTCTGGCGAGCGCACGTGCCCTATAGCAAAAACCTCTCCAAAAAAAGAAAAAAAAATATTATTTTGTTGATTTGTAGAAATATATCTTCAAGATAAATAATTTGTCACTTCAATAAGCTTTTTCTTCCAGCTTTATAGCAACTGAAACCTGCTTTCGTATTCTGTTGGATTGCTATTTTATCATGCTCTCTGGCAAAGCTTGGGGATAAAGTACTCACCATTTTGGGCTGAGTTTTCTTGTACAAAGCCAGATAGCCCAGGACTCTTTTGAATGAAGAATACATTTTCCTCAGGGGTCAGAGATGAATACTTACTATTTGGGGATATCAGATAAGCTATAATAAATGTAAAAGCATGTTGGAAAGCAAAAAGCTTTCTATAAATCCAAGATTGTTATTATTACAGTATTATTATCACAGAAGTGTTAGTGGTCTTCTTTTTATAAGGTATTATGTATATCGGCTCAATAACAAGTTGGGTTCTATGTAAAAACAATTTGTCCTTTACCTTTCCAGTTAAGTTTTCCAGTCTGTCCTAGAGAGTTCAAGGTGTGATCTGCTAAGCTGACTAAAATACAATGATAAATATAACAGATGTCATCACAGAAATTAATAATGTAGTTATATTTTCATCACCATAATCCTTATTGTTATGTAATTGTTTGAACTTTTTGCCTACAACTCACAACATTTCTTATTGCTAATACATTAGTATCCCATAAATTGTTTACATATTTATTTTTTAAGAGATTTTTGTTATAGGGCATGTGCACTTGCTGGAGAGACAGAGAGAGACAGAGAGACAGAAAGCTAGAAATCACCCCCCTCAGGGGGGATGGCCACATTATAATCCCTTCTCCATTCTCTCAGGATTTTTGGCATGCATACACATGCACCTGGCATGAGTTTTAAGCTGCCAGGTCTGGGACTTGAACCTCAGTTGACTATGGGAGTCCAGTGAGGTAACCACTATGCCACCTGCTGGTCCTTTCTCTTTTCTTTTTTAAAAATTTGCCAGAGGGTACATGCACTTACCAGAAAGAGACAGAAAAAGAGAGAGAGAGAAAGTAAGAAAGTACCCTCCATGGTGAATGGTCACACGGCAACCCCTTCTCCATCTCTCCCTCTTTTCAGGATTTTGGGCCCATGCACATGTGCCCCATATGTTTTTCAAGCTGCCAAGCTTCTCAAGATGCCAAGTTTCTTTCTTTTCTTTTTTTTTCTTTTAGAGGTTTTTGCTATAGGGCACGTGTGCTTGCCAGAAAAAAAGAGATAGAAAGCAAGAAATTACCCCTTGGGGGGGATGGCCTCAGCGCCATCCCTTCTCCTCCATTTTCCTCCTGGGGTCTTGGGCACACACTCACATGCACTAGGCGTGAGTTTAAGTCACTGGGTCTGGGACTTGAACCGTGGTCAACTACATGGGAGTCCAGAGACATAGCCGTTACGCCAACTGCTGGTCCCAATGCCAAGTTTCTCAAGCTGCCAGAACTGGGACTCACGCCCTGGAATCAGACATGTGGGATTTAGTCGCCTTAACCACTAGATCATGGGCTGGCCCCAATTATGTTTATTTTTTACCATTTATTCTTACTCTTAGGAAAAGCTTCATTAAAATAAACTTTTGTTTACAGTGATACTGGCTTTTTCATCTAAGATTCTCATAAATGTTTAGAATGGAGCAATGAACCTTAATTTTCCCACCGTAATTCCATAGACAGGGGCCAGGCAGTGGTGCAACTAGAGCCACATGGGAAAGGTCCTGGCTTCCTATCTTGAGACCTCCCTGATCATGCAAGCTGTGTGTGCCTGTGATTGGGTTGAGACTGGAGTGATCATGGAAATGAAGACCCTGTCAGAGATGCTTCTCTCTCATGGAAGAAATAAATAAAAATCAACTTTCAAAAAATTAATAATTCCATAGATACTTCTTTTTAAAATATAATTATTTAATTTTATTTAGTATTAGTATTTTTTTTTTTTTTTAATTTGTTATAGGGCATGGGTACTCATCGGAGAGAGACAGAAAGAGAAAGTAGAAAGCAAGCTGCCAGGTCCAGGACTAGAACCACAGTTAGCCATGTGTGAGTCCAGCACCTTAGCCCACCATATGACCTGCTGGCCCCCATAGGTACTTCTTTTGACAAAAGGAGCTTGTTTGTCCCATGGATGTATGTGAAGACAACTGTAAACACCTTGGTTCTTAGGAAAAGAAAATAATAAACCAATTTATTTTTTCTTGCAATAAACTCATTATCATTTTAATTGGTATAGTGGTTATCAAACACTTTTTTTTTACATAAAATATGTTTTAGATAATTTTCATTTTTATACTATCTATTTGGAATTTCCTCCCAATCTTCAGCAAAAACAAATGGAGAAGAATCTTTACAGTAATAATAATATTGTACAACTCCTCAAGAAAATAAGATAGCATCAGGAAAGTGGGTTATTTCAATTTAAAAAAATTACCTGGGGACCCGTAGGTGGCATGGTGGTTAAGGTGCTGGACACTCCCACATGGCTGACCACGGTTCAAGTCCTGGACCTGGTGGCTTGCTTTTTCATTTTCTCTCTCTGTGTCTGTGTGTGTGTGTGCGTGTGTGTCTCGCCAAATGAAAAATATGTGAATAAATAAAATTAAATAAAATAATTCTTCAAAAAATTATCTAATCCCTCTATACTAGAGGCCATGAAGCATGAAGAAATCCTCGCCTTCAAAGAGCTCACATTCTAATTTTAGAAAAATTAGATCATGCTAAGCAGATTCATAGAATATTACTTTGCCCTTCCTGGTAAAAACAAAACAAACATTACTTTTAGAAAGTATCTACACTGCTTCACTAACGCATCAGTCTAGATCTTACTTGGGTTAATTTTATACGCCACAACTATTGTTTCAAGAATGTTTGTTCTCTACAAATATCTCTTCTTTCAAAAGTAAGCCCATTTGGGGATTATGGTAATCTTTGTTCCTGATTAAAATTTCTCTGTCCTATTGCTTTGTATTTTACCTTTCACAGTAGCTTAATCCACATTCTATGGTTTTGTGATTAACCCTGAATATGGAACCTTAGTGTCGGTTTCATATGAGCCTCATCTGAACATAAAGAACGTCTCTTTGTTTCATTTACAATTTCTGCAATAGCATTAATTTACCTCCCCTTTAGTTTCATTCATTGAGCAAAGAATTTTCTTTAGAGTTTTTTCTCTTTCTTTCTTTAATTGGTCTGCTCTGGTAGTTGATTTTGTGGTTTTTTTTTTTTTTTTTTTTTGGTTCAAAGCGCTGATCAGTGATTCATAAAACTGATTTTCTTTTTTTCCTCACAATTAAAATAAGCAGTGACATTTAGCCATCCACAAATGTGAGCCCTACTGTCCATAGTGTTAAGATAACTGATTAGTTCCACAGTCCTGCCCAACACCTCCCAGCATTCACCTATAATGGGCCATAAACTTGAAAGCCCCCTAGGCCTCTTTCCCTGTCCCTGGTGAGGTTTGCAGTGTGGAGGAGGGGCGCCAAGCCCTGTGGAGAAAGAGTGAGAAACACTGACAGAATCAGAGGGGGAAAGGAAAAAAAAAAGAACTTAAGAGGATTATAACAAGAAAGGAAGCATTTGGAGTCCTGGGAGGTGATGCCAGTCAGGATCTCTGAATTGCTAAGAAAAGAGAAATTTCCCCCTTTCCACATGGAGGGCTTGGGCAGGGAATTTCTTTTTCCTTCTCTTATTCACTTCCATCTTTCTTTTCTGGAGGTGATGGTCCTGCCTACGGGGCAGGAAGGACAGGCAGTCCACTCTAGAGGAGGGAGTGTCAATGAAAAGGTGATATTGACAGTCCATTTTCATGGGTAAGTAAGGGGCAATCAAGAGACATGAATTTTAGCCAGACAAGTTGATGGAATCTGAAAATCTCAGTCCAACCTGACTCCAAGTGGAATGTAGAAAATTGCTATTCAACGGTGGCTATTGAATTTAGGGCATTCTAAGAAGGGCTCTTCCACAAAAAGCCTTGAACTTTCTGAAGGAAGGTCAGGCAATATGGATCATTTGAAAGAGGATTTTAATCTTGAGGTATGTTTCGATCATATTAGATTGTACAGGTCTTTTCTTTCATGAACATGTTGCGAATACTCAGTACAAGAGAAAACTACAGTTTTGATTTTTAAAAAAATATGACATTTATGAACCACATCATTTTGTTTCTTGAGCCTATTTCTATTGCTTGCACTTTTAAAAAAAGAATTATTTTTTAACTTTATTGATTTATTTTAATTTGACCAGAGAGGGGCAGAGAGAAAGAGAGAAAGTGAGAAAGCCAGTTGCCAGGTCCAGGACTTGAACCACTGTTGACCATGTGGGAGTCCAGCGCCCTTAACCACCACATCAACTGCCGGCGCCATTTATTGCTTACACTTTTGATAATAGGCTGATAAAAATATTCAAAATTCTAGGTGTATATAATTACTGATTTTAGAGGTGAGAACTCTTATTCTCTCTTTTTTCTTTTCTTTTTCTTTTTTTTTTTTTTTTTTGAATTTTCTATAGTGCACTCACCAGAGAAAGAGAGAGAAAGTGAGAAAGCAACCACCAGGGGAGATGGCCACACCATAATCCCTTCTCTCTTCCCTCTTGAGTTTGGGCACACATGCACCCAACATGTCTTTTAAGTCACTGAGTCTTGAATTCAGCTACACAGTTGGCCATCTGCCTTAATCACTACACCATCAGCCGACCCAGAGAACTCTATTTTTAATTTTTTCTTTCTTTCTTTTTCTTTTTTTTTTAAAGAAGAAATTTGGCTGTGGGACCAGCAGTTAGCGTAATGGCTATGTTGCTGGACTCCCATGTGGTCGAACGCGGTTCACGTCCTGGACCCGGTGGCTTAAAACTCACGCCGGGCACGTGTGCGTGCGTGCCCAAGATCCGGAGAGGAGAATGGAGGAGAAGGGATTGCGGTGTGGCCATCCCCCCTGGGGGGTGATTTCTCGCTTTCTGTCTCTCTGTCTCTCTCTGTCTGTCTGGCGAGTGCATGTGCCCTATAGCAAAAACCTCTTCAAAAAAAAAAAAAAAAAAAGAACGTAGCCATTACACCATCTGCTGGTCCCCATTCCCTCATATTCTTCTTCCCTGTCCTCAGGAAGTCTGCTCAAGAGAACACCACCAGAGGTGCTGCAGGGTGACACAGGTAAAAAATGCAATACTCTGCGAGGCAGACCTACATGTGAGCAGGTTACCAGTTTGTATCTGCAAATCTCTCAGACTATGCCAGGTATGTGAGTGCCTATGGTCTAGGCTGGCTGAGACCAGGGGTGGCTTGGGGTGTCAGGGCCTTGTTAGGGGTGCCCCCCATAGAATAAATAAAGTTCAGAAATTTAAAGAAAAGTGTAATGGTTAGGGTTGCTGGATCCCATGTGACCAACCACATGGCTTGAGTCCTGGACCTGGCAGCCTGAAAGACATGCTGGGTACGTGTGGATGTGTGCCTAAAATCTCCAAAAAAGGGACACATGGAGGAAAAGCGATTATGGCATGACCATCCCCCATGGACAGTGCTTTCTCACTTTCTCTTCTCTGTCTCCTCCTGCCCCTCTCACAAGTGCATGTACCCTCTGGCAAAAAATAAAAATAAATCAAAGAGGTCAGCCCCATAACTCAAGGATTAAGGGAGTCAAATCCCACAGGACCAACCATGGTTTAAATCCCAGCCCTCGTGACTTAAAAACACACTGGGCCGGACAGGCATATCCGAGCCTGCAGAGTTAGGTACCAGGAACAAGGCTCACAGTCTTGAATTGAAAAAATTTATAGACAAGGAATTATCATGAAAATAAAATGGTTGCAGACATGTTCAAGGAATGTTGAGGGATGTGGTCTCTTTATGAATTTTGTGATATAAAACGTGTGGAGATGGCAACAGAACAATACTGGAATGGCAATATCTCAAGGAAATGGCATTATCACACAAGAAGCCTTGAAATGAGTATAACTCATGGTTGTTCAGCAGAAAAATCCATGTCCCCTCTCCAAAGGGTTTGACTTACTATGATGTAAAATCAGGTCACATACATTTTCATAAACTTTTTGTTTACAAACTAAACCAAACCACGCTGGGGGTGCTTAAGTCCCTGACAGGATGGAAAACTGGAGAAGTGGAGTTTGGATTGTTGTGTGAACAAGCCCCCTTAGAGGGGTGCTTTCTCCCTCTTGTTCTGTCTTTCTTCAGTGAGCACACATACACCTTGGCAGTTAAAAAATTAAATTAAATTAAATTAAATTGAAAAGAATATCACCAAAGCACTCTGAAGGAGGTGCATCAGGTGGTTTGCTTCCCTGTGGCACAGTGAACTAAATGCCTTGACAAGGGACTAACATGACAACTCGATGCCAGCACATCTGCTGCCCACAGCTGCTGAGTCTCATATGTGTTCATCACGGAGAGAGAAGTTTCCAGCAGTAGCCAACTGTTTACTTTCTTTAGTTCTTTTTTATTTAAATTATTTTATTTAACTTTATTTATTTATTTTAATTTGACCAGAGAGGAGCAGAGAGAGAGAGAGGAGAGAGAAACTAAGAAAGTAAGCCACCAGGTCCGGGACTTCAACCACAGTCCACCACGTGGGAGTCCAGCAGCACTCTTTATTTTCTTTGGAGAGGTTTTTGCAATAGGGCATGTGCACTCGCCAGAAAGACAGAGAGAGACAGGGAGACAGAAAGCGAGAAATCACCCCCCAAGGGGGGATGGCCATGCTGCAATCCCTTCTCCTCCATTCTCCTCTCGGGATCTTGGGCACGCACGCACATGTGCCTGGCGTGAGTTTAAGCCACCGGGTCTAGGACTTGAACCGCGGTCGACTACATGGGAGTGACTACATGGGAGTCCAGCGACATGACCATTACATCCTGAGTCCAGCACTCTTAACTACCACGCCACCTGCTACCACCCCCTTCTTTTTAGAAAAAGAATTATTTATTTATTTAATCCTATTTGTTACTATTATTTACTATGACTAGAGAGAAAGCAAAAATGAGAAAGCAAGTATCCAGGTTGGGGACTTGAACTGCAGTTAGTCAGCCATGTGGGAGTCCAGCATCTTAACTATTGCCATCTGCCAGTGCCCCCAAGTCAAGTCTTAAGGCAAATTTCTTAGAGCAACATTCAGAGTGCTTTTATTTTATTTTATTTTTTTAGTTTTGTTATAGGGCACTTGTGCTCACCAGAGAGAAAGTGAGAAATCACCCTGGGGTGGGGGGTGGGGGGAAGGAGGATGGCCATACCACAATCCTTTCTTATCCATTCTCCTCTCAGGATTTTTTAAAAAATTATTTTATTTATTTTATTTTTTTAAATTTGATCAGAGAAAGACACACACACACACACACACAGAGAGAGAGAGAGAGAGAGAGAGAGAGAGAGAGACAGAGGAAGTGAGAAAGCAAGTTGCCAGGTTTGTGACTTGAACTGCAGTAAGCCATGTGGGAGTCCAGTGCCTCAATCACTGCACCACCTGCTGTCCCCGTCCTCTCAGGATTTTGGGCAGTCTGCACATGTGCTTAGTGTTTTTTTTTTTTTTTTTTTTTCCAAGCCACCTGGTTTAGGATTCAAACTGCATTGCCAGTCAGGTGGGATCCAGTCCCTTTCCCTCCCCTCCACCTGCTGGCTCTGGGTAGTGATGGTTAGGTGTAGGCTACGTTGGCTCCTCTTTAATGGCCTGCTTTATCCTTTTATGCTGATTTGCTTGAAGGTATTAAGGCATGGTGTTGGTTCAGGAAGGCTCTTGACTACAAATTCATCAGCTTAGTTGAGGCCGTTGTCAGAAGACAACAGGGCATTATGATCAGTGAATTGCACTTGGTTGGCACCTAAGGCTGAGTGTTGCAGCTGAGCTTTGACATAGAACCAGGAGCACTTCAAACCCTTCTGATGAGATGCTCCGGTACCAGCTCCCACTTTTTTCATGTCACTTTGTATAATTTCCCCCTGGTTCACTCTGCACCAGCCACAGCACCTCCCTTCTCTTCCTTAAATGGGTCAGGAACATTCCTACCTCAGGTCTTTTGCACCATTGCTGCCACATTTTACTGGGCATGACTTGCTCTATGCCATCAATACCTGTCAACTCTAAAACTACTTTCTCAGAGAGGTCTTCTGCAATTAGAGTAGCAGTGCTCCTATCTTTCACTCCCAGTTATTATTAAATTATCCTGTTTTGTTTTCCTCATAGCATTGATCACTTTAGAAATTACAAACAAACAAACAAAAACAATACAAAAATAAAGGGATTAGCAGTTGGCGTAATGGCTATGTCACTGACTCCCATGTAGTTGACTGCGGTTCGAGTCCTGGACCCAGTGGCTTAAATTCATGCTGCATGTGTGTGTGTGCATGCCCAAGATCCCAAGAGGAGAATGGAGGAGAAGAGATTGTGGTGTGGCCATCCCCCCCACCCCGGGGGGTGATTTCTCTCTTTCTGTCTCTATGTCTCTCTCTGTCTTTCCGGCAAGTGTGCGTGTCTTATAGCAAAACCTCTCCAAAAAGAAAGAAAGAAAGAAAGAAAGAGAGAGAGAGAGAGAGAGAGAGAGAGAGAGAGAGAGAGAGGAGAGAAGAAGAAGGAAGGAAGGAAGGAAGGAAGGAAGGAAGGAAGAAAGAGAGAGAGAGAGAGAGAGAGAGAGAAAGAAAGAAAGAAAGAAAGAAAGAAAGAAAGAAAGAAAGAAAGAAAGAAAGAAAGAGAGAAAGAGAGAAAGAAGGAGAGAAATAAATAAATTACCATCCAGGCATGGTAATTGAGACAGATGAATCCCATGTGGCTGGTGGTGTGAGTCAAGTCCAGGACCCAGAAGCTTGAGTAACATGCTGGGCATGTGTGTATGCATGCCCAAATCCTGAGAGAATGGAGGAGGGAATATTACAGTGTGGCCATCCTTCTGGGAGACAGATATATATATATATATATATATATAGATATATATATATATATAAAATCTCTCACTCTGTCTGTCTCTTTCCAGTAAGTGCACATACCTCATAGCAAAGTATATTAAAAGAAATTAATGGGAACCAGCAGTTGGCGTAATGGCTATGTCGCTGGACTCCCACGCAGTCGACCGCGGTTTGCGTCCCGGACCCGGTGGCTTAAAACTCACGACGGGCGCATGTGCGTGCGTGCCCAAGATCCGAGAGGAGAATGGAGGAGAAGGGATTGAGGCGTGATCATCCCCCCGGGGGGTGATTTCTCACTTTCTGTCTCTATGTCTCTCTCTGTCTGTCTGGCGAGCGCACGCGCCCTATAGCAAAAAAAAAAATCTCTCCAAAAAAAAGAAATTATTCATATTGCCTGTTTTTTTCTTTCTTCTTTGATGACATTCCCTACTAGAATGTAGGCTCCATGACAGCTGGATGTTAAACTGTATCTATAATTTCTAATATTGTACCCAGATCTTAGTAGGAATGTGATAAATATTTGGTGGACTTTATTTTTTCTCTTTACTTTTTGCCATAGGTCATGTGTGCTTGCCAGAGAGAGAGAGAGAAAGAGAGAGAGAGAAAGTGAGAAATCACCCCCCAG
Source organism: Tupaia tana (assembly GCA_026018925.1). Taxonomy (NCBI): domain Eukaryota; kingdom Metazoa; phylum Chordata; class Mammalia; order Scandentia; family Tupaiidae; genus Tupaia; species Tupaia tana. The sequence goes on from JAKSZU010000003.1 coordinate 87,206,773, forward strand.
GGGAGATGGCCATGCTGCAACCCCTTCTCCTCCATTTTCCTCTTGGGATTGCCCAGCATGTTTTTCAAGCTGCTGGGTCCTGGATTTGAACAACACAGCTGGCCACGTGTGATCCAGCCATCTTAACCTTTACTTCATCTGCTGGCTCAAAATGTGATAAATATTTAATGAATGAATTTTTAAAAAAAATCCCACCCAGACTACCCCCCTTTAAAGAATTATGTATTTATTTTTATTTATTCATTCATTACTTGAATTTGACCAGAGAGAAAGAGAGAAAGTGAGAAAGCAAGTCACCAGGTCCAGTACTTGAACTGTGGTCAGCCAAGTGGAAGTGTTCAGTGCCTTGACCACCACATCACCTGCTCACCCCCAGACTTTTTAACTCTTTGCTTTCCTCAGGTGTTACATTGGATCCTAACTTGCTCAATCGACCTATTTTTCAGACCAATCTAAACTTAATAGGATATAATGTTAACAGCCTCAGCAGATGGGCATCTCCAACTCAGCCATGCCTTCTGCAGGCCCCTATTCTGATCATGAGATAGTCCTGTAGACTTCTCTGAGACCTGGGACCTTGAATCCTGCCCTTCCAATGACCTCGAAGCTCTGGAGTGGTCAGGTCAGCTCTGCCCTCTTCTATTGGTCCTGGTTTTCAGGACTATACTGCCACTTGTTTTCTGACACCCTCTCGCTCTCCAGTATGGGAACTGACGGCCTGCCCTTGGCCCAGATTCTGTTCCACATGGACAAAATGCCTAAATGACAACCATCTGCCATCCACTGGCTCTCTCCTTCCCACTTCCTCTGCCACTCCAACCCCCAAGTTAATTACTGCTTGACAGTCCAGAAAGTGCCAGTAGGCTGGGGAAGGCAATGCCATTACATCTACTCTTGGCGGAAGAAGAATATAGTAGATAGTGAGTTGTTTCAGCCAGGCTGGAAATTCTTGCTTTGCTATTAAAGTAAGCATTTTTTGTATTGCACATAGTTTATTTTAATGCAGCATTAATCTCATCAGAAACACCTAATAAAATTACACCGGAACTTCTATTGTCACATTTCTTTTGCTTGCTTACATTTTTTTTTTTTTTTAATTTGCCAGAAGGCATGTGTGTTCCCCAGAGAGAGACAGAAAGGAAAACAGAGAGAAAAAGTTAGATACTACTACCCCTGGGTTGTGGCCATAAGCAATCTCTTCTCTTCCATTCTTGGGATTTTGGGTACACAGACACACACACAATCATCCAGCATGTTTCAAGCCCTTGATCCAGGACTAGAACTGCACAGTCTGTCATGTGGGAATCAGTCACCTTAACCTTCATGCCATTGCCTGACCCTCTCACTTACTTTTTGTGCTTGTACCTTATGAATCTAAATGTAGGAGGTTCTCACTTTCTCTGTCTCTCTCACTCTGTCCCTCTCTGGTCAAATTTAAATAAATAAACAAACAAACAAACAAATAAATAAATAAAGTTAAATAAAATTATCCTTAAAAAAATAAAAATGGGGGCCTGGTAGGTGGCTTGGTGGTTAAGAGTGCTGGACTCCGACGTGGCCAACAGTGGTTCGATTCCTGGACCTGGTGGCTTGCTTTCTCACTTTCTCTCTCTCTCTGTCTTTCTCTCTTTCTCACTCTGTCCCTCTCTGGTCAAATTTAAATAAGTAAATAAAGTTAAATAAAATAATTTTTCAAAATAAAAGAATGCAAATGTAGAGGGAACAGCAGGTGGGGCAGTAGTTATGGCACTGGATTCTCACATGGCTGACTACAGTTCAAGTCCCAGACCTGGCAGCTTGAAAATCATGCTGGGTGTGTGTGCATGTGTGCCCAAAATCCCAGGAGGAGAATGGAAGAGAAGAGACTGCAGTGTGGCCATCCCCCCTCGGGTGGTGACTACTCACTTTCCCTCTCATTGTCTCTCTCTGGTGAGCGCACACATCCCATAGTAAAAACTAAAAAAAAAATTAAAAATAAAAAAGAATCTAAATGTTTGATTCTGAAACCTTCCTTAAAATCCTACTTTTCATACATTTTGCCATGAATCCAAAAATTGTGTAGAAACTTGATTGTGTTTATGAAGACTGAGCATTAAAGTTCCTGAGAGGAACTTTACGTTCCATATCTTCTCATTTGTTGTCAGATATAAATATGTGAGGTGCACTTCTGTGCTGTATTAACCACCCATCCCCATCTGTCAGTCTTGAAATCAGTGGGCTTGAGGTGTTCTGGACATTTATTTCCTTGTATTTTAACTATTTCTAGTTGCACATAGCACCAGGAATTAGATCTATGTCCACCCCCAGTCTAGCTTTGCCAGTTCACACCTGCTCATTTATTTATTTATTTATTTTCCCCTTCACTTAAAAAAATATTTATTTATTTATTATCATCATAATCTTGTTTATATTACATTGAATTGCATGTAACTTTACAGTGTATTACATTGCTTTTTCAAAAGGGAATGCCATGCATGTCAGTCAGTACAGAGACATTAATCTCCCTACTTTATCATTCAATATCTTTTCGTTCTTTATCCCAATCATTATTATTATTATTCCAATTACTTTTTTAAACAGTCAATCACTATTTCTCATTTTGATTGTAAAAAGACTTTACCCATTATGAAATACTTCTCAGACCAATCCAGTTGAGAATACTATACACGTCATCATCAACAGGTAATAAGCCATATCTGTTTCCCATTGATGTCCTGCCTCTCTATTTGTTCTCTTGCTTTCTTCCTCTGTCCTCTTCACTTCACCCTCCCCATTCCACACTGTCTTATTCTCGTTAAGTACTTTCACTGCTTTTATGTCCTCCAATATTTCGCTCTCTACCATAGAGTGCAGATAGTCGGTATATATTAAGTGGATACATACAATATCTTTCTTTCATAGCCTGGCTTACTTCACTCAGCAATAGAGCCTCCATATCTGACCACTTTCTATCAAATGCCAGGGTCGTGTTATTTTTTATGGCTGAGTAGTATTCCATAAAGTATATATGCATGTCTGCTCATTTATGAAACGAGTGAGTCTGTCTGCTGGGCTCCGAAGTCTTCCTTTCAGCTCCTCTGGGTTCTCTTTAGCATTGTCACACCCACCTTCACCAAGGGGTTTAATTGGACAGACAGGCCTGCGTCTATTTTATATTCTGAATTTTGCATCCTTGCCTGACTTAATGTTTCTGAATTGATCTTTTTAAAAATGAGCTATCTTGTTGATTTTCACTAGAATCGTATGGTTGTCGTTGCTCTGTAAATTAACCTGAGACTTCAGTGGAGAGATAACTTGGAATGATGTGCTTGTGAAAACGTGTTCCCTTTGCTTTTATCCTCAGTGTACCCCAGTCCTGATTAACTGATCTCATTGAATGTTGAGCATGGTGTGATCTTGTGACTGAAGACTGGACAAGAATGGAGCTGGTGGGACCTCACTATCAAGTAAGTGCCGTGTGAACGTAAGGCCGCAATTCGGCTTTAGAACTGAGCACATGGCTCCTTGGTACTTCCTGGCATCTCCTGAGCCAGGCAGCATTTCTCCTTGTGGTTTGTGGGTAGCCTTTGTTCTGCTTAAAAATCTGGAGTGATCCAAGATCAAAAAAAATCCTACTTTTCTTGGTCCCATGCCCTTTATGAGGGACTGTGTGAGCAAGCTCCTTCAGTCCCTGGTGCCAATAAGTAGGAGGGAGGAGAGTGAAGTGACTATGTGTTGTCTCAGCTCCTTCCCTGCTGGATCGCCAGGCAGGCAGAAGCTCCTGCCATGAGCAAGTCTATAGGAACAGCTGCCTGGAACCTTCTCTACCTTCTCCACCTCCTTTGCCTCTTTTCCTATCAGGCCTCTGCTGCTACTCACTGGTGGCTTCACCCATGTTGGTTTCTCTTTTCTCTGCCTACATTTATGTAAATGTCCCCTTTCTTAAACCTTTTCCAGTTATCTGCTGGAGTGTGTCATGCATTTCTGCCAAGACCCTAAGCTGATGGGCTATAAATCAAGGTAAAAGCGTTAGTACATAGAGAATGGTATAAGGTGCAACAGTTTAGAGGAAAACATAGGAGATCATCTTCAGGACTCAGGACTAGGTGAAGAATTCTTAGATGTGACATCAGAAGCACAATTCTATAAGAAAAAATTAATAAACTGGGCTTTTTCATTTTTACAAAACCTTTGCTCAATGGAAACTCCTGTCAAGATTCAAAGGCAAGCTACTGACTGAAAGAATTTGTAAACCATTTGAAAACCATGTATCTTATCAAGAACTCTCAAAAACTCAATAGCTAGAAAGTAAACATAACAGAATCTGAAAGGCTAAAAAAAAAAAAAACAACGAAAATGGTGAGAATGTCCAACTGCAACATTTACACATTGCTAGTGGGAATGTAAAGTGGTCTAGTCTCTGGGAAGTAGTTCGAGAGTTCCTTAAAACTCTAAGCACACTTTTACCATACTCCCTGGCAATGATGCTCCTGAGCATTTATCACAGAGGAAAAAAACATAACAAAACAACTCTATGCTCACCAAAATGACAGTGCCAATGTTCATAGCGGCTATATTCATACTAGCCCCAAATGAGAAACAGCCCAGATATCCTGTGGGTGAATGAATGAATGATTAAGCGAGCTGTTGCAGCCATGCCATGAAGCACTACTGGACAAAAAGGAATCAACTACTGATAACACTTTATGTAATAAGTCAAATGGATCTCAAGATAATTATGCCAAGTGAAGAAAGACCGCAAACAAAGCTTGTGCATTGTATTGTTCTCCATGCCACTCTCCAAATGGCACCCTTATAGAACTGAAGAACAGATTACTGGTTGCCAGGGAATGGTGACAGTGATTGGGAGAGAAAGATGAGTGTGACTATAACGTGGTACCGCTAGGGATCTGTATGGTAATGAAACAGATCTGTACCTTTTTTTATAGTGGTAACTATACACATCCACATGTGGTAAAATTGGATAGAATCACACACACACACCCGAGTGCTTCTCTGGACTGATGAAATATGATTAAGTCTGTACAGTGTACCAGTGTCAATTTCCTGGCTTTTTGTTTTGTTCCTGCCTTTTTTTTTTTTTTTTTTTTTTTGATATTTTTGCTAAAGAGCATGTGTACTTGCTGGAGAGACAGAGACAGAAAGACAGAAAGTGAGAAATCATCCCTCACCCCGCCAGGGGGGATGACCATGCAGCAATCCCTTTTCCATTCTCCTCCTAGGATCTTGGGCATGCATGCACACATATGCACACACAGGAGCGTGCCCAGCATGAGTTTGAAGCTGCTGGTTCTGGGCTTTAATTGTTGTCAGCCACGTGGGAGTCCAGTGACTTAACCGCTATGCCATCTGCTGGCCCCTCCTAGTTTTCATATTGTATTAGTTATGTAAGATATTATCCATAAGGGTGAAAATGCATGAAGGGTACTTGGGACCTCCTTATATTATAATTATTTAAAATAAAAAAAATCATTATTATTATGATTAAGTTTGCTATAGGCACGTGTGCACACCAGAGTCAGAGAGAGAGAGAGAGAGAGAGAGAGAGAGAGAGCGCAAGTGAGAAAGCAAGCCACCAGGTCTGGGACTTGAACAGGGGTCGATCGTGTGCAAGTTCAGCACCTTAACTACCACACGCTAGCTGGCTCATTACTTTTTATTTATTTATTTTTTTAATTTGCTGGAGGTGAGGGGATGGCAAGTGGTGTGACTATTGGGGTACTGGACTCCCATGTGGCTTACCGCAGTTCAAGTCCCAGACGGGTGGCTTGATTTCTCATTTTCCCTTTCTCCCTCTGGTCAAATTAAAATAAATTAATTAAAAAATTAAACAAATTATTCTTTTTCTTTGGAGAGTTTTTTCTTGCTATAGGGCACGTGCGCTCGCCAGGAAGAGAGAGACAGAGAGACAGAAAGTGAGAAATCACCCCCCGGGGGGATGGCCACACCGCAATCCTTTCTCCTCCATTCTCCTCTCGGGATCTTGGGCACGCACGCACATGCGCCCAGTGTGACTTTTAAGCCACCGGGTCCAGGACTCGAACCATGGTCGACTACATAGGAATCCAGCGACATAGCCATTATGCTGGTCCCATAAATTATTCTTTAAAAAAAATTGCTAGAGGGCTTGCTGGAAGGAGACAGAGAGAAGGAGCAGATGCTCATGTCACAAACCCTTCTCCATTTCTTCTTCCTTCGGGATTTTAGGCACACATGTCTGGCATGTTTTTCAAGCTGCCAGGTCTGGAACTCAAACCGCACAACTAGCCATGTGAGATCCAGTTGCTAACCATGCCACTGGCTGACCCACAGACTTGAACTTAAAAAAAATGGGGGGGGTGTGTTTCCATGAACTGTCTCTTTGTGGAAGTATTTTAAAGAGAGACTATAAAATCTATGGGATAACTTTCTCATTCTGCGAATGTAAAAATGCTTTCAAATGCTAGTGATCTTCTCTTTTAGAATGCTCTAACTTGCCGAGAGGCTTTGCTTATCTTCAAGGAGCCCTGGGCATTTACAGAGACTTTTCCAAGACATCACTACCATTCATTGCTTTGCACAGTGAAATCTGAGTCTCCTAGACCCTGGAAAGCTAATGCTCACCATTCGTCTCTCCTCTGTTAGGCCCTGCTTGTTGTGGTCGTCTGCTGGAATATTTTTCTATGAAAAATGGCAGTAACTAAAACACGCTACAAAGAGAACACAAGAAACCCTAATTGGGCAGTACGGAGTTTGGGAAGGCTGCAGCTATTGCGAATTTGGTCTAACCAGGGTGACGAGCTTTTCTCTGAGATCACAGATGTGGAGAGCACAGATTTCAAGTCAAATCATTTGGACTACAGTTGGACAGCTACAATGTCAAAAACCTCATTAATTCAAATAAAAAGAGAGAGACAATAGTCTGACTTCATTGAAATTTAAAATTATAGTTCATGGGGCCAGCAGGTGACATAGTGGTTAAGATACTGGACTCCCATGTGGCTCACCATGGTTTGAGTCCCAGACCCAGTGGCTTGAAAATAATAGCAGGTGCATGTGTGTGCATGCCCAAAATCCCAAGAGGAGACTGGAGGAGAAGGGACTGCAGTGTGGCCATTCCTCCTGGGGGGTGATTTCTCACTTTCTCTCTCTCTTTCTTCTTCCCTTTTTCTAGCTAGTGCACACATCCTATGGTAAAAACCTTTAAAAAAATCATAATTCATATGGGAAGGCTAACATAAAAGGTCTAGTTAAAAAAATAGATAAGTAAATATGTGACAGTGTTTCAGGCATTTGTATGTTACTGTTACGTGTAAATAATTTCTTGATCATTTTGATAAAAACTTCAAAATGTTCCCTAAAATATGTTTCCAAAATCTGGAGTGTGTGATTCCTGGGCTGTCATTTCCGGAAGAGCTTCTTGATATAAATGTGCCTTTTAAAGGACATTAAATTTCTTTGCAACCTTTTCTTCGTCTTCTAGAGACATGTAAATAAACCTTTTTTAATACATCAATGTTTCGACCCATCCAGGCTGTACATAAACATAGTTTCTGAACGAATAAGTGAAATCCGAAATCCAAGGACTCATTACGTTCTCATTCTATAGATTAAAGAGATTTTGCTGGCATAGTGAAAAGAATACTTAGATTTGGATTCTAAGGGCACCATTTTTTTTTTAGAATTATTTATTTATTTAATTCCATTTGTTATTATTATTTTTTAACTTGACCAGACAGAGACAGAGAGTGAGAGAGAGAGAAGAAAGGGAAAGCGAGAAAGCAAGCTGCCAGGTCCAGGACTCGAACCGCAGTCGGCCATGTGGGAATCCAGCACCCTTAACCACCATGTCACCTGTCGGTCCCTGGGGTCAATTTTATTACCTGTGTGACTTTAAGTAAGTTACAGACTGAATTTCAGTCTTCTTACTAGTAAAACCTAGTATGTCACAGGTTAGCTAGAGGGATGAATGATACTGGATTGCTCAAGTGATTTATAGTATAAAGTGCTTACACGAGGACTCGAGTTAAAAGAGTAGCTCAAAGATCACAGTGAGTGGTGTTGACGGAGACTGCAGTGAGGTCTTCCCAAATGTGGCTCAATTCTTTATTGTGTTTTTTTTTTTTCCCTATATTTAATGTTGTCGCTCATCTTTGAACATTTTCTAAAGCTGACCTGAGGACAGTGAGCACAGTTTTCTGCAACATGACACAAAGAGTACCAGAGCAAGATTATATCTGTCACAGATGAAAATATTCTATTTATGTGTCATAGTAATCTATTTATTGGTTTATGGACCCAAAATTCTCCAGGGGGACTCACAAATCCCTATAATGTTTCTTTGTGCCAGTTTTTTCATTTGGAGCCCTGATTTAGTTGACAGATGTGTAAAAATCACATGTAGCCAAATGACTCTTCAGTCAGTATGAAGCCGATAATGTTGAAGACTGGTTATTCCAGCTAAGACTCCCAGGAACCTCTACCCAGACTCTGCTTTTTGAATCTCATGCTAGAGCTCAATGCTGTTTTATGCTAATGTCAAAGCTGAGCTCTTCAATGCTGTATTTTTAAAATATCATGCCCCTTTGTAATACAAACACTAACTTACAGAGAGAGCTCTCCTTTGAGGAAGTCAAAGTAGATGAGTCACTGCATTCAGTTCCTCAAAGGCGCTAGCGGGAAGACTGTGTTTGGGAGAGTCACCAACAAATCAGACTGGAAAAAAGTTTCTTTAGAACAATAACTTCTCTCTTTTTTTTAAAGTTTCTTTCTTTCTTTCTTCCACAGATGAGAGACAGAGAGAAACAGCATCCTTAACAGGGTCTTGACACTGCAATCTACCCCGAACTTCAGCTGGCCCTGGGTTATGGACAAATGTCTGCCTGGGGAACTAAAGAAGGTCTTCAGACTCAAATCAGGAATCTTCCCATGAGAGATTGCCTCACAAATCATATTTTTGCTGCAGCATCAGCATCTGGGTCTCAATAATAAAATCTTAATTAAAAAAAATTTTATTAAAGAGAGTTTTGCTATAGGGTACATTTACTTGCTGGAAAGACAAGCTAGAGACAGAGAGACAGAAGTGAGAAATCACCCCCCAGGGGAGTGGACACACCACAAACTCGTCTCCTCTATCCTCCTCATGGGATTTTGGGCACACGCACACACGCGCCTGGCATGACTTTAAGCTGCAGGGTCTGGGACTCAAACCATGGTGCACAACGTGGGAGTCCAGCGACATAACCATCACACCATCTGCTAGTCCCAATAATAAAATCTTAAAAGAAGAATCAGTTAGTCACTGCATGCCCTAAACTGTGTTATGTCACTAATGAGGAGGCAGACACTTAGAGGTGAACTAACTTAACCTAAGTCTTGGTGAGAGTAACCAGGACAGCTGGCATTTGAATCCGGGTGTTTTCTGATTCTCCCAGTTTGAGTGCTCCATCGGCCATTACTATCTTGTACATAAATATACTAATCCTGTAGGGGTAAGACAGTTTTGGTAGGCACAGAAATTATGTTGCCAGTGCTATATGAAAAAGTGGCCAAACTCCAATGTTTTGTTTTAGATTTCTTAATGGTGAGAATGGCTCTTAAATAGCATAGCCACATCACAGGAAAAAAAAAAAAAAAAACAACTACATATTTTGCTATGTCAATTGTTTTCCCTTTGTGTTATTCCATGGTATTTCCCCCTCTTTTTCTCTTTTCAACTGGGAAAAAAGCTCCCTACATGATGTGCATATTTTTAAAAATAATTAATTAATTAGTGAATTAATTATTATTATTCAATTTGACCAGAAAGAGGCATAGAGACAGAAAGGGAGGGAATGAGAAAGCAAGCCACCAGGTCCGGGACTCAGACCATGGTCATTCAGGTGAGAGTCCAGAGCTCTAACCACGATGCCACCTGCTGGCCCCATCACAACATAATAGTAAATAAAAAGATTCATTACCTGATTTTTTTAAACCTAGAAATTCTATTATTATTCTTATTACATAGTACTCTTTTTTTTTTTTTTTTTTTTTGAGAGGTTTTTGCTATAGGGCACGTGTGTTTGCCAGAAAGACAGAGAGAGACAGAGAGACAGAAAGTGAGAAATCTCCCCCCCAGGGGGGATGGCCACGCCGCAATCCCTTCTCCTCCATTCTCCTCTCGGGATCTTGGGTATGTACGCACATGCGCCCAGCATGAGTTTAAGCCACTGGGCCGGGGACTCAAACCTTGGTCTACTACATGGGAGTCCAGCGACATACCCATTACACCAACTGTTGGTCCCCAGTATAGTCTTTTTATTTTTATTTATTTAAAAAATTTTTTTATATTTATTTATTTTATTTTATTTCCTCATTCATTTATTTTATTTTTATTTTTTTTTAGTTTGGCCAGAGAAAGACAGAGGGTGAGAGAGAGAGAGGAAATGAGAAAGCAAGCCACCAGATTCAGGACTCGAACCCTGGTCGGCCATGTGGGAGTGTCCAGCGCCTTAACCACCACGTCACCTGCTGGTCCCAGTATAGTCTTTTTAAATGACAAGAATAAAAATTATTTCAACTTGTAATATAGGCACTGTATATCAAAACATATGGTAGGGATGTATATCAGGGAAGTTTGGGCTTAAATAGAACAGAACCATATTTATAAACATTTACAAATGATGTAGTCACTTTTCAAATACCTAAATTTATAAATACCACTTTTGGGACCTGCTGGTGTGGTGGTAAAGGTGCTGGACTCCCACATGGTCAACACGGTTCAAGTTCCAGACCTGGCAGCTTGCTTTCTCACTTTCCCTCTTCCTCTCTGTCTCTCTCTCTCTCTCTGGTGTATGTACATGCTCCATAGCAAATTAAAAAAAAATAATAATAAATAAAATAATTATAAAAAGAAACCTCATCTATCTTTAAAAACGAATAAATAAATATCACTTTCATATATTTTTTTTAAGAGAGAGTTTTTTGCTATAGGGCATGTGTGCTTGCTAGAGAGACAGAGAGAGATAGAGACAGAAAGTGAGAAATCACCCCCTGGGTGGAGTGGCCATGCTACAATTCCCTCTCCATCTCCTCTCAGGATTTTGGGCACACACGCACAATATAATACAACATAATCCATTACTTCCAAAGGTTGTGTAGACCAGCTGTGGTGGCAGCAGTAGTGCATGCTCTGTAATGCTGAGGCCTTAGGAATGGGCCTGGATTTCCGTTCTAGGTTCCCCTGTGCATGCTGGGTATGTACACACATGTGTTTCTGGCTTGCTGAGGATGGGGGAGGACCAGAGCACGAAAACCCTGTTGGAGATGCCCGTCTTGTCTCTGTCTCTCTTAAAAAGAAAGAAAGAAAGAAGCCTTAGGGAAAAAGAAGGAAAGAAGACAAGGGCTATGTAGATAGTGAATGAGGCGGGCATTGTGGAGTAAAGCAACAGAGATAAGTGAGCACTCTGGCAAAAAAGACATGGAGGGAAATTGAAAAATCACCTCCCGGGGGGGTGGCCATGCCTCAATCCCTTCCGCTCCATCCTCTCAGGATTTTGGGCATACATGCACACACATGTGCTTGGAGTGTTTTTCAAGTTGCCAGCTCCAGGACTCGAATTGTGGCGTCAACTGTGTGGGATCCAGCACCTTAACCACCACTCTACCTAATGGCCTGGCAACTAAGAATTATTTTATTTTATTTAACTTTATTTATTTATTTATTTATTTTAATTTGACCAGAGAGGGGACAGAGGTAGAGAGAGAGAGAGAGAGAGAGAGAGAGAGAGAGAGAAAAAAGTGAGAAAGCAAGCTGTCAAGTCCAGGACTTGAACCGCTTTGGGTCATGCGGGAATCCAGTGCCCTTAAGCACCATGCCACCTGCCGGCCCACACTAATTTTAATCTTAAAAAAAATAATGTTAAGACTGGGCTAGCCCATGGCATGGTGGCTAAGGCTGGATTTAACAGTCAAATTGTGTGGTTAGAGTCCCGGTCCTGGGAGCTTGACAAGTATACCGGGCATGTATGTGTGCATGTTCAAAATCCCTAAAAAAAAGAAAGACGGAGGAAAAGGCATTGTGGCATGGTCATGCTTTGTGGTGGGGGTGTTTTCTCACTTTCTCACTCTCTCTCTCTGGTAAGCACATATGCTTTCTGGTAAAATTAGAAAAAAAGTTAATACCAAACTAAATACATGTTGTTGTATTTGGCCTGTGGGTCTCAAGTTTTTGACTCCTGATCTAAAACATATTTTTTTCCATAAAATTCACTCATGACAAATAGGAGGCAACAAAACAAAACTGAGACCAGATGCTGGACCTTCAGCCACATTAAGTACTTAACACTCCCCTGGGTAACTACATGACTCAAACTAATGACTTAGGAAAATGACACATTTCTTTAAGCTGTGAGTGTTGAGGATCTCTAATGGAAAGTGCCTGATATCCTTGAAGCTAACTATCTCCTGTTTGGAGCTGGGTTAACCCTGATTGATTTGGACTCTCTGCCCTTTCTGTTCTAGTCAGTACGATCACAGCCTCACTTTAAAAAACAAAAATAACCAACCAACCAACCCAAGGGATTATTCCTCTCATGATAGAGCCATAAACGGCAGAGTTTTGTAAGAGGGCAGCCACTGCCAACTTTCCATACATATGGCTGGTTTGATTAAAATAAAACCATGAGGTGGGGCCAGAGGGTGGCATAAAGGTTAAGGCACTGAACTCCCACATGGTTGAGCACGGTTCAAGTCCCAGGTCTGGAGGCTTATTTTCTCACTTTCCCTCTGTGTGTGTGTGTGTACGAATATGTGTCTGATGCACTCAGATGCCTCACAGCAATTAAAATAATAATAATAATAATAATAAAGTTAAATAAATAACTATTTAAGAAGAAATGAGGGGACCAGCAGGTGGCCTAGTGGTTGAGGCGCTAGCTACTCCCACATTGCTGACCACAGTTTGAGTATTGGACCTGGTGCCTTGCTTTCTGACTTTTCCTCTCTCTTTTTCTGTGTCTCTCTCTGGTCAAATTAAAATAAAATGAATGAAGAAATAAAATTAAAATAGATAATTCTTTTTTTGAAAAAACGAGGAGGGTCACATAGTGGTTAAGGTGCTGGACTCCCATGTGGCTGACCGCAGTTTGAACCCCAGACTTGGTGGCTTGAAATTCATGTGGGAAAGTATGTGTCCGTGCCCAAGATCCTGAGAGGAGAGTGGGAAAGTAGGGATTGTGGTGTGACCATCACCCCTTGGGGGGTGATTTCTTGCTTTTTGTATCTCTGTCTCTCCAACAAGCACATGTGCTCTGTAACAAACATCTCTCAAAAGTAAAAAAAAAAAAAAAAAGAATAAATAAATAAATAAAAGCATGAGGGTTAGCCTTGCAGAATGCCCAAAATCCTGAAAAGAAGGAGAGATGGAGGGAAAAGGATTACAGTATGACCATGATCCACTGGGAGTGCTTCCTCTCTCTCTTTCACTCTCGTTCTGGTGAGCACACCTGCCCTCTGACAATAAAAATTAAAGTTAAAAAATTTTGTTCCGGGGCCAGCAGGTGGTATGGTGGTTGAGGCACTGGATTCCCACATGGCCAACCACTGTTTGAGTCCTGGACACAGTGGCTTGCTTTCTCACTTTCCCTTCCTCTCTGTCAGATTAAAAAAATAATAATAATAAATAAAATTTAATAAATATTAAAATGTAAAAGAAATTATCATTAGAAAATCATATCAAAATTAGGACCAGCAGTTGGGAGTAATGGCTATATTGCTGGACTCCCATGTAGTCAATCGAGGTTTGAGTCCCAGACTCGGTGGTTTGAACTCACGCTGGGCACGTGTGCGTGCGTGCCCAAGATCCTGAGAGGCAAATGGAGGAGAAGGAACTGTGGCGTGGCCATCCCCCTGGGGGGTGATTTCTTGCTTTCTGTCTGTCTCTCTCTTTTATATTTTCATATAAAAATAAACTTAACTTAGAACCAGATCTTCAAGTTCTGTCACAAGGTGTTAAACCAAAATTTGTGAAATTATAGAAACATATTATTATATTATTAATGTAACTAATGTATTTTCTTCTTTTTTTTTTTTCTTTTTTTGGAGAGCTTTTTGCTATAGGGCGCGTGTGCTAGCCAGAAAGATGGAGAGAGACAGAGAGACAGAAAGCGAGAAATCACCCCCTGGGAGGATGGTCACGCCACAATCCCTTTTCCTCCATTCTCCTCTCGGGATCTTGGGCACGCATGCACACACGCCTGGTGTGAGTTTTAAGCCACCGGGTCTGGGACCCGAACCGTGTTCGACTACGTGGGAGTCCAGCGACATAGCCATTACGCTAACTGCCAGTCTCACTAATACATTTTCAATGATAGTTACATTTTAAAAAAATCATTGCCCAGTAAAATATTTTAAAATGTGTTGTAAATGTTATTTTTGCATTTTAGATGTGCCTAACATGATAATACATGTACGTAATATAAAGGCGAATAAATACACACCTACTTGCAGTTCGTGTGTGAACATTTGTTGTTGATGGGGTATACTAGCCATGAAGTCTGAAAACTAACATTCTAGAATATCAAGGATCCTCTGTAGTAGGCTCATGCATTTCGCCAAGTGGGAAATACCGTGTTTCTAAGCCCACTGATGAAAAGGCTATAGAGCAAGAACAGCCATTTCGGGCCTTCACGGATATGAGAGTGGGGTCCCGGCTTAGCTTTCTCTTCCCCAGATTTTCTGCAGTCGATGCTGTTAGCGTCTGTTAAAGTAACAGACTGGCGCACAGTAGTCCCCCTTCCCTGTGGTTTCACTTTCGGCACTTCTATCTGTGGTCAACCACAGCCTGAAAATATTAATTGGAAAAATGTCAGAAGTAAATAATTCAGGGTTTTGTTTGTTTGTTTTGGCTAGATGCCCTGTGTACTCACCAGAGACAAACAGAAACAGAGGTCGGGGGCACCCCAGGGGACCGGTCCCGCTGCAGTCCCAGCGCCTCCGGGTTTGGGGCAGGCTCGCACCTGTGCCCCATGCCAGGCAGGTGCTTGGAGCTACAAACTGGTGGGTCGCCTTGTTGGCTCCGGCTGCCTTCACCACCACGCGGCAGAGCCAGCCAATTCAGGAGTTTCAATGCACTCCGTTCTGAGCAGCCTGATGGCACCTCCAGTCTGCTCCAGGGTGTCAATCTTCTCATTGCGCAGCATCTGGAGGCAATAAGTGCCAATTACGCCTTGGTCACTTGGTGGTCGTCTTGGTTATCACCTCACGTCATCACAAGCAGAGGGGTGAGTGCAGCACAGTAAGATAATTTGAGAGAGAGAAACTTTGGGTACCATTTTTTACAGCATATTATTATAGTCGTTCTATTTCACTTTTAAATATGATTAATTTCTCATTGCGCCTAACACAAGTGAAACTCTATTGGGGCCAGCAGGTGGCATGGTGGTTATTATGGCACTGGCCTCCCACAGGGCAAACCACGGTTTGAGTGCCAGACCTGACATCTTACTTTCTCACTTCCTCTCTCTGTCTCTGTGAGCAAATGTGCCTGGTAGCAAATTAAAAAGTAATAATAATGATTAAAAAATAAATAACAATTATTTTGAAGAAATCTTTATCATAGAGTGTGTGTAAGAAAAATCTTAGTTTCTATAAGGTTTGGTTCTGTCTGAGAGGTCTCTATCAGGGGGTATTGGGGCCTCAAATAAGAGAAGACTACTTTCTACTGTCTACAAGGGTTTGTGAGAAGTCTGTTTAGCATATACTGCAAAGGTTAGCACATTCGGAGAAGTCATCTTCTATGGTCTAAAATTAATGTTTAACTCTTTATCATGAAAATAGACTAGAAAATGAAAACCTGACAAAACTATTTTTAATATTTTTCCTACTGTTTCATTAATGAGGCCGATGCCGTGGGAAGCATTTTCAAGGAGAAGCTAATTTTCACACAGCAGAGTGTCCTGTTTCTTTGAGCCTTGAGGAAGGGAACCCATTTTCTTTCTTCTCCTTGCTCTCTTGGCAAAGCAAAGGGAGCATTTTAGTCTAAGCGCTTTCCGTCCATGTGGTGTGTGGTAAGTGCATCATTTAATGGTGGCCCATGCTTGTGGGTAAAAGTATACTTCAGTAAGTGGAAAGAAACCTTGCTGAATTGTGCTGAAGCAATTTAGGCTCTTTATTCCACTTCACCATTGGAGAATTTCACTATAAGCAACTTTTACAAAGAGGAAAACTGTAGAAAAACACACTCTGTGGTAAGCACTTTAGGCAGCTATATAGTCTTGAAATACTAGCCTTCTTACTTTTAACTTATCAGTAATTGTCCCTTGATATTATAGAGGTTATAAAATTGGAAACCACAAATGCTAACGTGACAGAGACGAAATGTATGTTATCTTTGTAGTAGAGGGATAATCTAAAGGAAAAGAAATATCCTTAGAAAATGCTTCTCATTCATGCTTTAATACTTAGGAGGTTTTCTAGAATATATTTAAATAAGTGCTATAGTTCACAATATATATATTTGAAAATGTAGTTGCCTGCATTATCATTTTATGACTTGAGTGTGTTAAATTATTATAGTTAGTTATATCCTCTTCCTGCATCTGGCCTTTTTAGGCTCTCTCAGGAGGACAGATAATTCCAAATACATTTTATTACTTGGGTTTGTGGAGAGGGCTTATGAGTGAAGGTATAAATTGGACAATACAAAGACACCAAAGGGGTGATCAGAGATTGAAAAGAAGAAGGAGGATTTAGGTGACAGGAAGATTAAGAGAACTTGAGGGATTTCAAAGAAAGAGAAAAGATCATGGACAGGAAGGAAATTGTTTCAAAGAGATCAAGAGTGTCATCTATTACGTAATCCTTTCTAGGTCTCTGCACAAGATGGAAAGTGAAATTCAGTTGTTTGTCAATGCTTCTGGAGTGTTTACATTTGTTTTTAATTCTGAATGTATATGTGAGACTGGCTTTAAGGTGTCAGGGGAGGGGCTGGCTGGTTGAATGGTGATCAGTGACTAGACCCCACATGGCTGACTATGAGATTCGAGTCCTGGACCTGGTGGCTTGAAAATCACACGGGGCACATGTGGGTACATGCCCAAAATCCCCAGAGGAGAGGGGAGGAGAAGAGATTGCACATGGCCAGGGAATGCTTTCTTACCCTCCCCCCCCCCCCCCGGCCCCCATCTCTCTCCTGAGAGCATACCCACCCTATGGCAAAATTAAAAAAAAAAAAAAAGGCTGGCAAGTGGTGTGGTGGTTGAGGCACTGGACTCCTACATGGCCAACTGTGGTTCAGGTCTTGTACCCGGCAGCCCTAAAATCACAAGTAAATAGATAAAAATAGATGAAAAATAAAATAAAGAAACTTCCTTAAGGGGCCAGCAGGTGGTATAGTGCTTAAGGCACTGGACTCTCACATGGCCAACCTCGATTCAAGTCCCAAACCAGGAGGCTTGAAAATTGTGCTGTGCACATGTGCATGTGTGCCCCAAATCCCAAGAGGAGGAGCCTTCAGAAGAAGGTTACACATGGCTCCAGCGAAATAGGTATTTCAGGGAATGAAGATTTTCTACTGATAATTCAGCCTTCAACAAACGAGCTAATGGCAGAAGAGGCCAGGCCTTCAGAAGAAGGTTCTGCATGGCTCCAGTGAACTAGATATTTCAGAGAATGAAGATTTTCTACTGATAATTCAGCCTCCAGAAAACGAGCTAGCAGTAGGGAGCCCCCTCGCACCCCCAGCCTCTGTCTCTGTTTCTGTCTCTCCCTGCTTCTGTCTTCCCTTTTTTTTGGTAATTTTTTTCTATTTTGTGATTTAAAAAAAAAATATAATTTTTTTCATTTTTTGTCTTTTTTTCTCTTTTTGTTGTTGTTTCTCTCTCTCTTTTTCATTTTCCTTTTTTATTGTCTCTCCACCCTCCAATATCCATTTAATGTGTTTTTAGACGGATCTAAGAGCACTGTAGCTAAACATCCAAATACTAACAGGGTTAAAATATTTCTCTATACCTACTGAATCTGCCGCACCAGCGATCACAACAGAACGGCAAAGAGATTATAGATCACCTCTGTCTGCTTGCTCCTGAACATTCAGGCTGATCTTCAAGAATTTGAAAGAAACAACCATCCATCAGATGACAAGAAATCACCGCCGGATCACAAGAAATATGGGAAAACAAGAAAATACTTCTTCTCCAAGGGAAAAGGTTAACTCTTCTTCATCCACAAGCAGTTCGGTGAAAATCATGGAAATGTCTGATAAGGAATTTAGAGCATTCATAATGTCGAAGCTAACAGAGATGGAAGAGAAGAGAGATAATGAACTGCTAAAGAGAAAGGAGAAAGAAGTTGACGAGTTCCAGGAGATGAGGAAATTCTTGCAAGATCTAAAAGAGGAATTACACACTTTACAAAAGACTCAAACAGAACTGTTAGAGATGAAGTCTATAATACAGGAAGTCAAAATCTCCCTTAAAAGTATTAAAAGAAGACTAGATCATTCAGAAAATAGAATCTCAGATGTATAAGAGAAAATGGCTGGTCTAGAAAAATCCACAACGAAGACTGAGAAAATGGCCCCAAAATTTGAGAATAATATACGAGAAGTACTAGATACCATCAAATGACCAAATATCCGGATAATTGGCATTCCACAAGGTGAAGAGACCCATAAGGGCATTGATAATCTATTTCATGAAATCCTGCAAGAAAACTTTCCAAACCTAGAGAGGCATTCAAAGATCCAGTCCCAAGAAATACAAAGGACCCCAAATAGAATCAACCCAAGAAGATCTTCTCCAAGACACATTGTAGCCAGGTTGACCAAAACTGCAGACAAAGACAAAATACTAAGATTAGCAAGAGAAAAACATCAAGTTACCTACAAAGGACATCCCATCAGGCTAACAGCAGATCTCTCATCGGAAACAATGCGAGCGAGGAGAGAATGGGAAAATATATTCAAAGTGTTAAGAGAGAAGCAATTTTAGCCAAGAATACTGTACCCGGCAAGATTATTTTTCAGGTGGGAAGAAAAGACAAGAACATTTTCAGATAAACAAAACCTGAAAGAATTTACCAGCACCAGACCAGATCTCCAAGAAGTTCTCAAGGGTGTGCCATATCAGGAAAATTAAATACAGACACACGGAAATAAGAGTTCAAAAACTAAGAAAATGGCCAACTTAATCATAGGGACAAGTCTGGAGTTGAATATTATATCCCAGAATTTAATCAGGAAAATTGAACCAGAACAGAAGATAAAATACATGAGAGTGATAGGTTCATGCACCTACCATTTGAACAGAATTCTAACCAGTTTCCTGGCTTTAAGCAAAGTTCCTTGGCATTTCTTTGATTTAAGTTAAAACTGGTTTTCTTAATAGTAATGAGTGAACTCACCATTGAAAGTAGTTAGATTATGTAAGAAATTGTGTGATCAATACAATGTAGGTGGGAAAGGAATGGAAGATAATTGTAGACACCAGAGATAGTGTGAGAAGAGGGTGGGAAAGGACAGAGGGTCAGAAAGAGGGGTAAAAATAATTCTAGGAACTAGAAATGGAAAATTTTTTATAATATTCATGATTAAGTCACTATGCAGTATATACTGGATGGGAAATCATATTTTGTACACCGTGATGATGCTTAGGGAAAGAATGTAAATTAAGTTACAAAAAAAATAATTTCAGGAAAAAAAATATATCTATTCAATGACTGCAGTAAGATATATAGCCCCAGCTAGGTGCTACTTTATAGGATGTGTAGTTAGACTTGTGTTCATGGAAATGTATATATCACCTGTGTTTGCTATGAAAATATTTAGATTAATTAAGGTCTTTAGTAATACAATACAATGTGGGGGGAAAACAGTATAGAAAGCAAACATAGATACCAGAGACAGTGTGGGAGGAGAGTGGGAGAAGGCTGAGGGTAAGAGATAGGGAATCAAGGATGGGGGGAAAAAAAGCAAAACATACAGAAAACAAGAAATGGAAGATTATTTGCTGGCAATAACAAGTTTGTTGATATGCTTGATTGAGACAATATACAGTGTACTCTCGATGGAAAATCACATTTTGTATGCTGTAATGATGTACAGTGAATGCATGCAAATAAATAAATTGAAATGGAAAAAAAAAATCCCAAGAGGAGAATGGAGGAGAAGGGATTGCCATGTGGCCATCCCACCTGGGGGATGATTTCTTTCTCTGTTTGTCTGATAAAAGCATGTGCCCTATAGCAAAAATCTCTCTCTAAAAAATAAAAAAAGTGTTAATTGGTATGAAGAGTGAAAAATTTTTCTAAGTTCTGTTTAAAATAAGCAATGGGGTACTAAGAGGCAGAATGTGTCTGGGTTGGGTGCTTTGGTAGGGCAGGGAGGGATAGCATTTAGAGTTTTCTATGCATTATAATTAAAAAAAAAAGGCAAACAGATTAAAAAAATTTTTGTTCATTCATTTTATTTTTATTTGACCAGAGAGAGACACAGAGAGAGAGAGGAAAAGTGAGAAAGCAAGCTGCCAGGCCCAAGACTCGAACTATGGTCAGCCATGTGAGAGTGTCCAGCACCTTAACCACTGTGCCACCTGCTGGTCCCCAGGCAAACAAATTTTTATTCACTTTATGATATTTTAATTCACTACTTATGTGCCTCCTTATTGCAGGTGCCTAGGTGTATGTTCTTGCCACCGTCCAACCTTGATCTAGATCTACCACTGGAAATAAGCAAACAGCTTCATTGGGCAAATGCTAGCAATTTCAGTCAGAAGCTTGTCCCTCCTTTTTGCAGATGTTCTGTACCACATTACAAGACATCACAGGTACCTAAGTGGCCCATACACTCCGAAGTCCCTGGTGACTTTGGTCTTGATTCGGAGCCATTCTGTCTGTACTCACAGAGTCCTGCATTTGGGACTATTAGAAAATGACATTTCTGCCCTCCTTCCGACAGCTAAAATTCCTCTGTACCTTTTCTGATCATGTGGAAAGAGGTCAACATAGGTTGTTGCTTTTCGGTTTTTGTCCTTTCTTTCTCGTTTTCCTCTTCCTTTTCTTTCTTTCCTTTTATGCCCACCTGTCCTTTCTTGCTGCCTTTTATTTCCATACCCAAAACAGTGAATTGTCAGAGAACAAGGGGGTACAGTGAGACACAGAGCACCCTGGAAAACATCCTGACTTCTTTCTTCCTTTCCCGTCAAACTCAAGTTTAATGAATTGCAGACATTATTTTTTGTTTACTTGGGGCAATCAAAAGGAAGAGTCAGGGTAAAAAAGAGCACAGGAGAAAATGAGTAAGCAAGGACACTGCTGTGGAACTAATGAAATTAAGACCATAAAAGTTTCATTAGTCATTTATTCCTAGTCCACTGTCTTCTTTCACCATGTCTGTGCTTGCCGAATATTTACAGTGAGATTAGAAATCTTAGTTGCTTGCTTGTTTTGATGAAGACTTAGATTTCCTCACTGTGGTAATAATTGTGTTGAATTGCTAAAGTTATTCTGCTGATCCTTGTGTTGCTACAGCAACAATATTATAAGGAGGAGGAAAAAGCTAGTGAAAATGAAATGCAAATTCCTTACATGGTCTCTGAGGTCACTTATGCCTTGTTTTCTTTTTGTCCTTTTTCCTTTGCGGCTGAAGTCTTTGTCATTTGTAGTGTTCCCTTGCTCTTCTGATACGATCTCACAGAGCTTCACTTATGGGCAACCTCAGATGGGTGTGAATGAGCATTTGAGCCTGGGCTGTCGAGACATGGCGCATCCACTTTTGTTCTTTAAGCCAAATGTTAGCTGTGCTATTTTTTGAGCACATATAAACAACTGAGAATCATATCTAGAACTGAGATCATCAAACTCTTCTGTAAAGGGCCAGGTAGTAAATATTTCAGGCTTTGCAGGCCATACAAATAAAACGATAAAGATGATCCTGGGACCCAACCACAGTGGTACAGGTGGTAGGGCTTTGCTGCACAGTACTGGAGCCATATAGAAGGCCCTGGGTTCAGATCCAAAGTCAACCTGACCATATGGGGCACTGCCACAGGTGTTCTCACGGGCAGTGATCCTAGCTGTCTGGGGGCATGGACTGCAGCGTAGTCAAGCCCTGTTCCAGGTATTTCTCTGTCCGTCGTGCTCTCACTCGTATCTACTCAATATACTGTCTGTCAAAACTATTCAAATTTGCAGCTGAAGTGCAAAAGCAGCCATTGATAATATGTAAACAAATGGGTGTGGCTATGTTCCAATAAAATTTATTTATGGATGCTGAAATGTAAATTTCATATACAATTCATATGTCACAAAATAGTATTTTTTCCCCAACCATTTGCAAATATAAAAACCAGTTTCAGCTATGGGCTGTATAAAAATAAGTGGGGTGGGCTGGGTCTGGTCTGTAGGCTATAGTTTGCTGGTCATGAACTGGAACATTATTCTTTACTGTTACTGTGCACCACCAATGTAGTGGTTTAAAAGAGCAACCACTTACTTAGCTTGCCATTGGCTGGCAATTTGGGCAGCCTGACTAGGTGGTTCTTGACTAGTTCGCTCACATATCTGTGGTCAGCTTTCGGTCTGCTGATTAGCTTTGCTCCTGGGGATTGGGTGGCTGTTGGCTAAGTTGACTGGGCCATGTATCTCTCATCACCTTGCCTGTGCTTATTCAATAGAGGTTCTAAGATTAGCCGAAACAGGTAAACCTTGATGTGTGAGCACTTTTCAAGGCTCTGCTGGAGTCATTTTGCAAATTGTTTCATTGGCTGAAATAGATCACATAGTCAGGTCCAGAATATGGGGGAGGGCTAAGGATATGGATATAGACAGGTGTGAACAACGAGGTCTAATTACTGCTGTATCCTACCACTGACGGTCTCTGACCTTGATAATTTATATTCTTCCTATATGCAAAATATGCCTCCTGTCTTCTAAGGGCCCCCAAATCTCATCCAACTGTATAAAGTATAATGTTCAGTACTGCTTCTGTTGTTATAGAGTTATAAAATTATACAAAATTATAAGACATATTTTGAACATTATCTTTAAAATTCAGTATCTTGAAATTTTGAAAGTTGTTTGTAAACTCAAGAATTATGGAGTATGAGCTAAAATTTTTTGCTATGTAAAGTAAATGTTTGTGGAAAAATGTAAAAACAAATAAATGAAAGAAAAAATAAATAAAAAGTAAAAAAAAATGTTCAAAGTTCAGGATCCTTTGCTCAGTAATTGTGTCTGGCAATGACTTTTTGAATTCAGGTCCTCTTTATCCAGTTGCAGCAAAAAGATAAGTTATAGGGCTGACCTCATGGCTGATAGTTAAGGAACCAGAGCCCACTAGGCCAACTCTGGGGTTTGAATCCCAGCCCAGTGGCTTGAAAGATGTGTGTATGTCTGTGTGGGTGCATGTACACCCAAAATCCCAACAGGGTGGAGAAATGGAGAAGGGATTGTAGCATGGCCATTCTCAGTGGGGAGTGCTTTTTTTCCTCTTCCTCTCTCTGACAAGCACATGTGCCCTCTAGCAAATTAAAATCATAAATAACGGGCCAGCAGATGGCATAGCAGTTATGTCCCATATGACTGAGGTTTCCGCTCAGACCTGGTGGGTTGAAAATCACGCTGGGCCCACGTGTGTGTGTACCCGAGATCCTAGGAGGAGAATGGAGAAGAAGTGATTGCAGTGTAGCCATCCCTCCCTGGGGTGCAATTTCTCACTTTCCCTCTCACTGTCTGTCTCTCTCGGGCGAATACACACACCCTAAGGCAAAAACCTCTTTAAAACTATATATATCTGTATGTGTATACACACACACACACACACACACATAAATAAAAAAGATAAATTATAACATACAGTGATACAGTGATAAGACAGGAACAAGATCATTGCAATAGACACTACCATGTGAAAGGGAAAGAATGAGAAGGACCAGCAGATGGTGTAATGGTTATGTTGCCAGACTTCCACCTGGTCAACCGCAGTTTGAGTCCTGGACCCGGCAACTCGAAACACACCGGGCACATGTGTGTGTGTGCCTAAGAGCCAGAGAGGAGACTGGAAGAGAAGGGATCACGATGTGGCCATCCTCCTGGGGTGTGATTTCTTGCTTTCTGTCTCTCTGTCTTTCTCTGTCTCTCCGGCAAGCACACACACCCTTTAGCATGTCTCTCTCTCTCTCAAAAAAAAAAAAAAAAAAAGGAATGAGAGACCTATAGTATTGCGCATGTGTAGGAATTCTGAATTCTAGCCAGGCATATGTTCCTAAATCCTTATACTCTAATGTGAGGACATTTCCCTAATTGGGCTGAGATTCTGCCTCCTTTAAGGGTCTTTCTAGTCTACTGTTTTCTATTGCTCTCTGGGAGAGGCACTCTAGTCCATTTCTCATTACTGTTCTTGACTCTGCCCTCAGAGACGTCATTTTTTTTTTTTTTTTAATTTTTAGTAAGAAATGACCTGTGTGGGACCAGCAGGTGGCATAATGATTACTTCACTGAATTCCCATGTGATCAACTGTGGTTTGAGTCCCAGACCCGGAGACTTAAAACTCATACCGGATGTGTGTGTGCATGCATGCCCCAAATCCTGAGAGAATGGAGGAGAAGGGATTGCAAAGTGGCCATCCTCCTCAGGGGTGATTCCTCACTTTCTGTTTCTCTGTCTCTCTGGTGAGCACATGTGCCCTTTAGCAAAAATCTCTCTTAAAAAGAATTTAAAAAAGAAAGAAAGAAAGGAAGAAAGAAAGAAAGAAAGAAAGAAAGAAAGAAAGAAAGAAAGAAAGAAAGAAAGAAAGAAAGAAAGAAAGAAAAAAAAAATGGCCTGTGTATGTAGCCAAATAGTTTCCTAGCCTTTGTTCCTATAGAGGGGTGGGGTACCAGAAACCTCTTTTTAGACTGAGCTCACATGAGTATTTCAGACCAAGATGGGAGTGCCTCTGTCAAATTGATTTCAACATTTTGAGAGCTTCCTGTGAGGCTGATTCAGGCGCACTCCTTGCCCCAGAAGTCACATCCGTAATTCTTATTGAGACAGACTTCTCGTTACTTTGGTGTGTTGGCATTAGAAATCTTAAAAGCCATTTTTGTCTGAATGTCTACTATGCATAACCTCAAAATTTTCAGAGTTCTTAACAAAGGACTTACAGTAACACTTTGATTTGATCTTTACCCTGAAGCCATTTCTTAGGATGACAATTTTTTACCGACTGGGAAGATTGGAGATGAACAGTTTATTTTCTTCCCAGCCTGTCCTGGCTTTTCTGTATTTTCCCTAAGTTCTATTTATGGACAGGATTTTCTTTAGCTCATCTCTCCTTTCTGTTACCTTGGCATAGGCAGCTAAAAGATAGTAATTAACAAATTTATCTTTCTGTGAGGTCATTTCCATTGGTCTCATCCAAAAGTTCATTCATAGGCGACATTTCACCAATTCTTCCACAGCTGCCTAACTCAGGTCGCTATTTTTCTATTCTTCCACTTTGCATTTTTCTTACTGCTTTTGCCTGTGCTACCAGTGGGTTCATCATGTTTTTAGCCTTGATAGTTACCTTGTACCTCTTCTGGCTTTTACCGGCCCCTTGATTCTAAAGCCAAAATATCACTGTTTTGTCTTTCGTTACAACAACAACTCACTTTTAGGTACCAAAGTTGTTTTTTTTTTAATTTTTTTTATTATTTTTTTTTATCAGTTATCCATTGCTGCAAAGTGAAGCATCCTCAAACTCAGAGACTTTAAACAATCACTTGTGTATGTGGGATGGAAAATTGGGGTGTCACTTTGCAGGACAGAATTTCTGCTGATCTTGTTTGTGCATCTGTGGTCTTTAACGCTCGACTACAGGCTTGGCTTCAAATGTTGGCTGTCTCTTGGGAAGGGCACCAAGGTGGCTGGATCATTTATCATTCATTATCAAGCTGGCTAATCTGCCTTCCCCCACAGTGGTGATGGCAGGGCTTTCCAAGATCAGCCAGAGATAGTTTTCAAGTATCTGTTTGTGTCACACTTACTATTGTCATGAGGGCCAAAGCAAGTCACAGGGCCCAGTCCAGACCAGCATGAGTGTGGGAAGGAATTATTTATGGACTTAAAATAAGAGAGGTGATGAGTTCAGAGAAGTGTGAACAAGTTGGGACCATTAGTAGAACCATCTTCTGGGTTTATTAAATAGAGTAGACTATAATCTAAAATGTAGAAAACCTGCAAAGTTTCCAGGGAAGTTGTAGCAGCAAAATGGTAAAGAAAGGTACATACTGGGGTTGGCAGGTGGTGTGGTGGTTAAGGAGCTGGACTTCCACATGGCTGACAATAGTTTGCGTCCCTGACCAGGCGATTTGCTTTCTTGCTTTCCCTTACTCTCTTTCTCTGTCTCTCTCTGGTCAAATTAAAAAATAGTGATAACAAATAGAACTTCTTATTTTTTGAGAGTTGTTTTTTTTTTTGTTTGTTTGTTTTTGCTATAGGGCACGTGCACTTGCCGGAGAGACAGAGAGACAGTGAGAGAGACAGAAACACAGAAAGAAAGTAAGTGAGAAGTAACCCCCCAGGGAAGAGGGCTACACCTCAATCCCTTCTCCTCCATTCTCGGGATTTTAGGCATGCACGCATGTACACCTTCCTGGCGTGAATTTCAAGCCACTGGGTCCTGGACATGAACTGTGGTTGGCCATGTGGGAGTTCAGTGTCATAACCATTATGCCATCTGCTGGTCCCAACAAATTGAATTAAATAAATACATTTAAAGAGGAAAAAAAAAGAAAGGTACATACTAAGTTTATTCAAATTGCGAGTTTGGAATGATTGCTTATGCAGCTAACTGATACAAACATGGAAAATCCAAATAGTGTCTCAAAAAGAATTTAGTAAATATTGGAACTACCTAGATTTCTGCAAATGCTTTTGGAGACTGAGCTATCAAAAATGGAAGGGAATGAGAAGAAAAATGCTCTGAGGGTAAGCAAACAGTAAAAATAACAAAAATGAATAACATCTCATTGGGCTATGGATTATGTGACAGACAGTATGCTAATAGTTTTTTATGGATTATGTCGTTATCTCTTTTAAAAATAGAAAACTTAGCATTAACTAAGAGAATTAAAAATAACCACCATTCGTTTTTAAATCTGGGGGCATGACTGACTTAGTGTAACGTGAAACTTTTAGTGTTAGTGTGGCTAAGGGTAAGAGGATTTCTTACCAAGCATTCATTGTTTGTTGGAGGTTTCGGTTTAGTAGATTAGTATAGACTACCTTGGGGTCTATTAGTCATTTGTCTGCTTTCTTAATTGTATAAATATTACTGTTTGGGTAGCTTCCATCTTTATAAGAAGCCAGCTCAAACTGAAGGCCTTCCCTTTGTTTGCCCTTACTAAGTCAAATATGCTAATACAATAATTAGCTCATAGGAAGAGAGAGCATATTGTGATTCCCTTTGCATAGATCTCATCTGTCTGGACCTCAAAATGCAAAGGAAGAAAATAACTGAGATTTTCCTGGAACCAAATATTTGTTTCTCATAATTAAGGCAATTGATAATTTTTTTTCCGAAGAGATTTTTACTATTGGGTGTGTGCACTTTCTGTAGAAACAGAGAGAGACAGAGACAGAGACAGAAAGCGAGAAACTACCTCCAGGAGGGATGGCCATGTTGGAATCCCTTCTCCATTATCCTTTTGGGATTTTGGGCACACATGCACACACACCCAGTGTGAATTTCAAGCCGTTGGGTCTGGAACTTGAACCGCGGTCAACCATGTGAAGTCCAGTGCCTTAACTACCTCACCATCTGCTGGCTCCAAATTGATGAGAATTTTCAGAAAAATTGGGACCAGCAGATGGCATAATGGTTATGTTGATGGACTCACACACAGACTGTGGTTCAAGTCTCGGACTGGCAGCTTAAAACTCATGCTGGGCGTGTGTGTACATGCCCAAGATCCCAAAATGATAATGCAGGAGAAGGGGTTGTGGCATGGCCATCCCCCATAGTGGATGATTTCTTGCTCTCCACTTCTCTCTGTCTCTCTGGCAAGTGCATACACCCTATACAAAAACCTCTCTAAGGAAAAAAAAAAAAGAATTTTCAGGAAAATTAACAAAGAAATAATAGTAGTTAGGTTGGGAAAAGAGTGAAGAACTAGAATTATTTTATTTTATTTTTTAAAGTTTATTTTATTTATTTCTTGAGAGAAAGAGACAGAGAAAGAAAGAGAAAACGAGACAGGTGCCTTTCACACACCCCCACCACGTTGTTATCCTTTCTACCCGCCCCTCAGACAGCCAGGATCTTGGGTGAGGATGGGCGCACTCGGCCGTCCTTGAATGGCCTCTCATGTGGCTTCAGCATTGCACAGAGGCACTCCACTGCCTGTGCCCTGTGACGGGGCCAGAGCTGGACTCTTTGGAGTCTTAGGTTAAAGTGAAGAGTAAAGATGAAAGAATGAAACAGATCCAGTAATACGTCAGTGGCTTCCCTCTAAATGGATAGGTACTAATAATACTAGTAAAACTCTCTGAAACACACATACAGAGTTGAGGAAATTAATGGGCGGATAAAGAATCTGTAAAAACATAAACTAATAACTAATCTTTATTTTTACATTGAAATTCATTATTTTAGAAGAAATACTTTCCTCTATTACAGAGAAAATTTTTTTGTTGTTGTTTTAAAGAGATTTTTTTGCTACAGGGTGTATATGTTCACCAGAGAGACAGAGAAACAGAAAGCCAGAAATCACCCCTCAGGGGAGATGGCCACACCACCATCCCTTCTCCTCCAGTATCCTCTCAGAATCTTGAGTGTGCATGTACACGTGTGTGGTGTGAGTTTTAAGTCACCAGGCCCTGGACTTGAACTGCAGTTGACTACATGGGAGTCCAGTGATGTAAGTATTATGCCATCTACCAGTCCCCACAAAAAAAGAATTTAAGAAATAAGTTTAAGCAGAGATATAATTGAGAAATTGCATTTCAAAGTATTTTAAATGTTCGTTTGTGACTTTAAAGTACAATAGCGTACATGGGAACTGGCAGGTGGAGTGCAGTTAAGGGCACTGTACTCCCACATGGCCAACCATGGTTTGAGTCCTGGACCTAGCGACTTGCTTTCTCACTGCCCTCCCCCCAACACTTGGTCCCTTTCTGGTCAAATTAAAATAAATAACTAAATAATAATAACAAAGCAGAATAGCCTACGATACTAACTAAATAGTAACCAGCTAACTTTGGCAATTAAGGGGGTACCTTAGTTTAGACTGACAGACACATATGCTAGACTGAACAATGGAAAATTCTTGAGCCCTTTCAGAAAATAAAGCACATTTAAAAACATTCAATATTGGCCAGCAGGTGGCATAATGGTTAAGATTCTGGACTCTCACATGGCTGATGGCGGTTAGAGTCTTGGACCTGGTGGCCAGCTTTCTCACTTTCCCTGTTTCTCTCTGTATCTCTATGATGAGTGCACATACCATACAACAAATAGGAAAAAACAAACAAACAAACAAAAAAGACTGTAATAACTAATAAAACTAACTAAATAAATCTTTAAAAATATTCAATACTGGGACCAGCAGTTAGCATAATGGCTATGTCGCTGAACTCCCATGTAGTCGACCGTGGTTCGAGTCCCGGACCCGGTGGCTTAAACTCACACCGGGCGCTTGTGCGTGCGTGCCCAAGATCCTGAGAGGAGAATGGAGGAGAAGGGATTGCGGGAGGCCATCCCCCCTGGGGAGCGGTTTCTCACTTTCTATCTCTCTGTCTTTCTGGCTAGCACACACACCTTGTAGCAAAAACCTCTCCAAACAAATAAACAAACAAAAAATATTCAATACTAACAATACAGTTCAATGTTTTAGAAAGGTTAATAAATCTACTAAAATCACTGAACAATTAATTTTCCAATCTTAATTTTTCTCTTTTTCTTCAATATTTATTTTTATGACATAATTTGGCAGAAATTCTTCTCATTTTTCTACATTTATTTTGCAAAATGTCAAGCCTAAAAAAGAGTAACAGGGTCAGCCAATGTAATGATGGCTAAGGCGGCCAGATCCCACGTGGTCAATTGTGTAGTTCAAGTCCCAGACCTGGGAGCTTGAAAAACATGCTGGGAGCGTGTACATATGTTCCCAAAATCTCAAGAGAAGAATGAAGAAGGAATTGCGGCATGGTCATCCCCCCTGTGGAATTATTTCTCTCTCTCTCTCCCTCTCTTTCTCTCTCTGTCTCTCTCTAGGAAGTGCATGTGCCCTACAGCAAAACTATAAACGAAAACCAAAAATAGTAACAGAAAACTTCATAAAATAGAACAATGACACCTATATGCAGTTCACCCAGGTTCACTAATTGTCAATATTTTTTCAATTTGCTTTCTCTCTCCATGGATATGTACGCTCCTATCTTTTATCCATCAAACTGTCCACCCACTCATTTATCCATTAATCCATTCATTGATTCATCAATCGATCTAATGCATTATGATGAATTATTTGAGAATAAATTACAGACATGTGTCTTTACTCCTAAATACTTACGGCATGTATGTCCTTACATATATGTCATTTTTTAGCGATAGTTTGATTATAAAATTTAGGAAATTAAAAAAAGAATTATTTATTTAATTTTATTGAATATTATTATTATTTTAACTTTCTATGGGGCATGTGCACTCACCAAAGGAAGACAGAGAGAGAGAGAGACAAAAAGTCAGAAAGCAAGCAGCCAGATCTGGGACTTGAACTGTGGTCAACCATGTGGGAATCCAGCATCTTTAACTACTACACTACTTGCTGGCCCCAAATTTAGGAAATTTAACGTTGCTACGACACAAATTACCTACTATACAATCCAGATTCAAATTTTCCCTATTGTTTCAATAATGTCTTTTGGAGGAAAGTAAACAAACAAAACAAAAATCTTTTTCCTTTCTAGGCATCAATCTGGAATAACATATCATGCTTAGTTGTGTCTCTCTATTCTCCTTTAATCTGGACCAGCTCATCAATCTTTTTGGTTTTCATGACATTTTGAAAAGACAGGCCGGTCGTTCTGTATAACATACCTTACTTTTTGTTTGATTGTTTCCTTGTGATTAGATGCTGGCTGAGAATTTTTGTTGAGAGTGTTACCGACGTGGTGGTTATGTTATCACATCATACGTGGTGGTATGTTATCATATCAAGTAACACATGATACCAGCATATCCCATTACTAGTCATATTGGCTTTACCACTTTCTCTTTCTTTTCTTTTTTTTCCCCCCATTGAGCATGTGTGCTCACCAAAGAGACAGAGAGAGACAGTGAGAAGAAAGTGATTACCCCCCCCCCCAGGGGGGATAGCTATACCACAGTCCTTTCTTCTTCATTCTCCTGCTGAGATTTTGGGCATGTACACATACACACCCAGCACGATTTTTCAATCTGCCAGGTCTGGTACTTGAACCGCACTTGGCCACGTGGGAATCCAGGGCCTTAACCACCACACCATCTGCTGGCTCTGAATTTATGGCTTTCTTTCTTTCTTTTTAAAAATTACTTTATTGGGAACCAGCAGTTAGCGTAATGGCTATGTCGCTGGACTCCCCGTAGTTGACCGCGGTTCGCGTCCCAGACCCGGTGGCTTAAAACTCACACCCGGCGTGTGTGCGTGCATGCCCAAGATCCCGAGAGGAGAATGGAGGAGAAGGGATTGCGGCGTGACCATCCCCTCTGGGGGGTGATTTCTCGCTTTCTGTCTCTATGTCTCTCTCTGTCTGTCTGGCGAGCGCATGCGCCCTAAAGCGAAAAAACCTCTCCCCCCCCAAAAAAAATTACTTTATTTAACTTTATCTATTTTATTTATTTATTTCAATTTGACCAAGGAGGGACAGAGCAAGAGAGAGAAAGTGAGAAAGCAAGCCACCAAGTCTGGGACTCGAACCACGGTTGGTTTTGTGGGAGTCCAGAGCCTCTAATCACCACGCCACCTGACAGCCCCTTTACTGCTTTCTTAAGGAGATGTCTGCTATTGCCATTGCTGTAACAATATTATTTTCTTCGGTAATTAATGTGTAAACCAAGAGGGAGTTCTTAGATCCTATTCCCAACTAACTTGCCCAGAGATGGTAACAGTTATTGATAAGTTTTGTTGAAATCAATTATAACTATGTCAGTTGCCAAATGCTAACCTTATAAAAATGGATCAAGGAGGAATTCTTACTAGTGATTATTTTAAAAGTGCAAAACAGATTATTATGGAAAATTAATATATCCGTGGACAACCAGAAGAACAAAATACTGTTACAGATATTTAATTTAGAAAAGCATAAGGAAAACCCTATTGCAGAACAAAGCTACTGCAGCAAATACTCTGAATTTTTTATCAAGCAACAAGACAGTAATAAGTTAGGTATCTGAAGTGAAATGTGTGCATCAACCATTTTCCCCTGCATAATCTTAAACTGCTTTGCATTTATACACAATCATGTTCTGTAATAATCAGGAAAATGTTTGGACTGTACAGAAAAAAAATAAAAAGAGCTTGGTACTGAGTATAAAAGAAGAGAAAAATGAAAACAAGGAAGCCAGGTAAGACATTTAAGATAAAAATATGTTTATGTAAAATTTCTAAAGCAATTGATAAATTATCCTAGTTATATCACTAGGTTTTCTTTCTCCATTGCTGGCTAATTTTATTAATATACTATAGCTGCAGATTATTTTCAGTTGCATCTTGTGAATTTAAAGGAGAACAACCTTGCAATAAAGTATCTATCATGTCTTGCTGAATAAAATGTGTATTTTGTGCAACCCAAGATTGAAGGCTCCCTAAGCCTCTTAGAGTTTTAAATCAGACAGCCCCCACTTCTTGCACACACAGTTGCTTATTTGTCACTTTGAGTTTGATTTATCTCAAGTAGGAGCTAAAACGGTATTAAAATCTTCAGTTAAGCATGTAAAACTCCACATATTTAGAGCTAAGTTAAACATCTCTAATGAAAGACAGCTGCGTTCTCATTGGAAACAAAAATAGGATAGAAAGAGATTTGTTTCTGTGAGAGATGACATAAAAAGTATGAAAACCAGGTGTCTTCTTTTTCTCTATAAAAATCGTGCTGATGCATAAGGTAATGAAAATATTTTTAATGATTTTTTTTCAGAGAGTGCATAAAGTAACCAATGAATCTGTGTATTCAGCTATTGATCAGTTTAATCATGAGGTAAAAAGTCAGCGAATTAACAGGTACCCTCCTCTTTCTTCATTATTTCATCCTATTATGTTTTCTTTGTTTGTATCTTTATGAGAATAACTTAGAATATAAAGCTAGCTCAAATATTCCTGGTTTTATAGTAATTGTTTCCATATGATTTTTGACTTTTTTTTTTTTGGTGACTTTGTGATATTGCTGGTTTATTCTTCTGATTATATTTTTCTTTTTAAAATTTTATAGATAATTTCAAAATGTTATAACTATAGAACTTTAGCTTTAAAAATATGTAACCAGGCCTAGCCTAGATGGCACAGCTGGCAGTGTATACTGGATTGTAGTACTGGAGGCTATGTGGGCGACTGCCAGTTCGGATCCCTGGCCTGGCTGATCTAAAACAGGGTCCTGACAGGAAGGAGTACTGGAGAGAGAGGATTGTGGCAGGACGAGACCTCACTGGGGACACTGAGAGTGCCCTCTCTTTCTCTCACTCTCATGCATGTGCATGTACTCTTTATCATAAATTTAAAAAGAAAAAAATGTGAACAAAGGCCCAGGCTCAGTGGCACAAGTTGCCAAGACACTGTGTTCTGTGGGCTGAGACCGCAAGGAGGCCCAGGTGTGATTTCTAGTGCAACCTTAAGGCTGGGAGCAGTTCCTAGGAAATGGGGAAAGCTGAGGTAGGATGACCTGAAGCTTAAGGCTGGCCTGGGCAACATAGCGAGACCCTGTCTAAGTAAACGTCAGGCATGGAGTATGCTCCTGTAGTCCCAGGTGGAAGGTTGCGTCAGGAAGATCGAGACATGGGAGATGGACCAGCAGGTGGTGTGCAGGTTAAGGCACTGGATTCCACATGACCGGCTATGTCATTCAAGTCCTGGACCTGGTGTCTTGAAAGTCATGCTGGGCATGTGTGCATGCATACTCAGAATCCCAAGAGGAGAATGAAGAAGGGAAGGGATTGTAGTGTAGCCATCCTCCCTTGGAAGTGATTTCTCACTTTCCCCCTCTCTCTGCTCTCTCCTGCGAGCACACGTGCCCTGTAGCAAAAATTAAAAAGAAAAAAAGAAGACAGAGAGAGAGAGAGATGGGAGATACTGTCTTTAAAATAATTAAAATAACATACATGTAGCCAAAGAGAACGGCTCATTTATTCTACAATCAGTGTAAAGTATCTAATTGGGGAGCCTGCAGGTGGTGTTGTGGTTAAGGTACTGAACTCCCACATGACCGACCACAATTCAAGTCCCAAACCCGGTCACTTGCTTTCTCACTTTTTCTCTCTCTCTGTCTAAATTAGAAAAAAATAAAAAATAAATAAAAATAAGTAATTTTAAAAAGAAAAGATTTTATGATTATTGGGTTGTTGAAAAAGTGATGTTTTTTTGTTTTTCTATGCAAAAATGTGTCATGATTTTTCCAATGACCCAATAGATACCTTATAAACTTTTGTTCGTATTTACACCATAATGTACATGAAAGAAAAAAAAAGGTTGTAATTGATAACTTCGTGTTGCATAAAATAAAGCAGCATTATTTGATTATAGCTTATTCTTAAGAATCTGTTTGGTTCACCTGATTATGAAGATCCACTGAAGTTTTGACTCATTCATTCATTCATTTGGAACATTTATTTAGTCCCTGATACATAGTGTTCAATAAATGTTTATTATGCTTATTCACTCATATTCTCACAATGCATCCACATATACATATTACTGACCTAAATTTCTCATAGATTAAGAGATTTGAACTTCGTTTTTATAATTTGTGCAATGTGATTTCATGCTTGTTTCATTCATTTAATAAATAATTGGGAGCCTTCCATAAGCTAGACACTGTGCCGGACATGAGCTATACATCTGTGGCTAAGATGAGTGGATTCTCAGCCTCTAGAAGGAGTTCTGTAGGAGAGACAGAAAAATAAGTAAGTAAACAGGTAAACATATGATTGCATATTTTGAGGAGAGCCATGAGGGAGAGTACCCAGAGTAATTTTAAACATTGTGTGCTTGTGCGTGTGTATTTGTGCACCCGTGTCTGTGTGCCTGTATGTTTGTGTATGTATATGTGTTTTCTGTGTGTCAGGAGCTTAGGAGTGGGTGCTGATATTATAAATTGTGTGGTCAGAGAAGTCCTTCTCATAAAGTGTGACATAAACCTGAAGAATAAGAAACCAATTAGGTAAAAAAGCATAGATTATTGCTCCAGAAATAATCCCCAGATTGAAGATGACTTGAGTGACAATTTTAGAATGGAAAGAAACCAAGTAACTCAGTCCTTCTGAAGCAACCGGAGCTTAAATTACTTGGCAAGATTGCACTAGCCAAGATCCAAGGATGGCTGTTACCCCTTAAAAGACAGTAATGTAGGACCAGCTGGTAGCCAACTGTAACACAGGGATCTGCAACACTGGACCCCTCACGATGTCCTGTGTTGATGTCCGGGGCCTCCCTGTGCATGGTGGGAGTACCTGTGCCTGTGATACAACCTGAACTTGGGTCACGGTGTGAAAATCCTGTTGGAGGAGGCTGTCTCTTTGTCTCTCTCCCTCTCTTTCAGAAGAAATAAATATATAAACTTTTAAAAAATTCCAAAAAAACACAAAAACCCAGACTAAATTAAATAAATAGAGGCATAAAAGCAAAAAATCATCATGTGGGGGCGTTAAGGGAATGGAGTTGGAGACTCAGAAAAACAGATATCTTGCATCTTCACATTTTCCATTTCATCTAAACTCAGTGAAGAGTTTAAAATTGAATATAGGTAAGTTGGCTGAAAAACTGTAATTCTGAGTCATCAACTGCATATCTGAAAGGAACAAACAGCCAACTCTGGCAGCTCCTATTTTTCAGATTAGAAATTAACTGCTATGTTGTCAGGATGAAATGGTATGTTTTATTATTGAAAAGGCAGCTCTATTAGCTTCTTTGGGCCACAAGGGCCCATTTATTTAATTACTTCGTCCAGGACACTAAATGGATCCCTAGTGACCAGGCCAAATTATTGTATCTTAAAAGGCGAATGATACATTCATCTTGATGGCTAGTAGGTTTTCTTTACTTTCCATCCATTTATTTATTTATTTTTAAACCAAAGATATTGTATAAAGAATTAAATAAAACTAGGTTCTTTTCACTTCTGCTGAAAACAACTAGCGTCAAAAGCTTTTTTGATGTACTTTTTAAAAAGAATTATTTATTACTTTATTTATTTATTATTATTTTTTAATTTGACCAGAGAGAGAGAGAAGGTGAGTAAGAAAATAAGTCACCAGGCCTGGGACTCAAATCAGGGTTAGCCATGTGGAAGTCCAGTGCCTTAACCACCAACCACATCATCTTCTGGTCCCTTGATTCACTTTTTTTTTTTTTTTTTGAGAAATTTTTGCTATAGGGCACATGTGTTCGCCAGAGAGATAGAAACAGAGAGACAGAAAGTGAAAAATCATCCCTCAGGGAGGATGGCGATGCCCCAATCCCTTCTCCTCTATTTGTCTCTCGGTATTTTGGGCAGTCACGCACATGCGCCCAGTGTGTTTCAAGCCACTTGGTCCAGGACTCAAACTGCAGTTGACCACACGGGAGTCCACGAATGTAACCATTATACTATCTGCTAGTCCTCTCCCCTTGATTTACTTATAGTAAAGTAATATGGGCAGCCAGCCAGGTGGTGTGGTGTTTAAGGTGGCTGGATCCCCCATGGTCAAATGCATGGTTTGAGTCCTGAACCCAGTAGGTTGAAAAACATACTGGGCATGTGTGCATGTGTGCTCAAAATCCTGAGAGGAGACTGGAAGAGAAGGGATTGCAGCCTGATCACCCCCCTTCAGGGGGGATTGTGATTTCTCACTTTTTCTTTCTCTCTGTCTCTCTGATGAGTGCATATACTCTATAGCAAAAAGGAAAAAAAAAATAATATGGTAGATATAGAAGGAAAAAGTGAGATAAATTTTCCAAAAAAGGACCATGAGACTTAGATTCTTTTTTAAAAAAATAAATTAATTTTCATCTTTATTTTTTGTACATGGACTCACCAGAGAGAGACAGAGAGAGAAAAAGAGAGAGGGAGAGAGAGGGAAAGTGTGAAATCATTCCCTCCTGGCCACACCAGAATTCCCTCACTTCCATTTTCCTCTTGGGATTTTTGGGTGCACACACGTGTGCCTGAAGTAATTTTCAAGCTGCCTGGTTCAGGACTTGAACTGCTCAGTCAGCTGTGTGGTATCTAGCTATCTTAACCTCCATGCTATCTGCTGGCCCTAGAGTATTTTTTTGAGCTTAAAATTTAACAGAGACTTTCAGTGAGAAGGTTTAAAACCAGAGAAGGAAAGATAAATTGAAATTAATATTTATATTTTAAAAAATAAAGCATGAAAGAATAGATGGATTCTTATAACTAAGCATGTAAGAATATAAATGGAAGTATTATTTTATAAAAATATTTTCCTTTTATGTTAACAAAGTTAGCATAATATCAAAATCTCAGTAGAGTCAACAGTAAGGAAGGACAAACTAGAAGGTAAAACATCTAATAAGGTAAACATAGGTCATGAGTAAATATCAAAGTAGAAAAAATCTATATCTTGAAGATATTTAATTGTACTAGCAGATGGCCTTTCAAGCAGGTTTTCTTTCAGTTTCTTTATGGGTGTGGTTGATATTTAAGCTGTGCTAACCCAGCCTCAAATAATTCCTACTGATGGGTTATGAATTTCATCCTTTAATTTGCAATTCTTAATTTAGCATGCTATAAAGAACTGACAATTCTAATCCTCTAATGTGAGTTTTTGTTGCTACTCAGGTTAGTTATTTGAGATAAAAATATACAGTATTTTATACCATCTTTCTTAAGAGAAACAAAGCTTTTTCGGACAATACAAAATTTAAGAACTTTCCTGTAAGATAGTTCAGATGTATTTATCACCACTCCTCTTGGATGAATGGAAAAACAGATCCACAAGTTAAGAACGAATTGCTTGATGGTTAATTCATAGACCACTAGAGATGAAAGAACAGAAATTCTGTTTTGACTCTTAGAATCTGGTCTTCTGCCTTCTAGACTTTGCCTTGCAGATTTTAGTTATATGGAAAATTAGGAAAATTTGTCTTTCATTAATCCATAATATATAGCAACTTAAGTAGCCACCTAAATTCTATTTGTTTTCTTTCCTCAAATCCCCTTCCCAGTGGTAGCATGAAGGCGATAGGTACTGCTGCTTATAATTAAGAGCCCTGGTTTTAGAAACACAAGGTCTGGCTGAAAACTTGATTCTGAATATTATTGAAAATAGGATTTTAGGAAGGTTACTTGATCTGTCTAACCTGTAAAAAAGACATGTACATCTATAATACCTAGGCCACAGAATTTCTCTGGAGGTGAAACCCAAATATCAACTACCAAGTAGCTGTAGTGTCTAACACATGGAAGGGCCCACTAAAGATCAATTCTTAGATGCAGGAAATAAAAAATTGTTGTTCAGGGCCAGCAGTTGGCGTAATGGCTATGTCGCTAGACTCTCATGTAGTTGACTGTGGTTCGAGTCCCAGACCCGGTGTCTTAAACTCATTCCAGGCACATGTGCGTGTGTGCCCAAGATCCCAAGAGGAGAATGGAGGAGAAGGGATTGTGGTGTGGCCATCGCGGCTGAGGGGAGATTTCTCGCTTTCTGTCTTTCCGTCTCTCTGGCAAGCACACACGCCCTATAGCAAAAACCTCTCAAAACAAAAAATTGTTGTTGATATTCTTTTATCTGTCATGATTTTCCTCGGCAATAGAAGGTTTAAATTATTTTATGTTCATGTGTTTTACTATTATTTCGTGGCTTAGTTTTTCTTTTTTGGGGGAGGTGAGTGCCGTAGGGCACGTGTACTCACCAGAGAGACAGAGAGGGAAAGTGAGAAATCACTCCCTATGGAGATTGACGCCACAATCCCTTCTCCATTCTCTTTTCAGGATGTTGGGCATTACACCCGCGTGCTTTTCAAGCCACCTATCTGAGACTCGAACTGCGCAGTCAACTATGGAGGATCCAGCTGCCTTAACTACGACACTATCTGCTGGTCCAATTTTTAGGATTAAATTTAAAAAAGAAATCTGTCTCTGTTTCTCTTGTAGTGTAGTTTCATAGGGTTTAATTTTGGAGAAAAAAATCTTTGTGATCTTGTTATATTCAAAGAACCTAAGCTTTTACAATATATTGCGAACAGGATTTTCATTTTCTTATTATCATAGCACAACTTTTTTTTTTGAGAGAGAGATTTTTTGCCACAGAGCATGTGTGCTCACTGGAGAGACAGAGAGACAAAGCAAGAAATCACCACCCCACCCCCAGGAATGCCCACAACGCAATCCATTCTCTTCCATTCTCCTCTTAGGATTTTGGACACCTATGCACAAACACCCGGTGTGAGTTTCAAGCCACAAGTGCACTGATGTAACCATTACGCCATCTGCTATTTACTATTTACTGCTATTTATCTAACTATTTACTATTTGTGGAAGAATACAAATTTTGAAACATTATGTATTACAACTTGCTGCTTGCTAGGCTTTAACTAAAACACAAAATTATGATTCAAGTAAAATGGGATGGTGTAATGGTTGTATTGCTGGACTCCCACATACTTCCGGGCTGTGGTTTGAGTCACGGACCCAGAGGCTTAAAACTCATGCCAGGCGTGTGTGTGTGTGTGTGTGTGTGTGTGTGTGTATGTGTGCCCAAAACAATCCTGAGAGGAGAATGGAGGAGAAGAGATTGCTGCATGGCCATCCCTTGCCACTCACCTCCCCGCCATGATGGGGTGATTCCTAGCTTTCTGTCTGCCTGTCTCTCTCTGTCTCTCTGGTGAGCGAATGCACCCTATAGCAAAAACCTCTCTTTAAAAAAAAAAAGAGCAAAAGACAATACTCTTCAATGGGGCATGGTCACACCATAGTCCTTTTTCCTTTGTTCCTTTATTCCATCAGGATTTGGGGTGCACATACACACACATGTTTTTATACTGCAGGGGCTGGGATTCCATCTGTGGTCAGCCATGTGGGAGTTGGAAGCCAGATGCTCAAGGCACAGCCACAGTGCTATGGGACTGCCTTGAACTGCACGTTTTTTTTTTTTAGATTTTGGCATGTGCACTCACCAGAGAGAATCAGAGAGAGAAAATGAGAAATCAGTTCCGAGTGAAGATGACCATGCCATAATCTCTTCTCCATTCTTCTCTTGGGATTTGGACACACATGCACACACACCTGGCGTGTTTTTCAAGTTGCTGGGTCCAGGACTCAAATCATACAGTCAGCTATGTGGGATCCTACACCTTAACCACCACAGCACCTGCTGGTCCCCTGGGTTGCAACTTTTATTAAGTATTTTAAAGACTGAAATCAAACAGAAAGCCCCACTCTTCTAACTAAAATCAGTGTATCATCTTGAATATTCACGTTCGAGTTTTGTTTTGTTGTTGTTTTTATGTTGGGAGCCAAATATATTCCTGTACCCTAAGAGGTACTAGTGCTCTATTTAAAATAATATATTAACCACAAAGCAGGACTAGTTTACACCTTTCACTGACTATCGGTGATTACAAACTCAGCACATATTTGTTGAATTGGTAATATCATGTGTTTTTGAATCAATGCCTTTATTTTATGGATACTAGAATTTAGTAACCTGCTCAAATCATCATATGGGTTCCAGGAAGATACTTCCCTGTTTTGTTGCTTTAAAAATGTATCTCTTTTTGGGACCAGCAGTTGGTGTAATGGCTATGTCACTGGACTCCTATGTAGTCAACTGCGGTTCGAGTCCCAGACCCAGTGGCTTAAACTCACGCTGGGCACGTGTGCATGCATGCCCAAGATCCTGAGAGGAGAATGGAGGAGAAGGGATTGTGGGGTGGCCATCCCTCTTGGGGGGTGATTTCTTGCTTTCTGTCTCTCTGTCTCTCTCTCTCTTTCTGGCGAGCGCACGCGCCCTATAGCAAAAATCTCTCCGAGAATAAATAAATAAAATGTATTTTTTTAAAAAGAATTATTTTATTTTATTTATTATTTTTTAATTTGACCACAGAGTGACAGAGAGAGAGAAAAAGGGAAAGTGAGAAAGCAAGTCACAGGACCAGCAGTTAGTGTAATGGCTATGTCACTGGACTCCCACTTAGTCGACCGCGGTTCGCGTCCTGGACCCAGTGGTTTAAAACTCATGCGGGGTGTGTGTGCGCGCGTGCCCAAGATCACGAGAGGAGAATGGAGGAGACGGGATTGCGGCGTGGCCATCCCCCTGGGGGGGGGGGGGTGATTTCTCGCTTTCTGTCTCTCTGTCTCTCTCTGTCTGTCTGGTGACTGCACGCGCCCAATAGCAAAAACCTCTAAAAAAATAAAAGAAAGCAAGTCACCAATTCTGGGACTCAAACCGAGGTCAGCCATGTGTGAGTCCAGCGCCTTAACCACCATGCCACCTGCCGGACCCCACTTTAAAATATATCTTAATTGTTTTGTAACATAATTCAAATTTGTTGAAGGTTAGGTGGGTGGGCGGGGGTGATGTCAGGAGGCATCTTCTTTGAGGACATAATATTGAAACTGAGATCTGAAAATGGTAAAGGAATGAAGTAGCCTAAGAAGGAGGAAAAGAGGAATTCAGGCAGAGAGGGTAGCATGTGCAATGACTGAGGCAAGAAGAGCTTGGCATATTCAAAGGTGTGGCTGAAGGCCAGGCGTGCTGGAGTCCTCGACCAGGCTAACTCGTGAAACTGGTTGGTCCATGGAGGGCCATTTTGCTGTGCTCTGAGAAGACGTGATTTAGCTTGTGAAGTCCTGATTGGTTCCAAGTATATTCTCTGCCAATTTGCTTAGGCCATTTTTTACAACACTGGACTCAGAAATTCCTTTTCTTTCTTTCTTTCTTTCTTTCTTTCTTTCTTTCTTTCTTTCTTTCTTTCTTTCTTTCTTTCTTTCTTTCTTTTTCTCCCTTTTTTCAGTATCTTTGGAACGCACACACATACAGCTGGCATGTTCCTCAAACTGCTGGGTCCAGGATTCAAACCAAGTAGTTAGCCATGTGGGATCCAGCTGCCTTAGCCAGCACACATGGGCTGGTCCAAGAAATTTCTGTTCTTAAAGATTTCCTTATTAGAATCTCACTGGCACATGTGCCACAGTTGAACAACTTTGTTTCACTAGTGAAAACTTTCACTGCCACTGCATTTTCTGTTTAGCAGTATAGGAATTTGCAGCACAGAAAGAAAAGTACATAAAAGAACTCCGAAGAGGCTATTGATCCAGTTCTAAGATACTCTCTTGTTGCAAAAAGAGTAATAAAAATATTCTCTTTCAGCTGAACTGTAGAGGCAATTGATACTAAATTCAGCTTTTTTGCAGTCTTCTGAAAGATTGCCAATCAACCAGTCATAACTTTACACAGAGGCACAAATGATCTAGGGTCTGAGCGGATACATGGAGTCAACTGCCAAACTGTACAAGTGGCAGGTTTCCACTGGGAAGTTAGACCTCTGTCCAGACATTCGTCTCCTTCACAATGAAGAAATGCATCTGCAAACAAGAACCCAGTGGCTTTCACAGAAGTTACTCATAAGTCATGGAACAGAATGCCAGAAAAAGCTGGAAGATAACAAAATCAAATTCCCTCATTTTATAGATAGG
The DNA here is from genome assembly GCA_026018925.1 of Tupaia tana. Classification (NCBI taxonomy): domain Eukaryota; kingdom Metazoa; phylum Chordata; class Mammalia; order Scandentia; family Tupaiidae; genus Tupaia; species Tupaia tana. The sequence goes on from JAKSZU010000003.1 coordinate 87,249,575, forward strand.
CAGTCCTAAAGAGGTTAAGGGATTTATCTATAGACAGAGATTAAATGACTTGCCCAGAGCCACACAGCCATGCGAAGGCAGGCTGGGTCCAGATTCCCAGTCTTAACTCTAATTCATTGCCTTTTCCACTAAACCTCACTGACTCCAATGTAATCAAATCCTTATACCAACATTAAGAAGGAAAAAAAAAATGATTAGACACAAACCTAGTGGTTTTTAAGATTATACCTAATCTGGGGTATCTTATTAAAAACTTTTCAGGCCAGCTAATAGCATAGTGGTTAAGGGGACTGGATCCCACATGGTCGACTGCACAGTTGAGTCCCTGACCCAAATGCTTGAAAACTACCACAGGCACTTGTGCGTACATGTCGAAAATCCTGATAGGAGGGACAAATGGAAAAGGAATTGGAGTGTGACCATTCTGCATGGGAGGCACTTTCTCATTTTTCCTCTCTGTCTTTCTCTGGTAAGCACCTGGGCCCCCTAGCAAGTTTTAAGAAAAAAAAAATAAAAACCAAAAAGCTTTTTATTTTGAACATCTGAAACACAAACATTTTTTTAAAGAATTATTTTATTTAACTTTATTTATTATTATTATCATTATTATTTTCCAGTTTGATCAGAGAGAGACAGACAGATAGAGAGGAAGTGAGAAAGCAAACCACCAGATCTGAGATTTGAACCGTGGTCAGCCATGTTGGAGTCCAGCACCCTTAACCACCATGCTACTTGCCGGCCCCAACACAAACATTATTTTAAAATAATATTTTATTGCCAGAGGTGTGTGTATGCTTGCCAGAGAGAGAGGGAGAGACAGAGAAAGAGAGAGAGAGAGAGAGCATTCCCCATGAGGCATAGTCATGTTTCAATCTCTCCTTCTCCATTTCTCCATCTTGTCAGGATTTAGGGTACTGACACATAGGCACTCGGTGTGTTTTTCAAGCCACAAGGACTGGATTCAAGTTAGAGTAGGCCACGTGGCATACAGTTCAATATTCACAGACAGCCCTTAACCATTGCATATATGTTAGCCCCTAAAATACGATTTATAGACACTGATGCCAAATTCCAAATTTTGAAAATACTGAATACAATGCATCTACTGACATGAGAATTTTGTCATAGAGGATTACACATGTTCTGTGACCAGATCTATATTTTTCTTACCAACTCCCCAATATGTTTATCCTATATACTTTTGGCTCATTTATTTTCTTTGTTTTCCAGAAGAAATCAAATGCTGGCATCATTTATCCTATGATGGATCTTGACCTCTGACTCTTCATTCCATCTTCTACAGATGTGAGATGTTACGAACAAGTATATTTTATATGAAATCAAAACCATACCTAAGGGCTGACACCACAGCACAGTGGTAATGTAGTGGAAGCTGGATCCCCCATGGCCAACTGTGGCTAACCACTCTAAAGTGCCTGCCCTGGAGGTTTCAAAAGCATCATCGGCATGTGTGTGTATGTGTCCAAAATCCTGACTGAAAGGATAAGTGGAGGAAAAGGCATTGCAGTATGACCATGATCCATTGAGGGGGGTGGGTTTCTCTCTGTCTCTCACCAGCACACACTCTTTAGGGCAATAAATACATGCACACACACACACTCACCTGAAATGTTCATATAGTCTAATTTTAAGAGAGCTAGCTAGGTGAAAGTGTCTTAGCTTTATGGATAGTCATGGGGAAGGACAACATCCTAATCAGATTTTCTATCTAGATACTGAATTTAAAATATAGAAAACTGAACAGCCATCAGTTACGTTTAGAAAACAAATACATTTGATATCAAAGATGGAAGTTGAAACTGGATGTCTTTGTTTTATATAGCAATCCATCTTTAGTCATATTTATTCATATTATGTGGCCATTACATGTGCAGTTTTAATTGAGGGAAGGCATCATTTACTTCCCAATTGGATGTGGTAGAAAGATCTGCTCGTTTGTCCTCAAGGGTGTATCTTAGGCACAGTAGAACAGTTCGGAGGATTTTCTAAAAGTTAACTTTGATTGAATTTCTTCCTCTGTTGCTCTGTCCAAAGCAGAAAGATTATTTGAAAGAAGTGAAAGAAACACACTCATAAAAATGCTCATGAATATGATATTAATTAATATTTTCTAATAGAGCATGGCAAATTTAGACTTTGAATAAATGCAAATCTTTACACATCTCACGGTCTTCAGCATATTTTATGCAAATAGTTGTTAAGAATAAAAATTCTAATTTCAAATGAAGCAAATTCATGACATGCATCTTGGGTTGCGGTTTAATCACTGTATACCCAGGAAGGTATCGACAGTTGTCCTGTGGAAGCTATTAAAGTTGCTGTCCAAGGTTAAATGAAATTGCAGTTTATCAGAGCAGCATTGAGAAAATAAGGGAATCTGTTCATGGCTCTTGATTAATGCCAAGCGTGATCAACACAAGGGGGTTCATTAAGCCATACATCATGTGGGTAATTTAACATGTCATTGTGCCTGCTGTCTGCTTTGACTGCTCAGCCCCGAGTTTCGAAGTTGTATCTCAGATACCACTGAGTTCTATACAAAAGCATCCTTCTGACTTCTTTGGCTGTACATTTTCTATTAAGTGTATTTTTTCAGACCCATTAAATATTTCATATCAAAAATCATTTAATATTTTGGGGCAAAAAATATATCTGGACTTTTTAGTGAGTTCTCCTTGTACTATATATATATATATATTAAAACTTATCAGGGAACCAGCAGTTAGTGTAATAGCTATGTCGCTGGACTCCCACGTAGTTGACCGCGGTTCGCGTCCCGGACCCGGTGGCTTAAAACTCACGCCGGGTGCATGTGCGTGCGTGCCCAAGATCCCGAGAGGAGAATGGAGGAGAAGGGATTGCGGCATGGCCATCCCCCTGGGGGGTGATTTCTCGCTTCCTATCTTTCTGTCTCTCTCTGTCTGTCTGGTGAACGCATGCGCCCTATAGCAAAAACCTCTCCAAAAAAAACAAAACAAAACAAAACAAAAAACTTATCAGGGAACTCTTCTTTTGCATTCTTTTCTCCAATCATATATATGCCTTGAAATGGAATGTGACATGGAAAAAAACTATTGAAATTATTAACTTAATTCATGTGAATCTTTAATACTTTTATTTATTTATGTGCTACAGTTAAGATATAACTTTCACAGTACACATTTACAAGAAATGTTTTCTCATCATACTTTCTTCAGTAATTTCCTCATTACTGTTTATGGGTATTTTTATTTATTATTATTATTTTTAGACTTTTGCTAAAGGGCTAGAGAGAGACAGTGGAAGGGAAAATGAAAAATCACTCCCCAGAGGAAATGGCCATGCTGCAGCCCCTTCTCCTCCATTTTCCTGCTGGGATTTTGGGCACACACACATACACACACACACGTACCCAGCGTGATTTTCAAGCCACTAGGTCTGGGACTTGAACTGTGGTTAGCCATGTGGGAGTCCAGCACCTTAACCACTTTGCCAACTGCTGGCCTCTGTAGTATTTGTTTTTAAAATTGATCAGGTTTGGGGAAAATATTAACTGTAAAACTGTGGCTTAATGTGTATTATTTATAATTGTATTATGCATTAAAATGCCATTTTAAAGTAATTGCTATTGCAAACATTTCCATGTCCTATGGGAAAATATACCAGACATGATAAATGATGGGACACTTTGTGTTTTTATGTTTCAGACATTTATTTTTCAATGATCTCAATTTTATCAGACGTGATCAAGTCTTCATCTTAAAGTACAAGGACTTCCCCATTCAGGGGTCACAACCACTGAAGATGCTTTGCCCAGACTTCACCCTCCTGTCGCCCAGATCTAGCCAGGAGACAGGAGCCAGAAAAGGTCAATAAGCAGCTATCTATATTTGAGTTCTGAGTGGCCCCATTCAGGGATTACAACCACTGAAGACCCTCTGTTCAGACTTCACCCTCTTGTCCCCCAGATCTAGCCAGGAGCCAGGACAAGCCAATCAGCAGCCATCTATATTTGAGTTCTGAGTGGCCCCATTCAGGGATTATGACTACTGAAGACCCTCTGCCCAAACTTCACCCTCCTGGCTCCCAGATCTAGCCAAGGAGGGACCAGCAGTTGGCGTAACGGCTATGTTGCTGAACTCCTATGTAGTTGACGGTGGTTCGAGCACCTGTGGCTTAAACTCACACTGGGCGCCTGCGCGTGGGTGCCTAAGATCCCGAGAGAAGAATGGAAGAGAAGGGATTGCGGCATGGCCATCCCCCCCACCCGGGGGGGGGGGCGTTGATTTCTTGCTTTCTGTCTCTGTGTCTCTCTCTGTCTTTCTGGTGAGCTCACGCACCCTATAGCAAAAACCTCTCAATAAATAAATAAATAAATAAAAGAGAATACAAGAGAACTCACGGAAATGTTAGATAAAGAATTTAAAATATTCATAGTGACAAAGCTAACAGAAATGTGAGAGAAGAGAGACAATGAACTCCAGAAGATACAGGAGAAAAGAAACACTGAATTCCAGGAGATGAGGAAGTTCTTGCATGATCTGAAAGAGGAGATACACATAAAAAAGAAACAGAATTGTTATAGATGAAGGTTGTAATATAGGAAATCAAAACTTCCCTTGGGAACCAGCAGTTAGCGTAATGGCTATGTCGCTGGACTCCCACGTAGTCGACCGCGGTTCGCGTCTCGGACCCGGTGGCTTAAACTCATGCTAGGCGCGAATGCGTGTGTGCCCAAGATCCCGAGAAGAGAATGGAGGAGAAGGGATTGCAGTGTGGCCATCCCCTCTGGGGGATGGTTTCTTGCTTTCTGTCTCTCTGTCTCTCTCTGTCTTTCTGGCGAGTGCACGTGCCCTATAGCAAAAACCTCTCAAAAAAAAAAAAAAAAAAAAAAAAATCCAAGCCCAAGAAATACAAAGGACCTCACATAGAATCAACCCAAGAAGATCTTCCCCTAGGCACATCCTAGCCAGATTGACCAAAGCCACAAAGACAAGATACTAAATTTGGCAAGAGAAAAACATCAAGTTACTTTCAAAAGATATCCCATAAGGCTAACTTCAGACCTCTCATCAGAAACAATGCAAGCAAGGAAAGAATAGGAAAATACATTCAAAGTGTTAAGAACAATTTCAATCAAGAATACTATACCAAGCAAGATTATCCTTCATATGGGAAAAAAAGACAAAAACATTATCAGATAAATAAAACCTGAAAAGAATTTACCGTCACCAGACCAGCTCTCCAAGAAGTGCTGAAGGGAGTGCTATATGAGGAAAACTGAAGTCAGACACATAGAAATAAAAGTACAAAAAACTACCAAGGGAATAGCCAGCCTAATGATAGGGACAAGTCTGGAGTTGAATGTTAACTTCCAGAGTTTAAATGGAAAGTTCAGGGATCAGCAGGTGGTGTGGTGGTTAAGGCTCTGAACACTCCCACATGGCTAACCACGGTTCAAGTCCTGGACCTTGTGGCTTGCTTTTTCACTTTCCCTCTCTCTCTCTCTGACTAAATCAAAATAAATGAATGAATAAATAAAATTAAATAAATAATTCTTTAAAAAAATGAATGGAGAGATCAGACCACAGTAACACTGCAAATTCAATTGAAGAAAGATTAATTACATGTGTCTGAACTAGTGAAATATAATTTTTTGGCTGTAGACTAAAACATTACTGATTTTCTTTGATTCTTTGCTTTCCATATTTAAGAATTTTTGTCTTCTCTTGAACTATTGATAGGTTCATCTACCTACTATTTGAACTGAATCCTAACCTTTTTCTTGGCTTTAAGTTTTAAGCAAATTTCTCTTAACATTTTTTAAATTTTGATCTATTAAAACTAAAATTGTTTTTCTTGAAATAAAAAATACATGGAAAAATACCTATTAATACCTATTTAATGACTGCAGTAAGCTATATAGACCCAGGGAACTGCTACTTAGTATATTCACTTTACTCACTGAGGTTTATGCCTAAAGTCAGACATGCATTCATAGATATATATATATATATATATATATATATATATATATCAGCTGTGCTTGCCATTGACAAATTTTAAATTAATTAAAATATTTAGTGAATCAATAAAATGTGAAAAAATAAAAGGCATGGAAAACAATTGTACATACCAGAGACAGTGTGGGAGAAGGGGTGAAATTGTCAGAGGGTGAGAAGTAGGAAATCAAGGGGGTAAAAAAAGCAAAATATATAAGAAATGAGAAATAGAAAACTATTTGTTGATAACATGTATGATAATATCCCTGTTTGAGTTAATATACAATGTATTCTGGATGGAAAACCTTATTTTGTATACTGTATTGATGTACAGTGAATGACTGTAAATAAATAAATAAACTTCAAAAAAAAAGTACAAGGACTAAGATTTTGGCTTCTAGTTTCACTTAGAATTTTTTCATTAATTTGCTTTACAAAATTAAATTTTCTTATATTATTAATATCAAATTGAATTTGACAGTTTCTTAAGAAAATAAAATATTTCCATGCAAAAGACTAACGAGCTGTGATTTATCAATTCACATTATTTATTTATTTGTTATCTAACACATGGAATTCAATGTGATTATACTTTATCTGCCTCACTTAAATGTAGGCTCTCCAGTCACAGATGATTTATGAGATGCAATGAACTAGAGGCCGAGATCTCAGTCATAACATCAGTGGCTGCTGCAAGGGAGGACATGGTGAGGGAAATACGATAATGTTGCGTGCAATCTTGAAACAAATATTTTGGCTGCTTGAATCTACTGAGTAGGGTCCATGTTGTGCTTCTTTGAGAACCTTCTGAGTGTACATGTCAAATAGTACTCTAGACAAAACCCTGAAAAGTCCTAATATTTACCAGTCTGACCATCGTACAGTGATGGCTATGACTTAGAATTTCCTACTGTTTGGATTTACATATCTAATGTCCTATTAAATTGGAAGCTCTAAGAGTTTGTTTAAAACTGGATTCCCATAAGATATTGTAATGCTTTTAAGGAAAAAAGTGCCAGGGAAATGTTTTATAAGACCTAAATACACATAGGAAGGAAACTAACATCAGTGATGTACAAAATATTGAGCTATGTTTGCTGGGGGTGATCGCTTTGTTGGCATCTACCATTCTTAGGAGGAGATGAGAATGTCATGGAAGAGCTGGTGAGACCAGGTGCCAGGTTTTAAAGGCACACCCAAATAATGGAATGCTATCTTTATTTCAGTTATTTATTTATTTATGAGTGGTGAATTACTATCTACAATAGTAATTGGAATAAAATGATTATCTAAATTGGGTGTTTGAAATGTATTTTAATTAGGTCTGAGACCAAATTAGAATGGTGTCTAGTGAATACTAACTATTTTCAAAAGCATTGCAACATAAAGTGTTTTTTTTTTCCCCACGTATGCAAATAGGGAGAATGTGCTTCATTTGTCAGATTTCAGTCACAGCTCCCAGCTATTTATCCCAAATATATGATGAGGCGCCCCTGAAAAAATACTGAAAGGCCATTTACACAGCAAGGTTTGTTCCTGGAATACTTTTAAAAAAAGATACTATATTGTTTTCTGCTGCCATTAATTACCAAGGGTTTATTTACAAGACAGTAATTAATTATACCTCTGGGAAACTCAAGAGTCAACATGAATCAAAGCAGGGTTGGTAAGGAACATAGAAGTCTCACATAATTAAGCAGGGCACTGGAGACCAATTGTTTATAGAATGATTTTACTGGAGCTAATTGACACTAATTATTTTATCTGATTTTCTTCTTCCTGGTTATTCTTCTACATAGTCACTGCTTTCTGCTAATGATGCACAGGAAACGACCAAGGTGCACTGTGGCTCCACTTGATATGGCTAGTCTTCCCTACAGGAAATTGATATTGATGATTGGTATTTCTTAACATGCAACAGAGTGTTGCAAAAAAAACAAAGCACAAGAGAAATCAGCAAATGACCAATGGTAAAAATACATGTCAAGCAATAACTTGTATTGATGGCTATTGGCTCCAATTTTCACTCAAAATTAAGTTTAATTCATCAAAAAATGTGTGTGGCACTTTTTTCCTTAAAAGCATTATAATGTCTTATGGGAGTCCAGTTCTAAACAAACTCCTAGTGCTTCCAATTTAATAGGACATTATGAACTTACACTTAGCACTTTTTCTAATGCCTGAGACGAGGCTCAGACTACAGTATGACTGAAAAGAAACAATAACACATTTTTCAGTTGTCTAAAAAGTAATATCCCATGTGGGTAAATTAAACTTGATTTATTAATCATAAAAGATGTAAAAAGAAAACAAAACCAGAAACCATTATCACAACTAATATAACTTTATAAATTCTTTATTTTATTTTTTAAAAAAATCTTCCTCTTTTCTTTTTTTAAAAGAATTATTTTATTTAACTTTATTTATTTATTTTAATTTGACCAGGGAGAGAGAGAGAGAGAGAGAGAGAGAGAGAGAGAGAAAGCAAGCCGCCAGGTCCGGGACTCAAACCGCGGTCGACCCTGTGGGAGTCCAGTGTCCTTAATCACCACACCACCTGCCGGCCCCTATAAATTCTTTATTAACATGATTGTCAGATGGTATCAAAAACTTTTGTTTAAAATTGGTTTGTTGGAATCAGGATCCAAGTAAGTTCTATGCGTTGCATTGGGTCAGTGTGACGCCGATGTCTCTTTTGATGTCTAATAGCTCCCTTTCCCTTATTGGACTATTTATTTGTCTGTCAGAAAAGTCGTGATGTACTTTTTCTATGTTTGTCTATGCAAAAATAAGTCATGACTTTTCTGACAACCCAGTATTTGTTGAGGAAACCAAGGGCCATTTCTCCAGTGGTTTGGCTGATTGTATTCTCTTGTCATTTTACATGCTCTCTATTCACTGTACTTCCTGTAAATGGTTAATGAGGTCTAGGCCCTTGATTACTTGGGGTTTTGATTTTTTTGGCAAGCGTTTACATGTGAGTATATATATTTGATTCTGCACACAGCAGGACGCACATGCTGCCCGGTTGTCCTGAGGTTAGTGGATGATAACACTGGTCAGTGAGCTCAAGTGTTGCCAGTCTGAAAACTCCATTATAAAGCTCCCCATCAACCTTTCAATGGTTGGCTTTCAATGCATTGCAGCCATTGTTCTTTCTGATACTCATATTATCCCATTTTCATCTGGGAAAGCCCCTTCAGGTTGACTGTTATGTCTTTTTTATTTTTGATATAACTAGTACAATCTGATAGCATCTTTGCTTTCAAACACTGTAAGATAGCCTAAGCACATTTTGTGCAATTTCTGCTCCAACCTTCAAATCAGCTCTGTTTTCTTTTTAATGAAAAGTGGTGTTTAAAGATTGTGGCCTTAGGCTGGCTCCATGGTTAAGGCAACTGGATCCCACATGGCTGACCACATGGTTTGAGTTCCAGACCCAGGAGCTTGAGAAACATACCTGTGCATGTATGTCTAAAATCCCGAAAAAAGGGAGAAATGCAGAAGAAGGGATTGCAGGGGAACCTTTCCCCACGAGAGTTGCTTCCCCTTCATCCTGCATCTTTTTTTTTTTTTTTGAGAGGTTTTTGCTATAGGGCGCGTGCGCTCGCCAGACAGACAGAGAGAGACAGAGAGACAGAAAGGGAGAAATGCCACAATCCCTTCTCCTCCATTCGGGATCTTGGGAACGCATGTACACACGCCTGGTGTCAGTTTAAGCCACTGGGTCCAGGACGCGAACCGCAGTCGACTACATGGGAGTCCAGTGACAAAGCCATTACGCCAACTGCTGGTCCCTCATCATGCATCTTTCTGTTTGAGTAAGCATGCACTCTAGCAAAACAAATTAAATAAATAAAAAACAAACAATAATTAGGGACTGGCCTGTAATACAACAGCTAAGCTCTGTGTGTTAGAAGCCAGATCCTCATGGCAGATGATACTTTAAATCCTGGCCTTGGTGGCTTGAAAAAAACACAGGGTATGTACCCCAAATCCTGATGGAATGGAAAATGGAGGGAAAAGGACTGTGATGTGACCATAACCCATGGTACTTTTTTTCTCTCACTCTTTCTTCCTCTGTCAAGGGCATGTGCTTTCTAGCAATTAAAAAAAAAAGATCATGATCTGGGCAATCCTACTGGATTATCATTGATTCTAAGTCTTAATTGCCAGATATGATTTTTTGTTTGTTTTTTTTTGAGAGGTTTTTGCTCTAGGGTGCATGCGCTTGCCAGAAAGAGAGAGACAGAAAGACAGAAAGCGAAAAATCAACCCCCTCTCATGCCGGGGGGATGGCCATGCCGCCATCCCTTCTTCTCCATTCTCCTCTTGGGATCTTGGGCACACACACATGCCTGACGTGAGTCTAAGCCAGAACTCAAACTGTGGTCAACTACATGAGAGTCCAGCGACATAGCCATTACGTCAACTACTGATCTCAGATATGATATGTTTTTAAGAGAGAAATAAACTGTGAATGTATACTAGTTTCAATTCAAATATAAAACTGCAGGTTTTAACTTATTTCTAAAGTATTATATTCGTATTTCCTTTTTTTTTTTTTTTAAGAGTTCTTTTTCTTTTGGCTATAGGGTGTGCTTTTGCTAGCCTGAGAGACAGACAGAAAGCAAGAAATCACCAGGGGATGACCACACCTCAATCTTTTTCCTACACTCCTTTCTTGGGATTTTTTTTTTAATTAGACACTGCTTTTAATAGTTCAAAACTGATGATACTTGATAATCAAGAGTAAATTAATAGGCTAACATGTAAAAATGTGTATTATAATAAGTATAAAATATATAAACAACTAGGTAAGCTTGGAGCTGACCAAGATACATAAATTAGGAGATACAAGTGTCTATCTAAATTTTCTATATTTCTTTTTTTACAGCATATTTATTAAAGTAAATTGTTTAATATACAATTTCTCATTTGTCATTTTGGAAGTCCTTTATTGTAAAGACAGTCACAGTGATTACTTTGGATCACCATGTTAGATAAATTCAATTTCTTCTTGAGTTGCCAGTTTCTTTCTGTATTTCTGAGGTAAAGTTTTTATTATTTCTGCCATGTCTGGTGGACCGTGATACATCAGCAAATCTGGTAATTCACTTTCCTTAGAATGCTGTGATACTGCAGAAGAATGGGATGGTAGCCCTGCTGACCTCAAAACTTAGGATTGTCTTTTCTGTCAGGAAACCTTGTTAATAGCATATGTGGCTTCATTACCTGTATGACCCAGCTGGCAGACGCCATCTTGCTGCCCATCATGACCCCAGAGCTTGGGATTGTTTTTGGCACTCATGCACATGCGCCCAGTGTGAGTTTCAAGACACTAGGTTCTGGACTCGAACCATAGTTGGCCCTGTGGGAGTCCAGTGTTGTAACCAGTATGCCATCTTCTGGTCCCTATATTTCCTTTTTTATAAATGAAAATTTGGTTTCCTAATAACATTGACATAATCCATGATCATTTATTTGCTTATTCTTTTTTCTCTCTGCTTCATGTATACACATATATAAAAATATGTATTTTCCATGAACTTTTGGAAGACCCCATGTGTATGTGTGTGTATGTGACATATGCATGGATTTGAAAATGTTTTTCTACCAAAATAAACCTATTAAAGTTACTTAATCCCATCTTTTTCATGAATTTTTAAAATTCCCTCTCTCTATATATACATATTTATATAAATTTACACATATATAATTTTTTTACTAATAGTAAGTTTAAACAGATATTCAGTTTTAAAACTTTTGTCTTTCAGATCAATGCTTCTAGAATTGTGAAGTGAATTGTTTTGTTTTGAAGTCATTTGAAATAACTAAGATGGCTGTAGTGTCATATTCATGTATAGCTAGATTCATTAGTTTCAGTATGTTTTCAATTTCAAATGACTTTCTAAAAAATTTATTTAAAATTTTGTAAAACATTTACATAGTTCCTAAGTCAAAACCATAAAATAATTCAGAAAACTTGAAATTTTAACTTAGCTCTCTTCTTTCCTTTTCTTCCTCTTCCCATATAGATAACTATTTTTATTTAGTTTCTTGGGTCATCCTTCCATAGTTTCTTTAGCCTATAAAAATATACATACATACACACGTGCCTGCACACATGCTTGGATGTCTGTCTTCCCTTATATAAAGGAAGCAGGTAATACACTCTTCTGACACTTGCTTATGTTAACTAGTGATATGCCCTGGCTCACTGCCACAGAGTTTAGAGATGTTTCTTTGTTATAGCTGGATAGTACCCTGTGGTGTGTGACCACACCAAACTGCCATATTTCCTTCTACTTTCTTTTCAGTTCCAATACATTTAGTTTTTTTAGCCTCAAAAGAATCTCATCTTCCATTTTCTGTCCAAATTTCCCTGTACCACGTACACACGTAAAACTTCAGTATTTGGCCTTGTTTGGAGTAGGCCTTTAACACATTTTTAGTAACCTTTGCTTTACTCGCAGAGAATCCCTGAAGTTAAGACTCACCTATTCCTTCCTTGAGTGTTCCCTGTTTTTCCTTCTTGATGACTTTCCCATAATTTTATCTTTTCAGGCTCTAAATCTTGCTTCTTTCTGAATCCAGCTTCTCTAAGCTCCCTTTCTCATCAGGACAACCCAATTGACCCTGCTTCCCTGAACTGCTGGGATGGAAACAGATTTCAGGATATGAGATATTTCTTTTTTTATATGTATATATTATCCCCTCCCTCAATCTTGTAGTTTTCACTTCTTATAATTATTAGAGATCTTTTTATTATCCACTTTCCAATTTCTTTTACTTCTCCAGAATCATCCCTCAGGAACTCATTCCTGTGGATACAAAATGGGGCTACCTAAAGAAACAAAACAAAACAAAACACAATTTTGTTATTTGTTTATACTCTATTTTTTAAAGAATTATTTTATTGAACTTTATTTATTTATTTTAATTTGACCAGAGAAGAACAGAGTGAGAGAGAAAGAGAGAGAAAGTGAGAAAGCAAGCCACCAGGTCTGGGACTCGAACCACAGTTGGCCAGGTAGGAGTCCAGCACTCTTAACTACCATGCCACCTGCTGTCCCCTTATACTCTTATTTTATTCCAGAGGGGATTCTTGGCACTTAACTGTGACTACATATTAGTTACTTAGTGGTTAGCTGGAATGCTTAAGAGTTAAATTATGGACATGCAAACTCATACACAAACACCAAATAAAGCATTTTGATTCTGAAATAATTCTTGAGCTACTATATGTGTGTTATTACTAGTTTAGAAGTCATTCTCAATATTGTAGGTCATCACAATGTGTGACTTGCAAAGTTTTACATGCCCCTTTAAAGAGACATAATTCCGAAGGTTAATCAGAAGCTCCTGCAGGGTATCTTCATCTTATCATAGTTACTCATTCATTTTATTCTTGGAATTTAATTTATCTCAAAAGACTAATCTTTAACTAAATTCTTTAGCAGATTTGTAAAAGACATTCTTGTGAGTGACTGGAATTTTTGTTTTGTTTTGTTTTGAAAAGAAGCTACTTTTATGGATATATAAGGTAAGTGAAAATATATTTGCTTTATTTCCCTGTGAATAAGGGAATTTAAGAAAACACCAATGTTAGAATAATTTTCTTTCTCCTGCGATTTTTATTTTGAGTATAAATGTAATAAGTACTCAGATTATAAAACATGGATTGTGCATAAAGTAAAAGGAAAAGAATAAAATCTTTCTCTAAACAACTGAGATAAACAGTATCAATATTTTGATGTATTTCTTTCCAGGATTTTTCCAAATATAATATAAAATTGAAATTTATATCATTCAAAATATGATTGAAATTGCATTATAAATAGTTTTTTATATCGTGCTTTTCTTTACTTGTCATTATACTTAAGCATTTTAAACCATATCATTAAAAATTCTTTATAACATAATGTTAATACTTTCATACTACTCCATTATATAAGAGTTACAAAATTTCTGTAATCATTTCTCTGTTGTCTGACAATTACATTCTCTACGATGTTAAAAAGTGTAAGTTGTTGGGACCAGCAGTTAGCGTAATGGCTATGTCGCTGGACTCCCACGTGGTCGACCGCGGTTTGAGTCCCGGACCCGGTGGCTTAAACTCACGCCAGGCGCGTGTGCGTGCGTGCCCAAGATCCCGAGAGGAGAATGGAGGAGAAGGGATTGCGGCGTGGACATCCCCCCGGGGGGTGATTTCCTGCTTTCTGTCTCTCTGTCTCTCTCTGTCTGTCTGGCGAGCGCACGCGCCCTATAGCAAAAACCTCTCCAAAAAAAGAAAAAAAAAAAAAAAGTGTAAGTTGTTGTTCACATTTTGGATAATTTTCTCAGGCTATATTCCAGGAAGATAACTTACTAAGGGCCAATTGGCTCAGTGTCATTCTCACTCTTATAAATATGGTCAAGTCAGTCAGAATAGAGAGACACCTTTTGACCTAATTTCTATCATGTCACATAGGCTGCCTGTCCAGAACAGGTGACATAGTTCATAAGAGCATTCCTAGCAGGAACAGATTGAATCCTGGCAGGTCTCAGGTGGTACAGCACAGAGGAGTGCAAGGACAATGGGCTGCAGATAGACTCTAGCTGTAGTTTCAGCTTGTCCATCACCTGCTTGTATGACCTCAGCAACATTAGCAGCTGTGCCTTAGCTTTCTAGTCCTTAAAATGAGAAAATTGTACTATATTTACAGATTCTTTCTAGTCCTAAATCCTCTCATTTTATGGAATGGAAGTTTAAGAGGGCCCACCCAGATCCAAAGCTATTGCCCAACTCAGATCCAAAGCTATTGCCCAAAGATGCAGCTGCTTGCAGTCTTCTTGTCAGCACTCCATCAATGCCATCCTTGATTCACTGGGGTCAGCAAGTGGTGTGGTGGCTTAAGGTGCTGGACTCCCACATGGCCGACTGTGGTTCTCGTCCTGGAGCTGGTGGCTTGCTTCTTCTCTCTCTGTGTGTGTTTCTCGCTGATGAGTGCACATGCCCTATAACAAATTAAAAAAAAATAATAAATAAATAAAAATTTTTAAAAAGCCACACTTGATTTGTCAGTGAGAAAGTGCCCAACTTTACTTTCTTAGGCTCAGTCCTACTTGTTCTAAGTCATACAGCCTGTGCTTGAAGAAGTACCAAGTCACCTGGAAGCCTTGTTCTGTGGATGCCACCCATTCTCTGGCAAGTTTTCTCAGCTCTCTATATAGCAATTTCTAAAAAAAGTTCTAGAGAGAGTTCTGGAAACTTCTGCTCACTAATAACCTAAACCTTCCATCTGCAATACAAGGAGATGTGCAGATTATGTTGTGTCAATTCTCCACTAATGCCTACTCAGCAATCATTTGTGGTCCATTCTGACAAATGATACTCAGGAGACAAAGAGAAATCTTTTTTTTTTTTTTTTTTTTTTTTTTTTTTTGAGAGGTTTTTGCTATAGTGTGTGTGTGCTCTCCAGACAGACAGAGAGAGACAGAGAGACAGAGACAGAAAGCGAGAAATCACCCCCCAGGGGGGATGGCCATGCCACAATCCCTTCTCCTCCATTCTCCTCTTGGGGTCTTGGGCACACACACACACGCACCCATTGTGAGTTTAAGCCACTGGGTCTGGGACGCGAACTGTGGTCAACTACATGGCAGTCCAGCAACATAGCCATTACGCTAACTGCTGGCCCCACAAACAGAAATCTTCATCAAGAAATTTAAAATGTCCCTTGGAGCACCAGGTAGAGGAATGCAGTATTAATTTGTCATTGGTTTCAGCTTATGTTAAAGGTTTCTAGAATTGCAAATGGTAGTCAATTTGTCATGTGATTATGACATTGTAGAACTGCCAACAACATCTCATTTAAGACCAAGAGTAGGGCCAGCTCTGTGATACTGTAGTAACATGCTGTTTAAGAAAGGCCAGATCCCACCTGGCGACTCCAGTTCAAATGCCAGCCTCATTCAGCCTGAAACACGTGGGGCGCATGTTCAAGTGCCTGGGATCCTGCAGGTTGGAGCACTGGAGGAAAGGGATTATGGCAGGCCCAGACCCTGTGGAGAGTGCTTGTCTCTCTCTCTCTCTCTCATCCTTGCTTGCATGTTCAAGTGCTCTATCATGAAGAAAGAAAGAAATATTTTTAAAAATAAGACAAAAAGCAGTACTGACAGGGCTGTGTGCACTCACTCTCAAATGGAAAGAGATGGCCACTGACAGAAAGATCTCAGAGCAAAGTTCTTTAAGTTGTAGTGATTCTCAGTGTTTAGTATGCATCAGAATTATCTGTTAACACACAGATTGCTGGGCTTTATCTTCGGATTTTTTTGGTTCAGTAGGCCTAATGTTGGCCACAAGAATTTGCATTTCTATCAAGTTCTCCAATGATGCTGACGATGCTGGTCCAGAGCCCACACGTTGAAAATCACTGGCCTACTAGCAGTCATCACTGCACTTACACTCATGTTCTCCATTTGAATGGGAGAGTGAGCTGGCAACCAGACAGTAAGACTTTATAGGGAAAGCCGAAGGTTGGTGACTTCAGGCAGGGAAAACAATAGATACTCTATAGAGACTAACCCAGGAAAGTCAAAGGAGAGAGCACAGAAGCTGGAGTGTGATAACTGAAGGTGGTCCTGGCAGAATTTGACTGTCATGAATAAGAAGCTCAGCCAAAGAGAAGAAGCCTCCAGGCTAACAGGCTAACCTGACAGCAGCAACAGACTCTTCATACAACAGCAATCCATACCCCAATTATGCATTAAACTAGTCAGATTCTATCAACGTACACCTTTCTCAACTAACAATGCTGTCCCTAGTTTTCTCTTCAAATACAAATAATAGTGACGAATAGATGACAAAAAGAGTGCACTACTGGTGAATGTTAGTTCACAAAAGACATCTCCTTTACTTGCCTTTTTTTTCCAAATATGATTCTGTTTTGTGTTTGTTTCTTTTTTTTTTTTTTTTGAGACGTTTTTGCTATAGGGCGTGTGTGCTCGCCAGATAGACAGAGAGAGACAGAGAGATAGAAAGCAAGAAATCACCCCCCAGGGGGGATGGCCATGCCGCAATCTCTTCTCCTCCATTCTCCTCTCGGGATCTTGGGCACGCACACACACGCGCCCGGCGTGAGTTCAAGCCACCGGGTACGGGACTCGAACTGCGGTCGACTACGTGGGAGTCCAGAGACATAGCCATTACGCTAACTGCTGGTCCCCCAGATATGATTCTGTTTTCATGTTTGAACGATCTGCGTTGTGAAGTACCTGCCACTTACACTGGGAGTGCAATGTGCCATAGCACCCAGGAAGAGGAGCAGGAGTAATTGTTTCCTAGAGGCATTGCTGGTCCAAGTTTCAGTTGGAGACTCAATGGAGAGCCAATTAGGATAAAATTTAATTGATTATTCAGGTTTTAAAATAATTTGCATTCTTTCCTAATGCTTGACAGAATAACCAATATAGTCTAATGCCCTGTAATGTTAACTCTCCTTAATACACATAGCTGTACAGCACGTATTACGCAACACTGCTCCATGGCATGTCAGAGAAAAGAGGGAAGCAGAATAAAAGAGGAGTGTGTTAAAACTGCCTTTGTTGTGTACCTAGACATACACACACTCACACACATACCCACGCTCTTGTTGCCACGGTTTGGGTGGAGGTGTCCATTGCTGGTATTAAAATACTGTAGGAAAGACATATTGCAAATACTAAATTGATGTACTTTAATTTCCTCCTTAATATGTGTTCAGAGATATCTACTTCCAAAATTATGTCATAAGGTTAACTGTCCCAAAGCAAGAGAGAGCTACATCAGAAATGGTCTTGAAAATCAGATTTGCAGGCCAGGAGGTAGTGTGGTGGTTGGGGTGCTGGATTTCCATATGACTGACTGTGGTTCGAGTTCCAGACCTGGTGGCTTGAAAATTACAACAAACAAACAAATAAATAAATAAGTTTGGAAAAAAGAAAAGAAAGAATATCAGGTTCGGATACTAGAGGACCTTGAAAATCTCCTTAGTAAATATGGTGACGTGGTGAGCACATGTGGCAGAAGGCGTAGGTTGCCCACCTAAGAGAGAGTTCCTGCTTCTAATCTTAGTAATAAAACTCAGACTTAAAAAAAAAAAAAAAAAAAGGCAGAAAAAGAAAAGAACACTGTGAAAGTAAAAGTGATCTTTTGACATCTGCTGTTTTTCAAGTGTCTCAAACTTAAATAGTGAACATACATGGTAGAAGGTAGAATAGCCTATTTCAATTCCTTTACATGGAATTAAAGAAAATGCTTATATATTAAAAATCATACCTCTGTTTGACACGATGGGAAGTTCTATTAAGCTATGGAAATCCATTTTCCATTGTACAATAATTATAAAAAATTATAGTTAGTAAAATCATCTGTATGTATTATTTATTTTAGTATTCTTTAAGATAAAGTCACTTTGTCCACTAAATTGAAAATAAAAATGGTGCCCCAGGAGCTGAGGTCTCCAAACATAATTGAAGTCTTGAATAGTGCTGAGTATTCACTAGTAAAAAAGAAAAAGGAAATTATTACTTATCTATTTGAAAGAAAATTAATTTCTTCTGAATGTTGAAATACAAAGTGATTTTTCTGGGAAAAATATATGGCTAAGATAATAAAGAATATTTACTGATAAAATAATTATGTAATAAAATGTGGGCTAGTCTATATTAGGATGTTGACTCACTATCTATGAATTCACACATGCTAATTAAATAAAAGGTCATTACAATTAAAAAAAAAAAAAAGCCTCAGACTTTGTGGCATCGATTGGACCCAGCCTCTGATAGTCTAAGGAAGTCATGGTAATTAAAAAATGACTACAAAGTGACGAAGGAAAATATAAACCAGTGATTCTTTATAATAAATTATATTCAACCAAGTAGCTTAAAAAAGTACTGAAATCTGGGATCTACCTCCATAAACCCTGATTTAATTGGCTTAGAGTGAAACAGAAAATTGGTATTTAAAGAAGTTCAACAGCTGCTATTTGAATTACTGGTTTAAATTCTTAAAATCCCCACTTTTACAGCAAATTAGATTATATTTAGTTTATAGTATATATATTTAGATTATATTTAATTTAGATTATATTTAGTTCTCTTCCCAATTCCTATTCCAATTGTAAGAATATTTAAGGACAAAAGAGTGAATAATATGGCTATGATGCTGGGCAATCGCCCACATCTCATGTTAGGTCAAAAGCAGTACTTGCAGTGATTATCACACTGTGTTAATGAGACTATTTTCCCTTGGACCTCTGAGTCATGGTATGGGAAAACATGGCCTAGCTTAAATAATATCTTTTTTAAGGTCTTTTCATAGATAATATATTTTCCATAAACTCTCAGTAAATTTTTGTAACAGTATAAGAAAGTAGAATTGGTAGATAAGAATATTGTGCTGGGAACCAGCAGTTAGCGTAATGGCTATGTCGCTGGACTCCCACGTAGTCGAACGCGGTTCGCGTCTTGGACCCGGTCACTTAAAACTCACGCCGGGCGCGTGTGCATGCGTGCCCAAGATCCCGAGAGGAGAATGGAGGAAAAGGGATTGCGGCGTGACCATCCCCCCTGGGGGTTGATTTCTCGCTTTCTGTCTCTATGTCTCTCTCTGTCTGTCTGGCGAGGGCACGCGCCCTATGGCAAAAACCTCTCCAAAAAAAAAAAAACAAAACAAAACAAAAAGAATATTGATGCTTTGCAGAATATAGGTCATGGAGTCTGACTCAGATTTCTAGGGCTCCAGAGTTCATAATTTTTCCACAGTACCGCATGGCTTTTCAAACACTTCCACTCTTGGGAACCAGCAGTTAGCATAATGGCTGTGTTGCTGGACTCCCACGTAGTGGACCGCGGTTCACGTCCCGGACCCGGTGGCTTAAAACTCACGCCGGGCGTGTGTGCGTGCATGCCCAAGATCCCAAGAGGAGAATGGAGGAGAAGGGGTTGCGGCGTGACCATCCCCCCTGGGGGGTGATTTCTCGCTTTCTGTCTCTATGTCTCTCTCTGTCTATCTGGCGAGCGCACATGCCCTATAGCGAAAACCTCTCAAAAAAAAAAAAAAAAAAAAAAAAAACGCTTCCTCTCTCTTTTTTTCCCTCAGGGATGTGCACTTATCAGAGAGAGACAGAGAGCAATGGAGCAATGGAAAGTGAGAATTACCCCTCAAGGGGAATGGCCACACCACAGTCCCTTCTCCACTTTCCTCTTGGGATTTTGGACACTCACACACACATGACCAGAGTATTATCCAAGGCCCCAGGTCCAGGACTTGAACTGTGGAATTGGCTGTGTGGTATCCAGCACTTTAACCACTATACTTCCTGCTAGACCAAAAGATTTATCTTTCATCCACTTCCTAATAGCATATTTACTGCATATATAGGATAAAGTCAGGCATGTACTTCAGTATTTCTGATTCTCCTCTTGCTCCAGCCTCAAAATTAAGGCTCAATCTAGTCATGAGTCAACTCTATTGGACTACATTTGGGCATCAGGTTGTGTCTGTCAGTCCAAGTCCTAAAGCTTTTAACTCCTAGAAGCATTCCAGGGCCTTCAATCCTAGAGAAATGTTAGTGGTTCCTACAAGTTTCTCAATGTCTTGTTTTTGTTTTTTGTTTGTTTGATTTTGGTTTTTGCCATAAGGCACGTATGTTCACCAGAGAGAGACAGAGAAAGGGAAAGTGAGAAATTACTTCCCAGGGGGCGTGGCTACACTGCAGTTCCTTCTCCTTCATTCTCTTCTCAGGATTTTTGGCATGCATGCATATATACCTGGCATGATTTTCAAGTCTCTGGATCTGGGACTTGAACCATGGTTGGGTATGTGGGAGTCTAGTACCTTAACCACCATGTCATATGCTGGCCCCAGCAATGTCTATTTTTAGAAGTTCTTTTTCTCTTTTGGAAATGTTTGCTATGAATCATCAGGAATTAAATATATCACTACCCTGTCTCAGTCCACTTTGGAGTGAAAATGATCAGTGTTGCCTGTTCACATCCGGCAGGCTGACTAGACAGAAATTAGATTTCAATTTTAATGAACCATTTCTTACAATGAACCATAATTGTTAATGCATCTTGCAAGAGGGTCTATGATGTCCCAGGGCAAATTTGGTTCAGTGTCTGAATTTCTTTTACTGCTAATGACCCCAAAATACCATAGGCCATTTGTTGTTATTAGTATTTCATTAGCTGTCAACAAATTTTCTTTACCCGTAATTAATATATATTTCTCTTTTTTTATTACTCTTATTTTTAAAAAAAATTTGATCACTATACATCATTTGGCTTGTAAAGAGAATTTACCAACATGAAACACATCTCAGACCAGTCCAGTTGAGAATACTATACATATTATCATCAACAGGTAATAAATCATTTCTATGTAATTAATGTATATTTCTTAGAAGAAAAAAATTTTAAGGCAAGACTAACTGGCTTGACTTATTTTGTTTCTGATATTTCTCTTACTTTACTCATTTTTTCAGTTCATTGGGTCTAAGCTATTGAATTCTATTTAGAAGACCCATTTTCCAGATGACTAAAGTAGTTGTGAAAAAATTACCATTAACTTTCTGAATAATATAGTACCTCAATTCTTGTTCGTTTGCACTCACTGAACATGCTAGTTTTTTATTGTGTAAATATGACAGAGGTATATTGATCTCTTCTCTTAAGTGCTTAATCAAAGTCTTAATACTGCTAGCCATAAGTGATCTATCAAAAAGGCATGGCTTTCACAATTTGCATCTATGAATTAAACTTAAACAAAATACTTTATTATAAACTATTTTTCTGGGCCTACTGGAAATTTATCCTAAATTTTGTACTGCTATTAACTTACACGTTGGCTTCGTTTGATTCTATGTAACGTATGCTGATTTATTAGAATGCTCACTGTACAGTAAACTGATAATTGGATGCTCTTGAAAGAATGAGTTTTATTGATCTAGTCAATGACCACAGATATTACTGAAGTAAACCTCTTAACAGTGTTGGGGCGTATTTTGGTCATGATCAATGTTTCTGAATCTTCCCTTGTATTGTTTTGTTTTGTTTTGTTTTGTTTACCTCTATCTGCATTGATTTAAATCTACAGCAAATTTAATGTGCTAAATTCATCTTGACACAAAGTTTCATTACTTTTCTTGAGATGCAAACTTTTCTGTGTTTATTATAGATTAAAAATCTTCCTGACAGTCTTTGAAAATAGTCTATTTGTACTTATGTCAATATGCATCAGCAGTTGACAGTAAGTAAAGTGAAAAATTAAAGACATTGCCCTTAAAATAATTGAATTAAGCTTTTTTTTTTTTTAACCATCGCAAGTATGGTTTGATGCCTTCTAAAGGAATTCTGAATTTTCTGAGAAAAATAAAGGTTAAGTCCAACAAGTTTGCATCTTTTCTGTATGTCTGTGAGTAGTGACAAGTGATAAAGTGTGATTAATAAACCTGATCTCAATGCAGCCAGAGCTCCCCCCCACTAGATCTTTTTCTTGTTCAGAGAACATGTGTGGTCACCAGAGAGAGAGAGAGACAGAGAGTGGGAGAGAAAGAACCTCCCAAAGAGGTGTGGTCATGTTGCAATCTCTTCTCCCTCATTTCTCCATCCTTTTGGGATATTGGGCACATACACACAATTCAATTTGTTTATTTTTCAAGCTGTAGGGTCCAGGATTCTAACTACAGTTGACCAGGTGGGATCTGACTTGTTTAACGGCCATGGGGCCAGCCCAAAAAACAGCTTTTAACAAGGAATGTTCAGGCTTTGCAAGCAACGTCATACACTATTTGGCAACATTAAGCCCAAAGGGGAGAAAAAAATAAAAAAACAACTCTTTTTTTTTTTTTTTTTTTTTTTTTCCGAGAGAGTTTTGCTATAGGACGCGTGCACTCACCAGAAAGACAGAGACAGAGAGATAGAAAGTGAGAAATCACCCCCCAGGGGACATGGCCATGCCACAATCCCTTCTCCTCCATTCTCCTCTCAGGATCTTGGGCACACACGCACATGCACCCGGCGTGAGTTTAAGCTACCGGGTCTGGGACTTGAACCGCAGTTGGCTACATGGGAGTTCAGCGACATAGTCATTACACTAACTGCTGGTCCCAAAAACCAATTCTAAACTACATATTTGCTGTTCATCAATCTTCTGATTCATACATTATGCAAAAATATAAAATATAGAAGTTAATGACATTTTGTTCGAATTTTAAGACAGAGAAAAAAGAAACCCACAACATTCATGTGCACAGTATAATTTCTGTTTGTAGTAAAAGTTACTCTAGAAGGGCCAGCAGGTGATGTAGTGGTTAAGGGGTTGGAATCTCATGACTGACCATGGTT
This sequence comes from Tupaia tana, assembly GCA_026018925.1. Taxonomy (NCBI): domain Eukaryota; kingdom Metazoa; phylum Chordata; class Mammalia; order Scandentia; family Tupaiidae; genus Tupaia; species Tupaia tana. The sequence goes on from JAKSZU010000003.1 coordinate 87,272,950, forward strand.
CAATTCCTCGACCTGGCAGCTAGAAAATCATGCTGTGTATGTGCATGCATGCCCCAAATCCCAGGAGGAGAATGGAGGAGAAGGGACTGTGGCATGGTAACCCCCCTGGGGGATGATTTCTCACTTTTTCTCTCACTATCTCTCTCTCTGTCTCTCTTCAGTGAGTGCTCATGCCCTATGAAAGAAAAATCTTAAAATAAAAAAGTTACTCTAGAATTGATTTTTATGTATCTTATTTTAATGTCTACAAGAAGGTTAAATTTTCCCCTGGCTATAAAGACAAGGGACACCATGTTTGTTTGATTGGTTTTCTTTGAAAAGCAGGCTATACATATGTAGAATACAACATGCAAAAGGGAACAAAGAAGTATAGGTAAAAAGCCTCCTTTACCCATAGATACTAGATATTAGGCTACCTAATACTTTCCTCAGAGCAGCCAGTTACCTGGATTTTGTATCGCCGTCTAGAGACACAGTCAGTGTATTCACAAATACAGACAAATGTCTATAGAGATGTCTGTATATAGTTTAGTGTGTTGTGTTTCTAATATCAGAAATATTTGAATCTTGCTAATTTAAAAAGTTTACTTAGCTCATGGTTTTGGAAATATAAGATCAAGGGGCTGCATCTTTGTTAATGGCAATTCTGTAGGGTCCCAAGTGGCCCAGGAGACAGCAAAAGTAGAGCATGTATCTGTGTTTGTGTGGTTGCCTCATTCCCTCTCCTTACGAATCCACTCCAATGACTTAATCCTAATCACCTTCGAAAGACCCTGCTTTCCAATTCCATAGTTGGATTAAATTTTTACTTTCTTAATCCTTTCATCACCCAGATTTTGGAGGACACTTTCAAACCATAGGAGCACGTATATATGTGTGTGTATACAAGTACATATACATTTACACATATACACAAAGGGTAATGTGTTGCACAGTATTTTCCATATGACTTTTTTCATTTAACGGTGCTTGTTAGAGAGTTTTTCATATCATTATACACAGAATTATCTTATACTTTTTTTTTTCTGTTTTTCTGTGCTTGCCAGAGAGAGAGAAAGACAGAAAGCAAAAAATCACCCCCCCAGGAAAGAAGCCCATACTGCAATACCTTCTCCTCCATTCTCTTCTTAGGACTCTGGGCATGCACACACACATACCCTCAGAGTGAGTTTTAAGCTGCTGGGTCTGGGACTCGAACTGTGGTTAACTACGTGGGAGTCCAGCGACATAACCATTTCACCATCTGCTGTTCCCATTTTTTTTTAAAGACATTTTTGCCTTAGGGTGTGTGTGCTTGAGGCGGGCGCGGGAGAGAGAGAGAGTAGTAAGATGTAAAATGAGAAGTCACCCCCCAGGGAGAATTGCCACACTGCAATCCCTTCTCTCCTTCTCTTCCATTCTCTTTCTGGGATCTTGGGGATGCACACACATGTGCCTGGCATGATTTTAAGCCACCGGGTCTAGAACTTGAACCACCGTTGGCCATGTATAAGTCCAGCAATGTAACCGCTATGCCATCTACTGGCCGCCTGTTTTTTTGTTTTGTTTTGAAAAAAATTAACTAATTAATTAATTTATTTTCAATTTGGTCAGAGAAGAACAGCAAGAGAAAGAGAGAGAGGGAAAGTGAGAAAGCAAGCCATCAGGTCCAGGACTCGAACCATGGTTGGCCATGTGGGAGTCCAGTGCCCTTCACCACCACGCCTCCTGCTGACCCCTACTTAAAAAAAACAATAACAAACTATATGGGACCAGCAGATGGTGTAATGGTTACATCACTGGAATCTCATGTAGTCGACTGCGGTTCCCAGATCCAGTGGCTTAAAATTCATATCAGATGTGTGTGCATGTATGCCCAAAATCCTGAGAGGAGAATAAAGGGATTGTGGTGTGGTCATCCCCCCAGGGGTGATTTCTGGCTTTCTATCTCTCTGTCTTTCTCTGTCTCTCCAGTGCCCTATAGCAAAACTCTCTCTTAAAAAACAAAAACTACATTATAATTCATTCCATGGATGTATTACAATATATTTAGCTAGTCCTCCAT